>CM062805.1:264170427-264770427 GCA_031772625.1 Pinus tabuliformis
GGAAGAGCAACCAGTCCAAAATCCTATGTCATCTGAGCGTATATCAAATCCGAACATGTCGGAGGATCCCAAAGAGTCATCGAAAGGAAAAAGCGAGGTACAGGACAGTAACATCCAAAGCACCAAAATGAAAAGCTGGAGCCAACCAGAGATGGAGATAGACACAACGGATCCAGGTTCAGTACAAGCACGGGAAGAAGAAGCAAGCCATCAAGAAGTCAAAAATATGGATGAGGATACAGAAACATTTGATATAGGAGAACTGGACATTCTTGGTTTGGAGGCCGCGTGTAAAACTAAGAATTTCGACAAGATAACTGCAGCACAAGTGGACAAACTGGCGGCGGTTTTGCATAAAGCCCAGAAGAAATATTCACTAGGGGTGCAAACAGGCAGCCAATGGGATGGGACGTTTATTTCAAAAGACAGCAAAAAGCGTGGAAGAAAGTCTGCTCTGGAGAGAACCATCAAGGTTGGAGAAGTCCTTGTCGATTCAGGCAGATACGCCCAGCTTACCAGGTATTTTAACATCCACCCCAAACATTCCCAATGAAATTGATATCATGGAACATTCGAGGGCTTAACGGCCAGAAGAAAGGTAGACTTCTCAAAAACATGATAATGGAGGAAAAACCAGCAATTCTTTTCCTGCAAGAGACAAAATGTAAACAAGTAGTTCTAGAAAAAGTAGCAGCTAAGGCGTGGCCAGCGGGGCAAGTCACACAGTGGAAGCACAGGGCGCTTCAGGAGGTTTGGCAATCCTCTGGGACGCAAGGGTGATACAGCTGGACAATATTCATGCAAATAGAAACTTCATTCAAGCCAAGTTTCATCTGCAAGGCACAAATATTGCTGGGCATATTACAAATGTATACTTCCCACAAGAAACCCAACAAAAAGCTTATATTTTGGATGCATTAACACAACTTAATGTAAACAGAATGTACCCGCTATGGATCTCAGGCGGAGATTATAATATGATTGCAAATCTGGAGGAAAAGAGAGGAGGACGTTGCAGAATAAACAGAGATGGTACTCTACTTAAAGATTTCATTCAAGACAATTGGATGATTGATCTTCCTACAGAAAATGGCATATATACCTGGGACAACAAGAGGACGGAACCGATGCAGTTGGCTTCATGACTGGATCGATTCCTAATCTCTGATAATGCAGTGTACATGGGTGGAGAATTTACAGCCTCAATCCTACCGTATTCAGGATCGGACCACTGGCCCATTGCCTTAAACTGGAGTAGACCAGGCCAGAGTTTAAGGAGGCCATTCAGATTTGAAGCTTTCTGGTTAACACATCCGGACTTCCATGAATTCATAAAGACAACTTGGGCAAGCTTTAGAGAAACGGAGGGGACAAGAATGGCCCTATTTCAAAAGAAGCTGAAGTATCTCAAAGAGGAAATAAAACGTTGGAATAAATCTACATTTGGAAATATCTTCAAATCAAAAGAAATCCTACTTCAAAAAATGAAGGATACCCAACAAAGAATCATTTCTCATGGCCGATCCGAGGAATTGACTCTACAAGAACAAGTAATTGAAAAGCAAATTCTAGAAAGAGAGCTGCAGGAGGAGACACTGTGGAGGCAGAAGTCAAGGATTAGGTGGCTGAAGGAAGGTGAAAAGAATACAAAATTCTTTCACAAAACAACAGTCCAAAGGCGTATGATCAACCAAATATCCTCTGTAACTAATGAGCAAGGAATCAAAATCGAAGATCATGAAGGAATAGAAAAGGAGTTTGTGAACTACTTCAAACAGATGACTCAAGAACCCAATATTAACAGATCCGCAGCCATTGAGAACATCACCAGGCACATACCAAGAATAATCACGGAAGATCAGAATACTCTGCTTCTTAAACCGATCAGTCTCCAAGAGGTAGAAACAGCAGTGAACCAATTAAAGGCAGGGAAAGCTCCCGGTCCAGATGGATTTACGTCGAACTTCTTTCAGCATTTTTGGGAACTAATAAAATGGGAAGTATGGCAGGTCGTGGAGGAATCCAGGACTCTCAGATGGATGTATCCAGCCATGAATGCCACCTTTCTAGCTTTAATTCCCAAGTCTACGGAATCAAGCACTCCAGATAAGTATCGACCCATTGCTTTATGTAATATCATTTATAAAATTGTCTCAAAGGTTATTGCTCTTAGGCTGAAGCCCTTGCTGCCCCTCATCATTTCTCCTGAGCAATCCGGGTATGTTGAAGGGCGTCAAATAACTGATGGGATTATCCTTACCCATGAAATATTGCATTCTCTCAAACAATTAAAAAAGCCGGGGATGCTCCTAAAAATCGATCTTTCAAAAGCATTCGATTGTATTAGCTGGAATTATTTGCAAAAAACCCTCCTGGCTTTTGGATTCACTCCCCCTTGGGTCAGATGGGTAAGTAGTCTCATCTCTTCTTCATTCTTCTCTATCCTCATCAATGGGATTCCTTCTACCACCTTTCGTCCTTCTCGGGGCATTAGGCAGGGAGATCCCTTGTCCCCCTTTTTGTTTGTAATTCTGGCTGAAGGTTTGGGGCGAAGTATAAAAGCAGCCATTCAAGAGCATAAGCTCAAGGGTATAGCCGTCCACCATCTCCCTGCTGTCTCTCATCAACAATTTGTTGATGATAATATGTTATTCGGCCACTCCTCTGTTCAAGAAGCCCGCATTTTCAAATCCATTTTGGACTCTTTCTCAAAAGCATCTGGAGCTCTCATAAATAATGCAAAATCCCAAGTATTCTTCTTTAATACCCCTCCCTATACCCAAAGAGCCATAGTGCGTATTCTTGGCTTTTCCGAGACTTCTCTGCCCTCCTCCTATCTAGGCGCTCCTCTTATCGCATCAGCCCTCAAGCATTCATCGTGGACAATCCTGCTTGAAAAACTTGAAGCCAAATTACTTCTTTGGACCTACAGATCGCTCAATATGGCTAGTAGGATTGTACTTATCAAGTCAGTTCTGCAATCTATGCCGTTGTATTTATTTTCCATTTTAGCAGCGCCAAAATGGGTTCTTAAGGCAATTAAAAAATTACAGAGGAATTTCCTATGGGGCAGCTCTGGCCCAAACAGAAAATGGGCTCTCCTTCGTTGGGAAAAGGTTTGTCTTCCGAGGCTGGCAGGAGGATTAGGACTCAGAGATCCAGAACTAAGCAATATGACCATGGGGGCGAAAATATGGTGGCGGTGGCTTTCAAACTGCAATACCCCCTGGGCGTGTCTCTGGACAGCAAAATACTCAAGGAACTTACCCTTAGAAGAAAGGATAAGAATGTCAGAAACAAGTAAAGGATCGTTAATATGGAACTCGGCTATTCAGCATAGAGACCTTATCCAAAAACATAGCTTTTGGGAGGTGAAGGATGGTCAAACTGCCAGGTTCTGGGAAGACTCCTGGCAGCAGCTACCAAATCTTAAGGAGTGTATGCATACAATTCAGGATTGGGAGATCACCCCGCAGGAGACAATAAGCTATTGCTGGAAAGAACAAAGTAATCAAGAGCAGAGAGAGTGGAAAGAAACCAGCCTTATTCTTCCACGTAGCTCAAATCACAACCAACTCACTCTCAATACCGAGTTAAATAAACGCAGGATATTAAAGCAAGCAGGCATGGACACATTGAGATGGGGTTATGAAGAGAAGGGTACATTCAGCACAAAGGAGGCCTACAGGATCATCATAAAAGACAGAATGGTCAAAGATCAGATATGGAGCAAAATATGGAAACCCCAATATGGCCGAAGGTATCCACCTTTCTCTGGCTCCTTTCATATAATAGAATACTAACCTGGGATAATCTCAGAAGAAGGGGATTCTTCAGTCCTTCCATATGCCTTATATGTAATCAGGAAGAAGAAACCGCCTTACACCTAATGCAGACGTGCCAGATGAGCAGAAAGATCTGGGAAAAGGTGGCATTTCGATGTCAAAAGGAAGGTAGAGTTCTGGGGGATATCAAAAATACAATAAGTCAATGGCCTCAATCACCATACGAGTGCAAAATTCTAAACATCCTTTGGCAAACTATACCGGGTTTCGTGATGTGGAATATCTGGAAGGAAAGGAACAAGAGGATCTTCAAAGGTCAAACAATGACACTGGAGCAGGTATGGAAAGGAATTCATAACAATATCAGAGAAACTCTCACCACAAAGAAATGGTCCCAAGATGACTATCCAAAGCAATCTCAGGAACTGGCTATCTGGAACAACTGGCAGATAACGATACAAGATCAGATTCCTGTCAAGGATAGCTCAGCAAAGCACCAAACTGATTCAGTAAAGTGGAAGCCACCTCCCATCAATGTGTTCCATCTGAACTTCGATGGCGCATCGAAAGGTAATCCGGGTCAGATAGGTTACGGTGGCATTATCAGAGACCATAAGGGTAAATCCCTTCTCATCTATCATGGTACTATTGGGTGGAATACTAACAATGCGGTGGAACTAGAGGCTTTATGGAAAGGTCTTACTCTGGCGCAGCAGGGTAATTATCTCCCACTGATAGTGGAAGGGGACTCCCAACTCCTAATAAACATGGCCTTAAAACTCCAACAGGGCTCCCAAGTTCATAAAATCAGCAGTAGCTAGCGTTTGGCATCTAGACTGGAAAAAATTCAACATTGGTTGCAAGAGAACAAAGCAGTTTCATTCCAACACATAAAGAGGGATGGGAATAAGCCAGCTGATTTCCTTGCTAATCTAGGAGTGGAAAGCGAAAACGACCTTTTAGTTGGCCCTCTATATGATATACTGTCGACAGATCAGCTATCCACCTTCCAAGCATTGTTAGACAGAGATTTGCAACTACAAGATGATTCTCACCCGGATGCGGGTGGCAATATGTTTACCAGCAATGGGCAGCTGGCATGACTTTGAAACCTGGCAGGACGGCCACACCAGGTGGCTCTGCCATACTTTAATGACATTAAAGGCCGAGGTGAAGATTATGCAGAGAGGAGCAAGGATAAGTTTTGGGGTGAATGTTCGCCCTTTGGCGAAATTAAGGGGTTTTAAATTTTTAGTGGGCGAATATTTTGTATCATAGTACATTTTTACAAATCACCTCAAATAGCCCACCTTATTTTAAGGGAGAGGGTAAAAAAGGTAAATTTAGCCCTTGAAATTAGGACTTACAACCTTCCATTCGCCCATTTTCAAGAATAGGTTTTATTTAAGTGAATCCATTCGCCCATTTTCAAGAATAGGTTTTATTTAAGTGAATCCATTCGCCCATTTTCAAGAATAGGTTTTATTTATGTGAATCCTATTGGCCAAATACCATATTGATAAAAGAGGTATGGTAAATTAATAAAAATATAAATAAATGAGAGGTATGGTAAATAAATAAAACATTTTTTATATTTACTCCATAAGTCACTTTATATACATGTAAGGGTGTAAACAAATAAAAATATAAGTAAAATGGAGGTATGGTAAATAAATAAAACATCTTTTTATACTTACTCAAAAGGTATGGTAAATAAATAAAAATATAAATAAACTAGACGTATCGTAAATAAATAAAACCTCTTTTTATATTTAGTCCATAGCCCTCATTCTATTTATGAAGGCTCAAGAAAGAGGTTTTATTTAGGTGAATCCTATGGGCCAAATACCATATTTGTAAAAGAGGTATGGTAATTTAATAAAAATATAAATAAACGAGAGGTATGGTAAACAAATAAAACATTTTTTTATATTTACTCCATAAGTCACCTTATATTTACGAACACTCAAAAAATGGGTTATATTTAGGTGAAACCTATGCCCAAAATACTATGGGACAAATACCATGGACTAGATTGTTATTAATACCATGCAAAAAACCATTATTAACCGTAATATTAGAATTAATAAAAATAAAAATGACACATGGTATTGACCCATGGTATTCACCAAAATGGAACATGGTATTGACCCATGGTATTCACCTGGAATGTAGCCTATTTAAATGGGGGAATTAAACCAGCATGTAGCCTATGCTAAGATTCACTAGGACTTTACAAAGTTTTATTATTTAGTGAAAGACTCACCAAGATCTTACAAGATTTTATAATTGAGTAAAATATTCGCCATGCCTGGTGAGAGATTCGCCAAAAAATTATATATACATATTATATTATTGATAAAATCGCCTTCCATTTTTCCTATATACCATGGAGATTCGCCCATGTATTATATTAAAAAATTTAGGGGGGGTTCTTAAAATTTTCCCTGGAGAGGAGATGGCTTCAAGCGAGTGAACTTAACGGTTCTGTACGCAAGGTTGTTGGGTTTCGTAATGGAGGCCTCCAGAGAGTTCAGCATAGGGAACTACATAAATGCGCATCTGTGCCAGAATGAGAATGTCTGTGGTATTTTCATGCTCTGCTCTGAGCAAAGAGGAGAGGGTGCGATTTCTGGAGTTGTGAGCGGAGGCAGAGGCCACACCTCTGCTCAGGGGGTGCTCTATCGCTCTAAGCCAAGAACTCATAACCGGGTTCAACTTTCAAATAGTGTGGTTCGGGGAGCTCAAGTACTGTGTGGGGAAATTCGGTTTCACATCGTCAATCGCCCTCACGTTTCAAGGTTCATGGCGCCGAGACAGCGTGGAGTCCCGCGCAGAGGCGGTGTCTGGGGTATTAGCAGAAGGGAGGAGGTCCAGGCAAGGGAAATTCCACCATTGGCTATGGCTGCGCCTCCGTCTTCTCCGTCAGAGGAATCGGACGAGCAAGATAGTCAAATGCATACCTCTAGTTTCACTTTCAGATGCCGGAAAAAGAGATCGAAGGTGTCTTTGCTAATCACTGTTATTGCGACTGAGGAAGATGATGAAGATTCAGATAGCCAGGAGGAAGATGCTGGGGAGCTGGCTCAGGCTGGCATTACTCAAGAGAGGGCGGAAATTGGTAATGATAATCCTCCTCCAGGCGTAGTCAACCCTGAGGAGCATGCTCGTGTTCTGGGGCCGCTTCAACCGCCAGCATTCCCGCCGGGTTCCCGTCAGCCAGTGAACGAAGATGAAAATACACCAGAATTTGACAACAAAGCATAAGGTGAGCCTTCGAAGGCTAAATTTGCTGTTTTTGTTGCTGCACAGTGATTTGGTTTTGGAGTTTTGGAGGGGTCTCTTTCTTTCCGAGATGCCCAGTTTTTGCTTTAAGGGTAGCGGTATGCCCAGATTTCGCAGTGATTCCAGATCTCTGGAATCCCCTGTCATCCTACCCTCTAATGCCACAATGAATTCAGCAGCAAGGTGCGAGAGGCATGCAAAGGCTCTTTGGTTCTACGATTATGCTGCTGTTGTTCTTTTTGGAGGAATTTCTCTTGTAAGTCAGAGGACTAAATGCTGCTGTTTTGTCCATGCTCATTTCTATTGCATCTATCTTTGTAAATCAGGTAGCCTTGTGCACCTGTACTGCTTTTCAGATGGAGGGTGAAGTTATTCATCCTCAGAGGCCTGTTCCTCTCTCTATAAATATTTTCTTTTTCTTAATATATTAGCTCAGTCTTTACGTAGAAAAAAAAATATTTTTCAAAATTCCGTGAAAAACTTGTACCATTACCATTTTCATAACACAATTATTCGATTTAATTAATTGAATAATTATTCAAATATTGATTGTATAAATATTTTAGTTGTCTACTTATTAGTATAGATTCATTTTAAACACTGATTTAATATGAATTGAGAGATTCAATTTTTTGTGTGTAAATTTTCAATTTTTTTACGTGTAATTTTTTTTATAACCGGACATTATTTAAATGTTTTGCATAGTTATTTATTTTAGATTTTCAATATTTTTTTATTTTAGCTAATATGAGAAAATTTTCAATTTTGATAGAGGAAAGACACCCTTACACATCACACTGGGCTGTAGAATAAACCTACTTAATCATTGATTTTCCAAATACAATTTTCCATCCACGAAACTGGTTACCCAAAGTAAAACTCAAAATAAAACTCATGCATGGTAGTATTTTCCTTGTACCAGCACAAATGCTAACCGTTAGGGACTCGACGTCACCTTGTTGACATTGAACTGGACGTTACCTTAGCAAAACTAAAACTGGACATTAACGTCCTCGAAGATTAAAAACTAGACATTACCTTAGTAAAAATGGACATTACCGTCCTCGAAGATTAAAAACTTGAGAGTAAAACTGGACAATACCAATCTTTTATAGTGTAGGACTCCATGGATCTACTGTATGTACGTCATCAAAATTCAAGCATCAAACAAACACTCATAATTAGAATAGAGTTAAGAATAAGGAGATCAAAGATTGAACATCCTTTCTTCTATTGCAATGCCCATAGCCAGCAAGTAGGCCCCACTCGAATCACATATAAGTCATCATACATAGCAATGGGCATGCTCTGAGAAGTTATGCTTCTATTATGCCTATGGGGATTCTTTGCCCTTTGGTAGCTTTTGAAAACCAGCAAAGAATCCCCATTACTTCTCAAACTCAAAGGCAAATGAGCATTTAATGCAAGCCATACTCCATGACCTCACACCTCAAGGTATGTAGTGCTATGCTCCATAGAAAATCGGGAACTTAATGTTTAGCATAGGAAGTTCAAAAACTTTAAGGAAAAATTTGTATAAGGCGACAACTAATTGCCTCTACTAGTGGATAGATGTCACTACTAAGCCAAAAGCATTGAGACATCACCTCCATAGAAAATCAGGAATCTAATGAATGAATCAAAGAAATTTTACTAGATTAATAGTTTTATGTTTTATGTTTTTTGTAATTCAATTTTTTTATTATTCAAATTAATGATGATTTGACTTAACTTTTTAACATTCTCCTTACTGAAAAGACAATGCCAATGCACTGATGTCTCTGAAAGCATCACATTCCAAAATGAAATGTTTTCCTGATTCCACTGCCCTTGAAGTGCAAAAGGTACACACCCATGTTTCCCAAGTTTTTTTAGGTCTTTTCCACCTACTAGTGTAGCACCAAAGTTTATCTGAGTTAGTTCTTAATTGATCAATAAGAATCTTTGTTTTCCATGGAATGATAGCTCCAATGTACTCTTTTTGTTGGAGATCACATGTGGAGTTGAATTCCTAAACATAGTACTTCTTCTTTCTGTGTAGCTTTTTTCCCATACACTTATGAAACTTCTCCATAACAACATTTTTTAACTCCTTGCTATTTGTGGGACAACTCAAAAAAATTAAAACAAATTGTGTGTACTATAAAAACTAATTAAAAACTTATTAATTGTCTCTTCTGTCGATAAATGTCACTTCTAAGGTAGTAACATAATAAATTTAGATTTGAAATTTCACCAACTATTTTAAATTAAATTTAGATTTGAGATTTCACCTAAGTAGAGTCCGCAGCTAAGTGCGTAGACCCTTGCAGCTGAGTGTGCAAGGAAGTTTTGAGTTTATATTCTGAACTGGAAATCAATAAAGAGTTGTTTATGAAGAAATAATGTGTATATTTCTTTATCTTTGTTTACTTCTCTTTGCGATATATGTTGTGGATGAATAATGTGTTTATGAAATATTGATCTAATAATGCGTGAATCTCTTCAATAAGACTTAATAATTGTACACAATGCATGTTAATTACTTTCACGAAGACTCGAATGAATTTTTTTATGTTTAATAATAACCTAAGTAGAGCTGCACAAACACTAATATGCGGTTGTTTTCTGGTGTGCGTAAGTGGATAAATTGATTGTTAAGGGTTCGCAAAGATCAATCATATACCTTTTCGAAGGTCTAAAGGTTGTTTGAATATAGTTGCAGTATTGAGCCCTAGGGTCTTGTAGATCTGCGCGAAGGCAGATCTAGGTCGCTAAAAAACATCACACTGATCTCTGGATACAGAAACTTGGTTCTAGCATCCCCCCATACTGCTTTAGCTAAGACCGTAGCCTATGCTATGCAGGTTGTTTCCGAAAGGGCCAATAGTGTAGGGTTTTTTTGGTTGGTGCAACTAAATACGAACCTAGATCAAGACCCCCGATGCCAACATCTCAGTTGCCTTCTGTTATTCACATTAGCTCTGATACCATGTTGGAAAATTCAATATGGTAGCCATTAATTCATATTTTCCTTAACCTTAATAACTTCTTGTCAAATTTATTTATCTTCTTTTGTTTACCTTTATTAGATTTTCTTCATCAAACAATTATCAAGAGGAAAATAATAAATACAATGGACACAAAAATTAGCCTCCAAGCGAGGGAAAAACCCATAAAATCTCTTCTCTTCTTATAGAATATGCTTCAAATGAGACAACCAAGACCCAAACCCTAGAATAAGTCCTCCTCTAAGTACCAATTCAACCCTTCAAGAAGCTCTTTCAAGTAGATGATATCAACAAGGTTCAATCCTGCATCAACCAATTCCTAGCTATAACTTTGACCCCTAGCTATGATCCTGACACCTCATCCTGCAACTTCGATCCTCTATCTGCTACAGAAACCCTAATTCTTGCACAAGGTAGTTCTTCAAGAGATCCTCCTTTGAGAAAGACAATGTATTCCAAGGTCAATGAGATCAGATCAGAATATTCACTCCTCCAACAACTAGATTCTGCAACTTCATCTCCTGTAACTTGGATCTGTAATTTCGGCCTTTGTTGAAGCTGCAAAAACCCTAATTATTTGCACGCGTGAGAGAAATGGAGCCTAAAAAAAATATCCAATACTTATTTATCTTCCTTGATCTTCGATGTAGCATTCTTGGTCTCCTCAACTTCAGATCGAACAATTTATCAAGAGATCGAACTTGTGTGTGTGATTGTGTCGAACGATGTCAAAGCTGCTTGTATTTATAGCCTTTCCAAGAGATCAAATTCTCTTCTTTAGGCCGACTTGTAGCTTCTAGGGACGACTTATACTTTGGAGGTTTCTAGGACATTTTAGACTCAAAATAGATTCTTTTACAAGGTACATGTTGCCTAGAAGGGTCTTACAATCATGATGCTAACTCTCTTGAGTCATGAAAATATATCTTATGAACTAAAAAACCCTAGAATCATGAAGAACATGCTTTTACCTAGAAGACCATCAATAAGCAGCGTGACACTCATGCTTTAAAATCATAATTTTTTCTTTCTTCTTTTATTTATTACATAAGATATATATTGAAATGAGTAGAATAACAATTATGAAGATTGAAACTAGTTACATTTCCAGCACCTAGTGTCTTCCTTTCCATTCCTTCAACAGGTTGACAATATTGTTTGGCTCCTCACATTTACTTTGCATCTAGTTTTGGGAAAATCTAGTCTATTCCTAGTCTCTTCTACCCTAATGATTTAGAGGGTCGACTAACTTTATTTGCTTCTTGTGTTAACCTTGCACCTATCTCTATGAAAGTTTAGTTTCTCAATGCAATCCTTAGTGGTTCCTTCCCTCCCCCTTCGTCCCATCGTCTCATCATTCCCACTATGTATCTACCTACACCCATACCTTGTATTACAATAGATACTTAGGGTCGTCATGGTCGGCATGGGCATTAGGTCATTCATGAATTCAAGCACAAGAAATGAGAAGAAATGACTATCAATCTATTAGGAAAAGACTCCTGGGAACTAAATGAATGTCATAGAAACAAAAATGAAGGTGGATAGGTAATTCATTTAGGTTGAGGAGATTGAGGAAAATGTAGGACAATAGGAGCTTGATACTAGTACAAATAAGGGCTCCAAATAGTTGACTTTTACTTCTAAGTAAAGGCAATAATGGGAAACTTTTTGGTGAAGAGAAGTGAAGCTTAATAAGAGATTGCTTAAACTAAACAAAAAAGTGTCACTGATTACTAGAAAGATCACAAACATGTATTTCTGAGACTTTGAAGAAAAAGTAAAGAATTTAAAAACAAATCTATAGGAGTTTCCCTTAGACTAACAAGTTCATATTTAAGTTTTTTTCTTTACTTCCATAATAAACTTGATAATTAAACTGGATATAAATATAGCCATAATAATAATTCTTCAGCTAATAAAATATTTATAGACTTATTTTACTGTATTATTTTCCGCAATATAATAATATTAACAAAAACTATATAATTATGTCACTATTTTGGTTTTCTCCATCCTAAACTAGTAAACATAAATACATATTCTTTAATCAGTTAATAAATATATCAATCTTAAAAATAAAAATAAAATACATTATTGATTATTATATTAATTTTTTAGAAGAGTATGGAGAAAAAATTGAACTCCACTATCCAACTAGTTAATAAATATGCCAAACTTAAAAAAAGGTTACCTTATTGATTATTATATCAATCTTTTTTGGAGGACAGTATGGAGAAAAAAATGATCTCCACTATCCAACTCTCGTCCTTTGGGGAAATTTAGACCGTGGCTAAATTAGCAGATTGGTGAAGACAAAAGCTTTAGTCTAGGGTTTGTATTAGGTGAGGAGAAAGTGCACCTTTTCATAAATTATAATAAATAAAAATGAGAAATAGAATTATTTTTTAAAAAATAATAAAATATATAAAAGATAGATTACAGTTTGGATGTATTATTTCTAATTGTAAGGGAGTTTTAAAGAGCAATAAGAAAGATTAAGTAAATAATTTTTTATTATATTTTATTTGCGTTAGATAACGAGAAATTTTAGTTTTTCGTGAATAATAACGAACAAAAATAAGAAATATAAATAATAAAGAGGGTGTTTTTTTTTTGTGATAATAATATATAAGAAATAAACATAAATTATAGTTATGGATGGATTATTTATAATTATAAAATAGTTTTAAAAGAAGTAAGAAGATAAAATAGACTATTAAATTATATTTAGAAAAATTGAGAGCTTAAATTTCATAATTTGATAAAAATTGGGAAACACAAAAATCATAATAAAATAATAAGAAGTAATAAAAAAATTAATATTATAAATAAAAATAGAATTTGGCATAGATTTATCAAATTTTAAGAGGAACTAAATCTCTTGAGATGCAAGTTTTTTTTTGGAGTGAAAAGAGATTTTATCTGGACTTAAATGATTCTAGAATGGTATAATATTATGTAGTTGACATTGAAATACTTTATTTATAGTTCAATTTCTCCATATTAAAATGTTAAAACATGACTCTCATATTTTTTAATGTTAATTTTTTTTACTCAAACTGCTTATTCATATATTTTATTTATAACCCACATTGAACTTTTCTTTGTTATTGATATTTTTAAAATCTTATATATCAAATTAAATAAATTACATGTCCATGAGAAATGAAAATATAATATTTTTTTTACTTTAAAGTACTTCATTTTGCTATATCTAAGATTATTGCCATAGACTTTTTATTTCAACTTAAGGTGGATGATGAAGATTTGTTGGCTTTTTTTATTTTTTCAATTGATAACATAGATTTATTCTCAAGGGAATATGCTCAACATATGCTTAGTTTTAAGTGTGTTACAAAGTTTAGGTTGTATTGACTTTTAATAAATTTAAAAAATTAGATTTGTGCCCACCGATAACATTTTTTTGTTATATTTATAATCTTAGACTATATCAACCACAGTAATATTTTTAATGTCATTGTACTAATATTATTTAATATGAACATTAAAATAATTTACACTAAAAAAAAATTGTTTTAAATATCACATATAAATTGAATGTAGAATGAATTACATAATATCAATAATATTATTTCGTCTTATCATTTCCATATGAAGTAATAAAAAATTTACTTTCTTTCTTGTACTAAAAAAATATTTCTTTTGCTCGTTTCCATATTAAGTATGGAAGAAATTACATTTTTCTTTATGTTAAAAATATCTTTTTTCTTTTACTTTCAGACTCTGTATATGTAGATAAAATTATATAATATTAAAGTACAAATTGAAGTATTTTAATTATCACTAACATTATTGTTATTTTTAATTTGTTAATTGGAAGTATGATTTTATTATTTTTAAATGTAATATTATTTCATAACATCTATTTCATACTGTGATAGAAAGTTTTTTGGGACAACTATATTTTTTAATGAAAATGAAAAATAAAATTTGTTAATTCGAAGTATGATTTTATTATTTTTAAATGTAATATTATTTCATAACATCTATTTCATACTGTGATAGAAAGTTTTTTGGGACAACTATATTTTTTAATGAAAATGAAAAATAAAAAAATCATAAGAACTTTGAGTTATTAAAAAAATTCAAGTTGTCTTTCTCTTCTCATAATTATTAATAATTAAATTATTTTTATTTTTATTTTTTAAATAAACATGTACAGTGATTCTTATTCTTATTGTTATTTAATAATTATTAATAATTTAATTTAATTTCAAAAATCTTATTCCAAATTCCTACGGTCTATTTACTAATTAAATTTAACTAATAATTAAATTAATTTCAGAAATCTTATTCCAAAATACACTCCCAGTACTTATTTAAATTATTTATTTTTAAATAATTGAACGAAACACTATGACAGTTTTAAAGTTTAGTTTCTCAACCAATTATGCACCTCTCGATGTCAAAAGTTTTGGAATTATGCAAGCCACCCAGAAACTGCAACGCAAAACTGAAAGAATAAAAATTAGGTTTTATTTTGATGTCAGATTTCACACGCTATTTTAGATTAAATCCATATAAAATTATTTATTTTTACTATGACAGTTTTAAAGTTTAGTTTCTCAACCAATTATGCACCTCTCGATGTCAAAAGTTTTGGAATTATGCAAGCCACCCAGAAACTGCAACGCAAAACTGAAAGAATAAAAATTAGGTTTTATTTTGATGTCAGATTTCACACGCTATTTTAGATTAAATCCATATACGGCGTGAAAAATTCACAGCCCAACACAGACGAATAAGTGCGGACAAACAATCAAAAGTCAAATTTCCATAAACAATAAAAGATTCCACGCTCCAGTGCTCCTGCCAGAAGTTAAAGAAGCGAAAATTTGAAGATCTACAGTCGTCCCATAAAATAATTCCACAAGGGAGGAGGCGGGGCAACAATTTGTTAAGGGTTCAGGGTTTCCAATAGATATCCGCCGTCAAAGCAAAAGCCATGGAAAGAGGAGAAGAGGAGCTCCAGTTACTCGGCGGTGTGGAAGAGGCCTTCAATACCCTTCTCTGCTCCTCCCGCCGTGACCTAATGCGCACTCTCGCTTTCACTCTGCTTCTCCCTCTGGCCTTTGCAACTCTGGTGCTATGCCAGATGCTCGGCCCTCTCGTGCTTTATAACTCCAATGACGACTTCTTCACTAAATCGGAATCGGACGAGTGGGAAATCCTGGAATCGAGTGGCTTTCAACGGCTCCGGATGACGGATAGAGCGTGTGAATTTTGGATGCTGTGCACTGCGGCGGTAATGTACACGGCGGCTTCCATCTACCTGGCCAACGGAGTTTCTTTTTCGAACACTTTCACCGTCGTTACCAGGTCTTGGAAGCGCTTGGCAGTAACTCTCCTCTGGTTTTTTACAGTCGTCTTGGCCCATACCACGGTCTACATATTGGCCTCCTTCCTGGTTTTGTACAGCGTGGGATTCGACAAATATGTGAATTCAGGAGAGTTTATTTTCAGTTCAATTCCGATACTCGCCTTCTTCTTCTGTGTCCTTGTGTATATAAACATGATCGGGTACCTGGCCAGCTTTGCATGTGTGTTGCATGACCAAAATGACAGCCCAGCTGCCATGCGGAGGAGGAGGGTCAACATCAAGGGAAAACGGACAACTGTCTTGTCGCTCTTTATGCTTTACTTCGTATTTAACCAAGGCGCTGGACTTTTTTGGTTTGCAGTGGCCAAGGTCGATAGTTTCCGGGGCGCGTGGATAGTCATCAAGGTGATGCGTGCGACATTCCTTGGTGGGTTGCTCTGCTTGGTTATGTTTTGGGGCCTGCTGATGCAGACCGAACTGTAGTTTGTGTGCAAATGGTACTGGCATGCAATATTGCTCTATATTTACCGTTTCCAAGTTAATAAATATATTTACAGTTTCCATGTTAATAAATAAATAAACTTAGATGCAGGAATCTTTGTTGGATTCCATAATACTCCTGCATAAGGGCTTTTATTTTATTTTAAAATAGGTAAGGCCAGAATCAGTTTTAATGTTGATTAGAAAATTTGGCTTTAGATATATTAAACACATTTTTGCATTGAGAACAGAACCAACTCCACTAGGGAATGAAAGAACAATCTACATACTAATAAAGAAAAATAAATTAAATAAATATTTTCGCTCCCCAAAACTACAATTCAGGCATGGTCTAGAATGGACCTTGTTTTCCCATGTGTTGTTTTTATGGGTTTGGTAATAAAAATTGGTGTTTTTTATTTACGCCTATGATACATGAAGAAGAGAATGCACAAGTAATGTTTATCATCATTCCCTCTCAACCAAAATGGATATCCCTTTTCTCTCTTAATTAGGGAATAGATCTTTGTTCTTATTTAAGGAAACTGATTTTCTCTCTCTAAAATATAGAGGAGAATTCTGACTTATTTCAAATATGAGAAGTCATAACCACAAGCTCTTTAGTTTGTTTCCATAAGAATACCAACTACTTGTTCTTTGTTGAGATAGCTACATGGCTCCCTCTTTCCTTCGTGTCTTATTATATTGAGCTTTCTTCTTTATTGGGTATCATTGAGCCATCTTCTTCCTTTCATTTTGTGACAATATCAATCTTGTACATCACTTTAATTTTACCATTATTGAAGGCATTATATTGAGTCTTACTAATCTTCAAGCTAATCATAACTTCCTCATGAAACTGATCTTCTTTGTACGAATTTGAACTTCAGGTTGTTTTCTTGCATTTCTACATTTTGATCCCAAGATGAGAACATCTTGACTTCATAATTTCCAAAATAATATGTTGGGCTTGCCTTAACATTCACCATATATTCCTGCAATATTCTTCCAGGTAGAAAAACAATATGTTAACTAGATAACCAACAAGAGATACTTACCTCATCATGATGACCTTCTCATCAAAACATTAACATCCTCATAAGATTCTTCCTTCATGCATCAGAGTTCTCGAGGAGGATTGAACTTGATACCAAGTTACAATTTTCTTCTAAGGCTATATTATATGTTGATCACCATTATATATATTCTAGTGAGAAAGTCTTAATTCTTTTATCTATTCTAGAGTAAGTCAAATTTATCTCTGAGGCATCATAAAATCAAATTATATATTCATGGGGCATGATTTATGACTGAATTCATTTATAGGATTCTACATGAATCCTACCCAAGAGTTACTTCAAAAATGAATTCCTAATCTTTCATACAATTGTCTACCTATTTGTTCTTCAACTTGACCAACTACGTTCCTTCACCATTCAAGAGTAGCGTTTCCATATTATGTGGAATACATGCTAACCTTGTCATAATGCTTCTTCCAAGAACCTTCCAAAATGATGGTTCTTATAGGATCATGTTGATCCACCTTAGAAAAATGACTACCTCTAACATTATGTTAAAAAATGCATGGATGAGCTATAACATGCAAAATTGTTCAATCTTCTCAATTTTAGAAGATTAGATGATTCCTACAAAGCAACTTGATCAAGTAAACTCTAAATCTTTCTACTAACACATGTTACTATATATGATGTCCATTGCCATGATTTTACAACAAAAACCTTCTAGAGTAAACAAAAATGAATGCTATTCTAAATGAAAGATAATTTTCATAATGAACCTAACAGAGAATATTTCTTCTTCAATAGTAAATATCTTTTACATCTTCTTTCTTCGACTTCTTCTCATATTCTCCCCTTTCTTTAGTTATGCAAGCTTCACTTGTTTCCTTTCTTTTGTTGTTTTGTTTATTTGAACAACCCCTCTTAAATTATCCAAATTCATTGCATCCAAAACATTGAACCTTAGGCATATCTAGCTTCTTCTTGGACTTTCCAAAGTTTCCCTTCCTCAGCTTCTTGGTTCTTGCAAACGGCTTGAGATTGTTCATTTGATTTAATGTCATCCTTTTCCTTGATACTAGTCTCTCCCAAGATGCATTGAGCCCATAACTCATCAAAATGAGCAGGGTCTTTCTTAGAGTAAATGCTTGTTGCAAAATTGCTCCATTATGGTGGTATGGCATTCAATATACAAATGGTCATATTAGAGTTATAAATTGTCTCCCCAAGCCCATACAACTGATCTCTTATTCGTAAAATATTCATTAGGTAGGATTCAATGTCTTCATCCTTCAATTTATTTATTTCGTATGGTTGGTTTCTCAAAGAAACCTTTTGACCTGAAGTGCTTATAGAGTGCAAATTTACTAGCTTGTCATACATAGCTTTACAAGTCTTCAAATTAGAAACAAATGGAACAAGATGATCCTTAATGGATTCCACAATAATCATTTGTTCCATTACTTCTCCTTTCTTGTAATTTTCTATCTATCGAGTCTTCTTTTTGCTAGGTTCAAGAAATTCATCGAGGAAATATTCCATTACTTCATTTTCTGTAAGTGCCAGATCAAATATCAATTTCTTCCATCCTAGGAAATTCTTTGAGCCAATGAGATTATTTATTTCCTTGCAAAAAGAACCATATGACCTTTAGATTTAGACATAGAGTAATGATATGATACTTACCTGTAAACCAAGAGTCTATCCTTCTTGGATGATGTCTCCAACTATCTTGATGCTTTCAAGATTTCAGTTATACTTTAATGAATTCCTATAAACCTGTCTTCTATGATACCGTCAATAACAACTTCAAAGAGTGATGAATGATTACTTGATGCCTCCTTCAAAACTATCTTCCAATGAGCCTTCTTGTGATCTTCCTTCTCGAGCTTTCCTTTGACTAGAGCTTGAAGTAGTCTTATTTATTCTTTCAATAAGAGTTTGATCCTTCTGCAAGTCATTCCCCTTGGAAAATCCTTCTTTTGTGTCCACAAGATGGTATTCTCAGCTGACTTCTCTTATTTACCTTAGCTCTTATACCATGTTGGAAATATAATATGGTAGCTATTAATTCAGAATTTCCTTAACCTTAGTAATTGCTTGTGAAATTTATTTATCTTCTTGTGTTTTTATTTATTAGATCTTCTTCATCAAACAATTATCAAGAGCAAAATAATAAAGACAATGGACACAGAAATTAGGCTCCAAGCCAGGGAAAGACCTAGAAAATCTCTTCTCTTTTTATAGAATCTGCTTCAAATGAGACAACCAAGACCAAAACCCTAGACTAAGTACTCCTCCAAGTACTAAGTCAGCCCTTCAAGAAGCTCTTTCAAGTAGATCATATTAACAAGGTTCATTCAGCCAATTCCTAGCTACAACTTCGACCCCCAACTTTGATCCCGCAACTTCATCTCACAACTTCAATCCTATAGCTATTACAGAAACCCTAATTCTCCCACAAGACAGTTCTTCAAGAGATCCTCCTTTGAGAAAGACAATTTCTCCCAAGGTCAACGAAATCACATTAGAATATCCGCTCTTCCAACAGCTTGATTATGCAGCTTGATCTCCTGCAACTTGGATCTGTAATTTCGGCCTTTGTTGAATATGTAAAACCCTAATTCTTTGCATGTGTGAGAGAGATAGATCCTAAAAACAAATATCCAATACTTATTTTGCTTCCTTGATCTTCACTCTATCCTTCTTGGTCTCCCCAACTTCAGATTGAACTATTTCTCGAGAGATTGAACTTGTGTGTGTGAGTGTGTCAAATGATGTCAAATATGCTTGTATTTATAGCCTTTACAAGGGGTCAAATTATCTTCTTTAGGCCTACTTGTAGCTTGTAGGGTTGACTTGTACTTTGGAGGTTTCGAGGACATTTTAGATTCAAAATAAACTTTTTTACAAGGTACATCTTGCCGAGAAGGGTCTTACAATCATGTTGTTAACTCTCTTGACTCATGACAATATATCTTATGACCTAACAAACCCTATAAACATGAAGAACATGATTTTACCTAGAATACCATCAATAAGGAGCATTAAACCCATACTTTAAAATACTATTTTTTCTTTCTTCTTTTATTTGTTACACAAGATACATATTGAAATGAGTATAATAACAATTATGAATATTGAAACTAGTTACATTTCCAACACCTAGTCTTTTCCTTCCCATTCCTTCAATAGGTTGATAATATTGGTTGACTCCTCACATTTACTTTTCATCTAATTTTGGGAAAATCTAGTCTATTTCTAGTCTCTTCCATCTTAATAATTTAGAGGGTCGAATGACTTTATTGGATTCTTGTGTTAAGCTTGCACCTATCTCTATGAAAGTTTAGTTTCTCAATGCAATACTCAGTGGTTCCTTCCCACTTGGTCCCACCGTCTCATCATTCCCACTATGTGTTTACCTACACCCATACCTTGTATTACAATTGATAAGGTTCATCGTGGTTGGCATGGGCATCAAGTCATTCATGAATTCAAGCACAACAAAATGCAAAGAAATCACTAGCAATCTATTAGGAACGGAGTCCTAGGAATGAAATGAATGTCATAGAAACAAAAATGAAGGTGGACATATAATTCATTTAGGTTGAGGAGACTGAGGAAAATGTGAGACAATGGGAGCTTGATACTAGTATAGATCAAGGTTGGTATAACATATATTTCCAAATAGTTGACTTTTACTAGTAAGTAAAGGCAATAATGGGAAAAATTTTGGTGAAGAAAAATGACTCTCGATAAAAGGTTCTGCTTTAGGTATCACTGATAGCTAAAAAGATCACAAACATGTATTTATGAGAGTTTGGAAAATAAAAAATAAAAAAATTTGCAGACAAATTTAGGAAAGTCTCCCTTAAGTTTACTAAGTTCATATTTAAATTCTGTTTCTTACTTCCATTAAATAATGAACTTGCTAATTAAACTAGATATAAATATAAACAAAATAATAATTATCGTTCTAATAAAATATTTATGAACTTATTTTTCTATATTCTTTTCCACAATATAATAATATTAAAAAACGCTATATAGTTGTGTCATTCATTTAGTTTTCCCCTCTAAACGAGTAAACAAAAATATATATTTTTTAATTAGTTAATAAGTATACCAAATTTAAAAATTAAAAAAATTACCTTATTGATTATTATATTAAAAAGGAGGTTTTTTGGGGGGAGATTATGGAGAAAAAAGTGAACTCCGCTATCCAACTCCAACTCTGGTCCTCTTGTGAAATTTGGACAGTGGCTAAATTAGCATATTGGTGAAGACAAAAGTTTTGGATTAGAGTTTGGATGTATTATTTCTAATTATAAAAGAGTATTAAAAGATAAAATAAATTTTGATTGAGTTTTATGTGTAAAGATATTTTTTTTAAATAATAACAAACAAAAATAAGAAAAAATAAGAAATATAAATGATAAAGAGAGTTAATTTTTTTGGGTAATAAAATAGATAAGAAATAAATATGTATGTATTATTTATAATTATAAAATAGTTTTAAAAGTTGTAAAAAAATAAAATAGATTCGATTAAGTTGTATTTAGAAAGTTTTAGATTAGAGTTTGGATGTATTATTTCTAATTATAAAAGAGCATTAAAAGATAAAATAAATTTTGATTGAGTTTTATGTGTGTAAAGACATTTTTTTTTAAATAATAACAAACAAAAATAAGAAAAAATAAGAAATATAAATGATAAAGAGAATTAATTTTTTTGTGGTAATAAAATAGATAAGAAATAAATATGTATATATTATTTATAATTATAAAATAGTTTTAAAAGTTGTAAAAAAATAAAATAGATTTGATTAAGTTGTATTTAGAAAAATTGAGAGCTTCAAATTTATAGATTAATAATAGATTAATAATAATAAGTAGTAAAAAATTATTATTATAAATAAAAATCAAACAGAAATAGATTTCGAAAATTGTAAATATCATTGGTTTAGATCTATTAATTTGGGATTTACTAAGTTTCTAGAGGAACCAAATTTCTTGAGATGCAAGTTATTTTTGGAATGAAAAGAGATTTGATCCAAACCTAATATGGATCTAGGCTGGTATAATATATATATAGTTGACACTAAAATATTTCATTTATGATTCACGTTCTTCATATTAAAATGTTAAAACATGACCCTCATATTTTTTAATGTTGATTTTTTTTACTCAACTTGTTTATTCAAATATTTTATTTATAATCCACATTAAATTTTTCTTTGTTATTGATATTTTTAAAATTTTATATATCAAATTAAATAAATTACACCTCTCTAGGAAATGAAAATATAATAATTTTTGTTTAGATATATAATTATTGCCTAATGCTTTTTATTTCAATTTAAAGTGGATGAGGATATGTTGATTTTTATTTTTATTTTTAATTGACAACTAGATTTATTCTCAAGGAATATGCTCAACATATGCTTAGTCTTAATTCTTATGGTTAACAGTAAAATAGTTTTTGCTATTAATATTTTATTGTTTTAAATATCACATGAAAATTAAATGTAGGATGAATTACCCATCATGTAATATCAAATATACTATTTCCTCCTATCATCTTCATCTTAAGTAGTGAAAAAATTACATTTCTTTCTTGTACTAAAATAAAAATTAATTTTTTTTTACTCGTTTCCATATTAAGTAGTGAAGAAATTACATTTTTTATTTATATTAAAATTACATTTTTTTTATTTTTTATTTTCACTTACATTTGTATATAAAATTATGTAATATTAAAAATGATCATGAGTTTGCACGACCAATATTTTATTTAAGTGGAATTTACCAAACAGGATTGTTGGCATGAAGACGAGCTCTGCAACTAAAACCCTTATGGCGGCAAGGCGGTAAAACCCTCGGGAGGAACGCAGGGAGAGGCCAGGGGCAGAAAACAGAATGGACCAGTAGGAAACAGTAGAGAGCTAAGAGACAAAAGGCATGACAGAAGATGTCAGGAGGGGAGAGATCACCTCCTATCGGGATACGGTGACAGGAGACGGCCAGAATAGCCAAACGACAAAGGAACATCAAAACGCAGGACCGGTGCTGGGAGCAACCTAGCAAGCAGGCCACAGGGGAAGATGCCTGCCATGTGCAGTGGAGAGACCCAAGTTCGTGATTCCAGCGAATAAACTCGAGAGGTACAGATGCTACATGAGGGATCATGCCCTTATATGCAATTTCGTAGGAGTCTGGCCATCGGAAAGAGGTCTTACCAAGTGGATATAGCAAAAATGGTAGCCCCAAGGCCACATCGAGCTCAAGCTAGGAGCGAAAGGCTTCTTCATGGTAATTTTCTCAAACCTGCAAGATAAGGAAAAGGTATTTGAAAATGGCCCGTATTTTTATTATAATGCTAGTCTATTTATGCGTTTCTGGGAGGAATGTTACAACCCGGATAAAGAAACATTTCTAGCAGCGCCTGTCTGGGTTCGTTTATTTGGGTTACCTATAGACTTCTGGGACCCGGAAATTTTGGAGGGAATAGGAAACTCAATAGGAAGTTTTGTGAAAATAGCTGAAACCACGAAGAAAGGAAGGTACACCTCGTACGCTAGGATATGTGTTTATATGAACCTAGCAAACCCCATCCCAGACTCTGTGGAACTAGAATATCATGAAGAAGTTTGGCAACAAAACCTAGACTACGAGCACATCCCGTTTCGATGTCGTAGGTGCCATGTCCATGGCCATCTGGCTAAGGAATGCCCGATTACAAGGGAAGAAGAAGAAAGGAGGGGCCCCTTGCAAAAGAAAGAGCCAACAGACTAGGAAGGGTACCAAGAGGTGAAAAGCAAATGGAAAACAAATAAGGAACCCCCACAAGAAAACAGGAAGGAAAAACAATCATCCCCAGTGAAATCAAACATCTTTGCATTACTACAGGAAGAGGGTGAAGACGAGGACCAAACCATGGAAAACCAAGAGGGTAAGGGATCAGACAATAGTGAGAGCAGCGAAAGAACCCACTCAAAAAGGAAAGCCCCGAGTGAGCCAATGGAGAAAAACAAGGAACAGAATGAAGAAGTCGAATAGATGGAGACAGACTTGGAGACAAGCAGGGAAGATCTAAGTCAAGAGGAAGAAGTCTTAAGAAAGATATTGCACGAATAGAGACACTTAGACGAGAGAATTATCCCGGAAGATCAAAAGAGGCTGTATGCGGATACCTTTCAGCAATATCAAGCCAAACTAGAAAAAGGAAAAGCCACACCAGAAGAACCCCAAGAGAGCCAGAAGGAAAGCAGAATTGATCAACAAGGTCAAGAAAAGGGGGGAAAGAAAAAAAGAGGCAAGAAAAATCTCAAAGACTCCATACAACTCATGGGAGAAATGCTGGTCAATACAGGAAGAGTGGTCCTACTGTCAGCGGTGTTTCACAACCTACCCGAAGTTAACCAATGATTTTGACATCTTGGAATATTAGAGGCGTAAACAGCAAAGGTAAACAGAGACATTTGGCGGCAAGACTGAGGAAGGATAAACCACAAATCATGCTCATCCAAGAAACTAAAATATCAGGACAAAGGATGGAGGAAATTCTCAATAAAATAAAATCAAGATACGAATAGGTAACCATAGACGCCAAAGGACGCACAGGAGGGATAGAAATTATTTGGAATCCGGCAGAGGTCTTAACAGATTGGTGGATAGGAACGCCAAGAACCTTGACAGGAAGATTCAAGCTCATCGGGCAAAGCGAATGGGTGGCAGTCTCGGCTGTCTACGGGCCCCATACCCATGCTGATAGAGGCTTGTTCCTTAACCAACTAGAAAAGCTAAGAAGTATGCACCAGGAGCAGAGATGGATTCTGGCAGGTGACTTCAACTTGATAACCTCCAGAGAAGAGAAAAAAGGCGGAATAAGCAGAGAAGACCCGGAGATGGAAAGATTCAGAGACGTTCAAGCAGAATTAAGGATGGTTGACATCCCAACTATAAACGGGAAATACACCTGGAACAATAGAAGAGGTGGGTCCAAACAAATTGCGTCAAGATTGGATAGATTTCTGGTCTCGGAGCACATAATCGGGCTGGATATATTCTATGAAGCCTCTATCCTCCCCTCAACAGGATCTGATCATTGGCCCATCAAGCTCGAAATAGCCTTGAACGATCTAAATAAAAAGAGGCCCTTCCGATTTGAGTCCTTTTGGCTTAGAGCTCCAGACTTCCTAGATAAACTAAGGAGCTGGTGGCAGGAAAGCAAGAGGGGAACAAAAGGCCACAACAAAATGCACTCGATCCAGCTCAGACTCAAAGAAATAAAGAGAAAAATCAAGAAATGGAATAGGGAATAATTCGGTAATATCCAAAAGGAGCAAGGAAAACTTCAGCCCAGATTGGAAGGAATACAACAACAAATAATCACGGATGGACGAAACGAGGAGTTGGCCGAGGAGGAAGGCAGGGTAATCAATCAACTGGAGGAAAGACAAAAACATGAAGAAATTATGTGGAAACAGAAATCCCCTATCCAATGGTTAAAAGAGGGGTAAAATAATTCCAAATTCTTCCACAAAGCAATGCTGAACCACCGCCATCACAACAGAATCTTCTCCTTGAAAGAAAGTCAGGGAACAGAGTAACGTAGCAGAAAGAAATGGAACGACTCCTGGTGGAACATTTCAAAGACATCCTCACAGAGCCAAATGCCAACAGAACCACAGAAATAGACAAGATCTGCCAACATATCCCTAAGAAAGTCTCCAGAGAACAAAATCTAGCTCTGCTCAGGGTAATCACCAAGGAAGAGCTTGAGGAAGTGGTCAACACAATGCTGATAAATAAGGCTCTAGGTCTCGACGGCTTTACAATCGAGTTTTACTAGGCTGCCTGGAGTTTTATGGGAAATGACTTGTTCGACTTAGTGGAGGAATCTAGGTGTTCCAAGCATATGCACCAAGGACTGAATGCCACCTTCTTGGCCCTGATCCCAAAGAATGGTAGCTCGGACGAACCGCAAGGATTCAGGCCTATATCCCTTTGTAACGTAGTTTACAAAATTCTAGCAACAGTCATGGTTAACAGACTCAAGTCGATCCTACTAGATCTCATTGCTTTGGAGCAAACAGGCTTTGTCAAAGGGAGACAGATTACAGATGGAATTATTGTGGCTCAGGAAGTGATACACTCCCTGAAAAATTCCCGCAACCAAGGTATGCTTATCAAACTAGACTTGGCTAAGGCGTTTGATCGAATTAGCTAGGGGTACATGGAAGGCATTCTCAAAGCTCATGGTTTTGAACAAAGATGGATAAAATGGACCCTATCTATGGTAGGCACCCCAGTGATGTCAATTTTGTTAAATGGCACCCCCACCGAAGCCTTCAACCCCTCGCGAGGGCTAAGGCAGGGAGATACCCTGTCTCCTTTCCTCTTCATCCTGGCTGCGGAAGGTTTGGGTAGGTTGATCAAGGCCCAAGTATCTAGAGACCAGTTAAAGGGATTGCGAATCTGTGGGAATGATCTCCTGGTTACGCACCATCGATTCGTAGATGACATGATGCTATATGGTCAAGCCACGCTGAAGGAGGCCCAAAGAGTCATTAAAACTTTATCAGAATTCAACCTTGCTTCAGGGATAGAGATTAATAAGGATAAATCTGAAGTGTTCTTCTTTAACACCCCGCTGGCCACTCAAAGGTTCTTGGCGCGCACTATGGGCTTTAGCATTGGAACCTCCCCGTCAAAATACCTAGGTATTATGTTGCATGAGCACTAATTCAGGATAGCTAGTTGGGAACCCTTGTTTAAAAAAATCAGGAACATGATGGAAGACTGGACCTTTCGCTCGCTAAATGCCCCAAGCTGGTTAATTCTTCTGAGAGCTGTTCTACAGGCTATCCCAATCTACCAAATCTCATTCCAATCTATCCCAAAGTCTACAAGCTAAAATCTGGTTGCCTTGTTCAATAAATTCCTCTGGCAGGGAACCAGCAAGACTAGAAAGTGGGCCTTAATTTCATGGGAATGGCTAAGCAGGCTCTCCAAAGATGGAGGTTTAGGACTACGCGACCCCTTCATTCTTAACCAAGTAATGGGGGCGAAGCTCTGGTGGAGGTGGACTCAGGGAGGCAATGATTTGTGGATGATGATCTGGGAAAGGAAATATGAGGCGACAGAGGAACTCGCAAGGAGACTGAGAAGCTAGACGGAGGCCAGAGGTTCTGCAATCTGGAACCTTGCGAGAGGCAATAAAGATCTGATAAAAGAATATAGTTTATGGGAGATAAGAGAAGGAGATAAAGCCATATTCTGGGAAGAATCATGGCAGCAACGTGAAAGGCTTATCCATCAAGAAAATCTCCAAGCCATCCATGCTTTCACGAACCAGGTTGAGGAGGCAACTGTCAGCAAATTCTAGAAACCAGGTGAAGGAGGATACTGGTGCAAATGGAAATAGAAATAAGACTGGGAAAGGGCCCCCAAATTAGACCAATGGTAGGAGTACTACAAAGAGATGGCATCCTATAAAGTGGCAAGGAAAACAGGGTCTGACATTCTAAGATGGGGCAACCGAATTCAGGGAAATTTCTCAATAGCAGAAGCCTATTACCAAAAAGCTAAACATAATCAATAGGTGGAGACAAAAAAATGGAGAAATCTTTGGAAAATCAAACATTGGCCAAAAGTTTCATTCTTTATTTGGACTATGCTACATGGAAGAGCGATTACCTGGGACCAAATGCAGAGAAAGGGGCGCCACGGTCCTTCCCATTGCGTGCTCTATAATTCACAGGAGGAGACCATGGAACATTCGATGAACCGCTGCATAGTAAGCAATACCCTGTGGGAAAGCCACTTCAAACTGTTTGAGTGCCGCCACTGAAATTATCGAAATATCATCAACACCATAGAAAATTGGCCAAGGAAGCCTTACCAAAACCCGGTGGTCAATCGTGCATGGCTGCTTTCCGTCGGCTTCTTGCTCTGGAACATCTGGAAGGCTCGGAATGGAGTAATCTTCAAGACAGAAAACAGAACTCCAGTAGACATACGGGAAAAAACCACCAAGAACCTGAGAGAAATTATCCTAATGGAAAGCTAGAAGGACGAAGACTGGCAGGCGTTGCAAACAGAGGAGGAAATTCTGAAAAGACTAGGGGTAAACCAAAATATGGTAAGTGGGGGTGTCAAAAGTAAAGCCCAGGACCGAGAGGTGGCTGAAAGCAACCGGTATCGCCACCCCCCACAGGGGTTCATAAAACTTAATTTCGATGGTGCCGCTAAACATAACCCGGGTGAGGCAGGTATTGGGGGAATCTTCAAAGATGATGGTGGAAAAACCCTGAGAACCTTTGCAATGGACTGCGGGGAGGCCACCAACAACGAAGCGGAGCTGCATGCTCTAAAACGAGGCCTAGAAATCGCGATACAGGTAAAATTCAAGAGTCTCCAAATCGAGGGAGACTCGAAGCTCGTGGTCGACATGGTAAGGAAACTACAACAACAAAAACCAGTAGACAAAATCAGTAAGAGCTGGAGAACGGCGTGGCTCGTCGGAGAAATAGGGAAACTGATACCCAGAATTGAATATCTAATCCCGTCACATGTCAGGCGATCGGGAAATAAACCGGCTGACTGGCTTGCAAACTGGGGCAGTCGGAATAGAGGTAAGGGGATCGATAGCGAAGGCCTGGTTCAACTACTCCCGGAGGAGCGCGACCACCTTCAACAGCTGCTAGATGTCGATAAGGGTGATATTGGCATGCCTGAGGTGAACCGCCAGGATCAGGCGGCACGAAGCAACTGTGGGGAAAGATTGCAATGGGTGGAGATGGACAACACATCTGTGGGAAAGGACAGGAGTATTAGGAATGATGATGCTGGACAGATGACGGGGCAAGAGAGGACTGGCCGAGGTGACGGGGAAGAAGCGAGAACCGAGACGTCATCAAGGAAAGATCTGGAGCTCGTTTGGGAAGTCGGGATAATCGGCAGAGAAAGGACGACAGGTGGAATAAGGGGTACAGAAAGGATACGACAGGAGCAGCCGGGAGAAAATTGGAATAATGAAGCATAAAGAAGGACGGACAAGTTTTACCACATCCCGAGGTAGGGACGCGGGGATGATAGCCGGCGAATTAAATGGCCAAGTGGAGGCCTGGCTGCAAGGACAACAGAAAGTTAACAAACATCAACCAAAGGTGGCAGATGGAAAGTTCATGCAGTTTGGCGAGAAGCATGAAAGAAGGAGGAAAGGTGGCAGCGCGACTTAGCGACCAGACTTTGACCTCGGCTCAGGCAAGGAAAGGTGGTATGTTCTCTCTCGTCCCTATTCTCATGATAGCATTCGAATTGTCAATGCCTGCACTAAAATGCCCCATCTCAGTCAGCAGTATAACAGTAGTAGGATAGCCAGAGGCCACCCCGGCAATAAATTAATTTACCTCTCTCCCTCAAGAGCTGAGGGGGACTTGGCTGGAGAGAATCTGGGCTCCTATCGGGAGGCTCAGCCCATGCCCCGAGCAGAGAGGTGGGAAGGGAGGGTCGCTTTGTTGAGCCCTGTTGCGCTTCAAGACTGGCACCGAACCCATGTCAGTTTCCTGGATATCTCCCATAGTGCTTTACCCGATTGCCCCCCTACCAGATGGATAGATCCGCAGTGCCCATACATGCTAGCCTACATGGGATCTTCAGGACTGTAGAGAGAGGGAGGAGTGACACGAGCCACCTAGCTGGAAAAGTTGAGTTATGGCCCCGGACTGCAAGCCGGAACCTCCCCCAGGACCGACATGCTAAAGCTCGGGTGGTAAGAATGAGGATTTCAACTGATTTACATTCAGAAGGAAATGACTTATGATTTGTTGTTATAATAGGTAGTAAATCCCCCACAAAAACAAGATCCCAAGACCGCAACAAGATGGCAATGAAAAAAGAAAAATTAGCCAAGGCTCGGGAAGCAGGCACCAGTAGCAAACCAAGGAAAAGGGGCAGGAAGCTAGACTTAGACAAGAGCATGTACATGATCAACGCGTATATGGTAGGAAATTCCCCGGAGAGTCGCACTCAAATCCATGGGTGGGAGAGGGAGTTGAGGGCCATAAGCGAGAACAAGGAAATCCCCCGTGGGGAATGGGAGGATTTGATCCTAGACCCAGGAAACACTAGAAGCAGAAACTCTCTATTCAATAAAATGCTTTAGCAATACTGGATAATGAAACATGTGGTTTCTCGAGCTATGGAGATGAATCAGGCAGTCCACGAAGAAGAGGAAGAGGAATGCAAGTAGGCAAAGGAACAGTTCAAAAGTCAGATAACAGAGGGATTAGAGAATCTGAAGAATTCCCTCCTGAAAGAGCTCGCTGCTATCCAAGTCCAAGCTATGAGAAACCACCTGCTGCTGAAGAACATGGAACAAATGCTGCTGGAACTAAAATGGACCATTGAGCAGAAGCCGACGAAACCTGGGAACATCACCTCAATGCCCGCCCCAGTCAACTCGTCTGACGAGGATTAACTAAGCTGAGTTTTTAAATTTTGTTTAAATATGTTGTTAAAACAGGACTCCGACTGGATGTTAAGAACTGCTCCTGTAGCTAGTATAGTTAAAAGTAGTCAAAAGCATAGTTATGACAGGATGAAAGAGAAAAACATTTTCAAATTTTGGTCTGGCTACAAGGCCGATAGGTGGCGGTCTGGTTTCCTTCGGGCAGACTTGCCACCTGAACTTTAGTTTGATGTAAATCTGTTTTCGTAATATGGAATGAGGAATGCCTAACTTTACAAAATACATATATATACATACATACATATATATATATATATATATATATATATATATATATATATATATATATATATATATATATATATATATATATATATATATATATATATATATATATGTAATATTAAGGTGCAAATTGAAGTATTTTAATTATGGCTAACATTATTGCTATTTTTAATTTGTTAATTTAAAGTATTATTTTACTATTTTTAAATGTAACATTACTTCATAACATCTATTTCATACATGGATGAAGAGTGTTTTGAGGCAACTATAATTTTTTAATTAAAATGAAAAGTAAAAAAATCATAACAACTTTCATTAAATTTCAATTATCTCTAATTATTATTAAAAAAATTCATTGATTTGCAATAAAACTCAAAGTCTTATCAATTTTTTCTTCCTTTTTTTTAAATAAACATATCCCGTGAAATTAAAATTCTTACTATATATTTAATAATTATTAATAATTTAATTTAATTGTTGAATTGAGGCTTCTGTGATCCATATCAAGTTATGAGAAGATTTTTCCGGGTAAATCACATTATTATACATTTGTCAAAGAGGTTATTTAAGTGATTGAGAAATAGGGTTAGTTTTTCTTTCCCATGACTCCACTTGGAAAATATGTCGCCAACAAACCTTTTCCATTCTTCAGGGATATAGGGAAAGGAATTAAGGGTTTTCTGTTCAAAGTGCTCCATATAGATGTTTGCAATCATGGAGGATATAGGAGAGCCCATAGCCACTCCATGGGTGTTATAGACATTTTTTGGCACTGCAACCCTAATCAAACATGTCCATAAACCAAGGGCTCCTAAGTCCCTAAAAGTGTTGTTCCATCCCCTAAAAGAACAAGGTAAGCTGATTACATCATCTCCCAGAAGTTCTCCATGAAAAACTACTCAGAACTAGTCAAAACTGGACCATCTCACCTGCTCCATGGTCAAAGTGTGCTGCATCCCACCTAAATGCACACGGGAGGTGTGATGCATACTGAAAAGCCCTTCTATGGGGTGCGATGGGTGAGAGTGGACAAATGGTAGAGTCAATTTGCGAGGTGGAGGATCATGGAATCTTCCAGAAACTTCTCCTGTGACACTTGCCTCTCTGCATTTGCCCAGGGATGAGTAAGAGATCATCAATCTCCAAGTGGAATCAAGAACTATCAGAGAGAGGACACTAATCAAATCTTAGAAGCTGACTCAACTCCCTGCAATCATCTATATATGGATCCCTCATCCCAGAGATCGAGAGGCTGGAATTTTGTATCTTGTAAGGAAGTGTTGCTGGTTTCTTGGTGTAACATCATAGTGTTGGGTGATCTAAGCTTTTCATGAGGTGAAGAAGGGCTTTCTTGTTGAGGGGATGACGTTGGGCCAGAACAATTGGTTGTAATCCTCTTTGCTATTCTTGATATTAATAAAGCTATTCAAGTTTTCCTCCACATTCTTGTATGATTGATGATATATGCATTTGTGTGGTCAATATATATCTGGTCCTATATTGTTTATGATAGTAGATCTCTGTTCTTGGATAGTGTTATGCTGCTTTGATTCCACATGTACTCTTTGAAGTTGGGTAGATGAGGAAGCGAGTGGCAGAGATCTATCATAAGGGAGAGGAATCAGGCAAGGAACCAAGTGCAAGACAGAGGTTAGTCTGCTTTGTTCCCCTCTTATCTACTTCTCATAAAGGAAAACGAAAGTAGTTTTAGTTTGTTTGTTTCTAAGATAGCTACCAGTCTTAGTGGGACTAGAAGATCCGAGTGGACACTAGATTTCCCGATAACAAAATGGCGACTTTGCTGGGGACCGAATAGATGATTTGTTTATCTATATTTGTTTGTTTTATAAACTTACAGACGGAGCCTGAAGTCAAGCCAGCTAGCCTTCGAATTGCCTCTACTATGCAAGTGCAAAGTAGATCAACGTTGCTTCAGTCTATCTTCGGGTTTTGTTTATGAACTGAACAATCAATTTACAAACTCTCTAATTGCCCTTGCGGTGGCTCTAGTAACGTCCTTAGATCTACCCCTGTGATTTATTTACTGATTATCACTTGCTCGGCCTAAATCCCTGAACTGTACTGCAAACTGTGATCAAGAACTGGATCAAAAGTCTCGCACTGTACCATCGCACCCTCTCTTCAAGGATATCAGTATGCATCGCACTTCCCGTGTGCTGTAGGTGGTATGCATACTGGAATCCATGTGTAACAGGTGCGCTGATCAGAGAAGGCTAATTTTGCCTCCAGACTTTGGTTTTTCTTCACTCTTTTCAGCTCTATTCAGGAGTTTTGCTGTCTGTAGTCAGTATACCTCTGTTGGAAACCTCCTTCCTTGCCATTATTCCACCTCCATTGTGCAAAGAACTATAAATTTTTTTATGTATTGTGAGCCATTTTCAGTTCTCTTTTACAAAGAAGTAGTGTAATTGAACTGTCGTTTCTTGATTTGGAAGTGTCGCAAGTGTCGTTTTCAGTCATAGAAGAGAATCTGATTGTTCTTGATAGTCGATTACACTGTTACTCTTGTATTTGATTTGAATTAGTAGTTTTTCAAGTGTCGAAAGAAAGTTTTCAATCCCAAATCGCAAAGTGTCGTCATTGTCTTCATTTTGTCTTGAAAAGAAGCTTATTAGTAATGTCGCTTTGAAAAATAATTCAGATTTGTGCTTAGCTTTCTTTTTATCATTCACACATTAAGAAGGCTGAAAACAAATACATGCATGTGCATTTGCATTTAGATTGTTTGTTGGTTTGATTTAGGACAGTGCATATAGTGTGTGCTCTCTGCTCTATGTTGAAAGAATACCATCTCTCTTTCTTTAGTAGCTAGGATTTTCATTGCAAAAAGAAGATTAAACGATTGTTTATCATCTTAGATTGCATTTTAGGAATTGTATATCCACATCACGCGGTGAACCTAAAAGGAAAATTTCTTAAACAAGATCAACTGTAAAATAAATTTAATGAACCTAAAAACGCTTCGGAACCTAACGCACAATATTTAGAAGTCTAGGCTAGAGATGTATTCCAGCGTCGTAAAGCCTAGTAACTATTGTTTTCATTGCTGGTTGGGTGATTCCTCCACTTTGAGATGGCAAGTGCCAGTACGGACTTGTGCTCCCACGTACCGTCGAGTATATATTGGGAAACCACAATAGGCTATATCCTTTATCCATAGGAAGTTGTGTCTGCCGCCCTATCGATCACAATGCACTGAACACAGCATTCGGGAAGATTGACTGCCGTACCGTAAAAATTATTCTGCAGTTTTGCGATTGGTTTGGTAATCCCTCTGTCTGGATTTCCAGAGTAGTCTCTTTCATTCCTTTTCAGAATCCTTAAAGGAAAAGGTCCATCTAAGCACTTGTCACTTCAAGCTCATTAAAAATCGAAGGCGACTAGAGTCATCTTTTGTTTTTTCTTGACTCTTAAAAATTGAAAAAGCAAGTTGTGTCAAAGCGTCTAAAATTTATTTTAATCAGAATAAATATCACCTTTCCTATGTTGGTCTTAGGTTGAGAAAAATGGAGTCCACCAACCAAGGATTTCCCCTTGGGGGAAATCCTAGTCCTTTCTCCTCTTGGGGAGATGTTGGTGCACCCCATATGGCCACATTGTCGCTTCCAGAATTGACAATCGGCCTGCCCGTATGGCTCTTCTCGACCTTTGTCGTTTAGAACACCGTGATTCCTGAGCAATCAAGTAAGAAACTAGACGATACCAAAGCTACCCCCCAACCTTCTACTTCATCCGATTCTCCCTCTCCTCCTTCCTCTTTGCTTGATGAAGCTGGTAAAGCCAAAAGTCAAGTAACTAAGAAGAAGAAGGAGAAGAAGAAGAAGAAAGAGAAGAAGAAGAAGGAGCTGAAGACGACAGGGAGCAACCAGGCATCATCTAGTGAAAATCCACACACTACACTGTCAAAGCCTAAATATCCATGTGTCATTTGCAAAGGAGATCACTATCATCGAGATTGTCCCTACATCCCTCGGATCTTAAGGGACTAGTCTCCTCGTTTGCACAATCCGGTGTCGACAACATCTGATGATCATGTTGAAAGTACACCGTCAACTAGTGAAAGCGAAATGTCAGGACAGAAAAGGAAAAGTAAATTCCCTTGTAAACTGTGTGAAGGCGATCATGCCATCCACTTTTGTCCCTTCCTAGACGAGGCTAAAAGAGTTTTGGACGACCGTCCAGTTTCACCATTTTGGCTTCCTCCTGGATATAAGAAACTCTTGCCAAGTCCATCACTAGTTGAAAATCTGACTGACATGCCATTGTGGTCGGTCGAAGCATCTATCATTGAAGATAAACCATCTAAATCCACACCAGACGAAAGTCAAAAGGTCGAGGCAGCATTTGACCCGGTCTTGCCTTCAGAGGGTCCATCTTCAGATGATACAGTCACCGAAGAGAACAAGAGCGACACCGTGAAGATTCTCTTCGTAAACACAGACTCCGATGAACATGGGGGCAATCTACCCGTTCCTTTACCACAGGAAGGAAGTTCTTCAAAGTCATATCCAGCCGTCTATTCGGTCCTACCTCCAAGCAACCTAGTTGTTTCCTTCGATTGGAATCTACTAGGCAGACCCCATTTAACGGCTAGTGTACCATTTTGAATCATTTCTAAAATATACAGAATGGTCATGGCCGGTACCATCATAGATGAAGGGGCTTCTGTGAGTATCCTTTAGTCAACTGCTTGGAAAGCGCTTGGTTCGCCACCGCTTTTGCCTGAAATGAGAAATCTAACAGGCTTTGATAAAGGAACTAGTCGACCGTTAGGGATCCTTCCCAATGTGCCGATAACATTGAGAAGGAAAATCATTCACATGAACGTAATGGTAGTACAAGGACCCCTGGATTATAATCTACTCCTTGGACGCGACTATATTTATTGCATGGGAGCCATTGTCTTCTCACTCTTTAGAGTAATGTGTTTTCCGCATGAAGGAAGAGTGGTCAAGCTCGTAGACCAGCTTTCATTCCCCGGTTCACACATAGAAAATAGTCAAATACCATCCCTGAATGGTCTTTTCACGCAAGGAATGTCTCATCAATCCCCAAGTCTATCCACCTGATGAGCGCGAGTGATTCGGGAGGACATGACTGAAACCCAGGGGGGCATGCACCTTGGTCTGTTTCGGCAGGAAAACCTTGGGCATAGGATAGGTTTCCGCGAAGGATATATGACTGGTTTATGAGATTAGACTAGAATAAGATACCTCTGTCAGAAGGTAGGCCTTTCCCAATAGAACAAATGTTTTGTCAACAAATTGAGGGGTAACTTGTAAAAGGTAGGCCTTTCCCAATAAAACATATGTTTTGTCTGCAAATTGAGGGGTAACCTGGGAAACTCTACTTGACTATACCTGAGGGCATGCAAACCTTTTGGCATGCAAGCAATGAGCGACCATTTATTTTTTAAATTTGTAGGTCCTCTAACTGTTATAGACATTTTTGTGCCTTACAGCATGAAGCATGAAATGTCCATAATCTAAGGGATCCAAAGTCCCTAAACATGTTGTTCCTACCCCTAGAGGAACAAGGTCAGCAAACCACAACACTGAATAAAAGTTCTCCACCTGAAAACACTCAAAAACAAGGCAATTCTGGATCATGTCAACTGCTCCACTGAGCATCTGCGCTGAATGTCAAGTGCTCCACTGTCTACCTGCGTTGAATGTCAACTGCAAAGAAGGCTACCTGCGCTGGGCGAGTTTGGACATGTGGCACAGTCATTCCTCAAGGTGTCAATGCCCAGGAAGCTTCCAAAATGACACTTGGATCAAGGAATTCGACTGGTGATGAGTAAGAGGGTCTAGATCTCCAAGTGGAAGCAAGAACCTCCAAGTGGACTCAAGAACTGAAGAATAACTGAAGTGAGAGAGGACACTAGTCAGCTCTCAAGCTGACTCATCCTTTCTCCAAAACTCCTATATATAGATCTCTATCATGAGGTCTAGGGGGGCTGGAATCTGGTGAATGTAAAGAATTGCTGTTGGTTTGAGTTTAGAACTATTGGGTGATTTTCTTTGAAGGAGGTGAAGAGGAGATTTCTTTCTGCTGGGAAGGTGATGCTGGATTGGGCCTCTTATGGTTGTATCACTTCCTGAACCTTACTTCTTCCATTAATAAAGCATTTGAGGTTCTTCTATATGCATGTGTCTCAATGATGTATTGTTATACTTGTGTATTTGATTTATTCTAATCCTTGAATCAATTATGAATGTATGCTTCTTGTAGTTTCCCTCTCTTGCCATTTTGCAGGATCTTGGTGTAGCTGGGCCGGTGAAAGAGCAAGGAGCTGGGGGCAAGCAGCAAGGAGAGAAGATTGGATCAACCATTAGCGAAAGACATCAGTTAGTGGATCTCTTTCTTCCCTCTTTTACATCTCATAAAGAAATAATCTCAGATAGCTTTGATTTGATTGTTGCTAAGGAACTATCACCCTTAGAGTGGGATAGGGTCATTCCGTATTGGATACTTTTCCCAACAACAAATTGGCGACTCCGCTGGGGATCGTATCTTGTTGGTTGTTTGTGTTTTTGCTATTCATTTCTTAAACACAGGGAGTACCGAATTGAACTGCATTTGGATTTTTCAAATGCAAAGTAGAGGGCAGCTACTCTAGCTCAGTTTCTGGGCATGTTTATGATTTGAAGAGCCGATCCACAAGGACTCTGAACAGCTCTTAGTGATAGCTTTTCATCCTCCTTATCATCTTTTAGTGTGTACTTGATTGATAGCTTTGATTTGGCCAAAAACTGTTGATTTTTGAGCAATCTGCAACCCGGAAACCCAGAGGAACGAGAGTTTCTCTCTTCATTGCAGGCACTATGAAGGCAGTCTGCATTTCATCGCAGGTCCCGAATGGGCTACCTGCGCTGAATGTCAAACTGACAGTGTTCTACCTGCGCTGAACCAGTGTGGCCTTGTGCAGCTGGGGTTCTCTGCTTTCTGTTGCCTTGTTTTCATCCCTGTTTTTGTAGCCTGTTATCAGTCAATGTACCTATTTGAAACCACCTTTCTTTGCCACTATTCCGCCTCGGTTGTATAAAGAAATTGTGTTTGTTCTTTGTGTATTTCTTACATCATTTGCAGTTTCCCATAACGAAAGTGAACTAGTCTTGATGTGACCTCTTAGATCTAGACCTGTGATAAGTGTCGTTTTGATCTTAAGAGTTAGTTTGTTTGCAGTTCATAGCTGATTGAGCTTTTTCTTTCGTCATATGGTTTGAATTTATGTATTTCTAGTGTTGAAACAAGTAAATCTTAAGGTGTCTTTTGATTTTGGACAAAAGCTTGTTTGCTTTCACTTGAAATTGAATTCAAAGTTATACAACAGCTTTCTTTTTGTAGTACATCAACATTAAGAAAGAGAAAAGAAATACCTGCATTGTGCATGTGCATTTTGACAGCTTGCATGTTGATTTAGGAAAAAGTGCATTAGTGTGTGCTCTATGATCTGTGTGAAAAGATGATGTCTTTATTTTCCCTCAGTAGTTAGGATTTTCAAAGTTGAAAGATTGAAAAGCTTGCTTATCATCTTAGACTGCATTTAGGAAGTTGTATTATACATCTCGTGGTGATCCATAAAGGCAAACTGCTAAACAAGATCAACTTAAAATGAATTGAATTTACATAACAACGCATTGAAACATAACGCAAACACATAGAGGTCTAAGCTAGAGACGTGTTCCGGCGTCGTTAAACGTGATATCTTAGCGTTGAGTGGTTGGGTGATTCCTCCACGGTGAAGCGATAAGTATCAATACGGACTTGTGCTCCCATGTACCGTCGCGTATATATTGGGAGACCCCTATAGGAACAAAGCCTTTATCCATAGGAAGCCGTGTCGGCCGCCCTACTGATCGCAATGCAGTGAACACAGCATTCACGAAGATCGACCACTCGTACCGTAAAACGTATTCTGTGGTTTTGTGAAAAGTTTGGCACACCCTCTGCCTAGAACTCCAGAGTAGTTTCTTTTGGCCTTTTTCAAACTCTATAACTAAAAAAGTCCATCCGAGTATTTGTCACTTCGGGCTCGTTAAAACATCGAAGGAGACTAGAGTCATCTTTAGCTTTTTCTCGACTCTTAAAAAGTGAAAAAGCAAGTTGTGTCTAAAGCGTCGTTATAAAATTTATTTTAAACGGAACATAATCACCTCCTATTCCTGCGTTGATCTTTAGGTTGAGAACATGGAACGCACCAACCAAGGAATTCCCCATGATGGAAATCCTTGTCCTTTCTCCTCTTGGGGAGAAGTTGGTGCGCCCCACATGGCCACATTGTCGCTTCCAGGACTGACAATTGGCCTGCCAATTTGGCTATTCTCAACCAATGTAGTTCAGAACACCATGGTTCCTGAACAGTCGAGTCAACAGTTAGATCAGTCTAGAGCTGCCCACCAGCCTTCTACTTCCTATAACTCTTCCTCCAATCCTTCATCTTCGCAAGGTAGAGCCGGTAAAAGCCAAGCTCCCATGGAGAAGAAGGAGAAGAAGAAGAAGGAGCCTAAGGCGACTGGGGGCAAGCAAAAGACATCTGACAAAAATCCACACACAGCACAGACCGGGCCTAAATCGCCATGTGTCATATATAGAGGAGACCACTTCCGTAGAGATTGTCCCTGTATTCCCCGGATACTAAGGGACTGGTCCCCTCGTTTGCACAGTTCGGGAGCATCAACCTCTGATAGCCATGTTGAATGCTTACCGTCAACCAGCGAAAGTGAAGGTTCAAGACAAAGAGGGGGAGCAAGATCCCCCTGCAGACTGTGTGAAGGCGATCACGCCATCCACCGTTGTCCCTTCTTAGACGAAGCGAAGAGAGTTTTGGAAGATCGTCCGGTTTCACCGTTGAGACTTCCTCCTGGATACAAAAAACTCGTGCCAAGTCCTTCGTTGGTTGAGAATACAGCTGGCCCGCTCAAGTGGTCAGCTGAAGCGTCAGTCATTGAAAATGAACCTACTGAATCGAGACCAGACGAAAGTCCAAAGGTCGAAACGGCAGTTGACCCGGTTCTCCCTTCAGAGGTTTCATCCTCAAATGACACAGTCACTGAAGATTCATCTTCAAATGACACCCTCACTGAAGAGAATAAGGATGACACCATCCAGATTTTTTTCATCAACACAGACTCTGATGAGCGTCAGGGCAATGCGCCCATTCCTTTTTCGCAAGAAGGAACATCATCAGGGTCGTATCCGGCCGTATATTCGGTCCCACCACCAAGCAACCTGGTTGTGTCCTTTGATTGGAACCAACTAGGCAGACCCCGGTTACTAGCCAGTATACCATTCAGAATCATAGTGCAAATATACAGAATGGTAATGGCTGGTACTATCATTGATGAAGGGGCATCTGTGAGTATCCTTTCCTCTGTTGCTTGGAAAGCACTGGGTTCCCTGACGCTTTTGCCTGAGATAAGAAATCTCTCGGGTTTCGATAAAGGAACCAGTCGACCATTAGGGATCCTCCCCAATGTGCCTGTTACATTGAAAGGGAAGACCGTTCAAATGAACGTGATGGTCGTTCAAGGACCCTTGGATTATAACCTACTCCTTGGACGAGACTATATATATTGCATGGGAGCAATAGTCTCCTCACTCTTTAGAGTAATGTGTTTTCCACACGAAGGAAGAATGGTCAAGCTCGTAGACCAACTTTCATTTCCGGGATCACGCATCGCAAATAGTCACATACCAACCCTGAATGGTCTATTCAATCAAGAAATGTATCCACCCCCAGTCCTTCTTCCCGATGAGTGCGAGTGATTCGGAAAGATGGGACTGGAACCCAGGGGGCATGCATCCTGGTCTGCTTCGGGCAGAGAAAACCTTGGGTATAAGGTAGAATTTCCGCGAGAGGATATGACTAGTCCGTACCCCGTCCGTGGATGGAAGAGGGGTTGTTCTAGAATAGGATTCTTTTGTCAAAGTTACGTGTTTGACAAGAGTCATTCACCCTTGTCTATTTCGGTAGACAGTGCCGAGGAAATGTTTTGTTTGAAAGATTAATGAAACAATCTTTGGGTAACCAGAAAGAGGTAAGCCTCCCTCAATAACACAAATGTTTTGTCTTTGAGTAGTGTTCTTCTCTTGTCGCAAGTAGCTGCTCTCTTGTCGCAAGTAGCTGTTCTCTTGCGATCTTGCGAAAGATCTGTTAAAAGTTGGGCTGACGAGAAGACAAGTATCGCATAAGACCCGTTAAAAATAACGAGAAGACAAGTATCGTTAACATTAGACTGGCAAGACGACAAGTAGCTGTGAACACCCAAAGAAAAGCAGAGGTGGGAAGGAGGAGGGGCAGCCTTGAAATTGTATTTTATACCTGGGGGCATGCAACCCTTTTGGAGTGCAAGAAAAGAGCGGTTATTTATCTTTTTTTTGGATTAGCCGTTTCCGAACTTGCATAAAGAAAGGATATGGAGTAAAGCTTAGTGAAGATGAAACTCCTTAAAAAATAGAGATCTCACAGGGGACATTTCTTATCTTATGACTGGTATATCGAGCAGTTTTAGCACATAGTTCATGCTCGTTAAAAAATAAACATAAGAATCGAGCAGTTTTAGCATAAAGTTCATGCTCGTTAAAAAATAAACGCAAGATCCGAGCAGTTTTAATGCGGTCTTCATGCTCGTTAAAAAATAAATAAAAGCAGTGAGCAATGTTTCCTCCAGAGTTTAAGCTCATTTTTAAATAAAAAATGAACCTATCCTGGTAAATAACCGCTGTGATCGTAAATTTATCAGCCATAAAAGCCTTGGTCGTGTTTTGCACCTGCCACCTCCACCGTCATTTGGCCGATCGTTCACCTCCATATGATTGTTTACCCATTTTGAGGAACAGCTGCGAAGAGTGATTTCACCTAGCCATCCTTGTGACACTGCCGTGATTGGAAAATTCCAACCTGTACCTGGAATCAGTTGCTATCCCTGTTTATCACTCGTTCCTCAAAAGACGAGTCTTCTTTGAGCTCTTTTCATCTGACTCGTAAAATATGAAAAGTTTGCCGAGTTTTGGCCTTCCAGCTCGTTAAAATGACCGGAAGAGCTATCCCTCCTCTAGATTTTAATCTTTTTGGACCTGAGGGATTATTGCACAAAAAGGTCGAGTGCTTGTTTTATTCGGCTCGTTAAAGTTATCGAAAACTCATCCCTTTTGTATTGTTTTATACTTTTTCGGACTTAAGGGATTAGATGACGAAAAAGGAATTATGGAGTTAACTTTATGTACCTTTTCAGACTCTCTAAAAATGAAAAGGACCGAGTTTTCCTTGTCGTTAGACTCGTTAAAATGATTAAATAGCGACAAACTTGTCTTTAGACGAGAACGAGTTTCCCTATCGCTAGGCTCGTTAAAACATAGCGATGGGCTTGCCCGAAGGGCAGGTTATAGAACAAGCATATGTTATCCTCCTCAAGCTTGACAAAAATAAAGAGGTACTGGTCAGAAATGACTGGGGAAAAATTGGGAGAACCTCAAAGCTTTAATGGTAGCAAGTCGCTCTTGAACATGACACTTTTCCTCCATACCACATCGGGTTGGGTTGTTTCATTCACCGGTCTCATCACCATGGTCTCGCCAAACCATCCACATTTGGGGTAATGTTACCGATCCATCGCATCAGTGTCGTTATATGTTCAAGAGATGTTGTTCAGAAAGAGTCAACCATGTCCCATCCACTGCCATACATTATCCTTCATCCATTCATGACCGCCACCCTGAATCATATCTCACAGATTGTTTTCACCTCCATTAAAATCATTAGCTCCGTTCCGTGTCACTGATGTGGGATTCATTAAGGCCCTCCTTTGACGGATCGCTCCTTGTCGACATCAGCTCATTATCCAAGGAGTTGATCTAGGAACACCCCCTTTAGTACTTTGAAGCTTGCATGCCTTAATGACAAGTTTCTCACTTCCGGCGACAGGTATACATCAACGACCTTCGACCGAAAGATTTTGCATGGTGTTCGACGCCAAGTCCTTTATTCACACCACGTGGATTGTACTGCCGTACCTTGAGGGTCATTATCATTATCGGTGATTCCTCTCGTGCTTGTTAACGGTTTACATCATTGACCGGTAATCAAGCGATGTCTTTCCATGTTCGACTTCAGTGCAATTCTCACATGGATCGACTTGTACTTAGAGTGAAGATCGAACGAGTTTGAAGACCCCGGATCTAGTTTCATCCATCCGGTCTGCGATATATATTCAGGAAATATAAAGACATTTGACATGTACATCATTGCAGCAGATGATCATCCTACTCAAAGGATGATAATTTCAGTAGAGAATTATCAGTCTACCATCAGACGATTGTCTGTTCTATGTACAAAAGAAAAAAAAAAAAAAAAATGTATTTATAAAGCTGAGCATGGGAATGCCCGCCTCAGCTAGATCATGAAAGCAGAATGAATCATAATGTATTGTATTGTATTTTATTACAAGTCACCTCTCAGCGATTGAATGAACTTCGGATCCTCCTGATAAAGCATTTCACCCGATAAATGACCTCATTCTTTAGGGGGCAACTGTTATAGACATTTTTGTGCCTTACAACATGAAGCATGAAATGTCCATAATCTAAGGGATCCAAAGTCCCTAAACATGTTGTTCCTACCCCTAGAGGAACATGGTCATCAAACCACAGCACTGAATAAAAGTTCTCCACCTGAAAACACTCAAAAACAAGGCAATTCTGGATCATGTCAACTGCTCCACTGAGCATCTGCGCTGAATGTCAAGTGCTCCACTGTCTACCTGCGTTGAATGTCAACTGCAAAGAAGGCTACCTGCGCTGGGCGAGTTTGGACATGTGGCACAGTCATTCCTCAAGGTGTCAATGCCCAGGAAGCTTCCAAAATGACACTTGGATCAAGGAATTCGACTGGTGATGAGTAAGAGGGTCTAGATCTCCAAGTGGAAGCAAGAACCTCCAAGTGGACTCAAGAACTGAAGAATAACTGAAGTGAGAGAGGACACTAGTCAGCTCTCAAGCTGACTCATCCTTTCTCCAAAACTCCTATATATAGATCTCTCTCATGAGGTCTAGGGGGGCTGGAATCTGGTGAATGTAAAGAATTGCTGTTGGTTTGAGTTTAGAACTATTGGGTGATTTGCTTTGAAGGAGGTGAAGAGGAGATTTCTTTCTGCTGGGAAGGTGATGCTGGATTGGGCCTCTTATGGTTGTATCACTTCCTGAACCTTACTTCTTCCATTAATAAAGCATTTGAGGTTCTTCTATATGCATGTGTCTTAATGATGTATTGTTATACTTGTGTATTTGATTTATTCTAATCCTTGAATCAATTATGAATGTATGCTTCTTGTAGTTTCCCTCTCTTGCCATTTTGCAGGATCTTGGTGTAGCTGGGCCGGTGAAAGAGCAAGGAGCTTGGGGCAAGCAGCAAGGAGAGAAGATTGGATCAACCATTAGCGAAAGACATCGGTTAGTGGATCTCTTTCTTCCCTCTTTTACATCTCATAAAGAAATAATCTCAGATAGCTTTGCTTTGATTGTTGCTAAGGGACTATCACCCTTAGAGTGGGATAGGGTCATTCCGTATTGGATACTTTTCCCAACAACACTAACCCTTTAAACTCGTAGGATTTCCTAACTTGCATAAAGAAAGGATGCGGGGCAAGCTTTGTAAAAATGCCATCTTAGATGAGACATCCTTATTATACGACTGGATCAAACAGCTTTTATGTGGAGTTCAAGCTCATTAAAAATTAAACATAAGCAGTGAGCAAATGTTTCCCCCAGAGTTTAAGCTCATGCATTAAAAAATGAACCAATTTCCGATAAATAACCATCGTGAGTGCATTATCATCAGCCTTTGAAGCCTTGGTCGTGTTCTCATCATCACCTCCACTCTATTTTGGCCGATCATTCACCTCCATTAGATTGTTTACCCTTTTTGAGGAACAACTGCGAAGAGTGATCTTGTTAGCCATCCTTGTGACACTGCCCAGATTGGAAAATTCCAAACCTTACCAGGAATCAGCTGCTACCCGAATTTATCACTTGTTCCTCGAAAAATGAGTCTCCTTTAAGCTCTTTTCATCTGACTCGTAAAATATGAAAATATTGCCGAGTAATTGGCCTCTCCAGCTCGTTAAGGTGACCGAAAGTGCTATCCCTCCTTTAGATTTTAATCTTTTTGGACCCGAGGGATTATTACACAAAAAGATCGAGCGCTTGTTTCGTTCGACTCGTTAAAATTACCGAAAATTCATCCCTTCTGTATTATTTTATACTTTTCGGAGTTAAGGGATTATACGACGAAAAAGGATTGTTGGAGTTTTCTTTACGTCCCTTTTCAGACTCTCTAAAATTGAAAAGGACCGAGTTATCTTTGTCGTTAAACTCGTTAAAACCGAATAGCGACAAACTTGTCCATATAGACAAGAACGAGTTTCACTATCGCTAGGCTCGTTAAAACATAGTGATGGGTTTGTCTGAAGGGAAAATTATAGAACAAGCATATGTTATCCTCCTCAATCTTGACAAAAATAAAGAGGTACTGGTCAGCAATGACTGGGGAAAAATTGGGACGAAGAAACTTTATTGGTAGCAAGTCGCTCTTGAACATGACACTTTCACTCCGCATCCGAGTCGGGTTGGGTTGTTCCGTTCACCGGTCATATCACCATTGGTCCATCACACCATCCATGTTTAGGGTTAACGCTACCAATCCATCATGTCAGTGTCGCCGGTATGTTCAAGAGAAGTCACTCAAATAATTCACCTATGTCTCATCCACTGTAATACATTCACGCTCCATTCTTTCATGACCGTCACCTTGAACCCTGTATCATCAGACCGTTTTCACCTTCAAAATCATTTACTCCGTTCCGTGTCGTAGATGTGGGATTCATTAACGCCCTCCTACAGCGGGTTGCTTCTTGTCGACATCAGCTCATTATCCAAGAAGTCGACTTAGGGACAACCCTTTCAGTACTTTGAAAGGGTTCTTATTAATACCATCTATCTAATAACATGGCCCGTTTGCACCTAACTGTGGTCCCATCATTAAATGTGGGTTAACCACTTACAATTATTAATATGGGATTTATTGACTCTTTACTTAACTGTAACTATGACTCGATCCTATTACATAAATAAGGGGGTTAGGGTGGGACCCTAACATAAGATAACTTGACAATCTGAGCAATACGCTGCCTTAACAGTGCGAAGTATTGGAATTGAGGGTTAGGGCTGTGCGAAGGTCAGTCGTACCCTTTCACAGAGGTATCGAAGGGAGGAATAAGGGCTTAGGTAGACAGAGCTATAGTACTTAATGGCCTATGCAAAGGCAGGAATAGAAGGAATAAAATGACATCACAACCATCTCAGGGTGCGAAAACTTGGTTCCGGCATCCCCCACACTACTTCGGGTGAGACTTTGGTCCGCGCTCTGTGGGCTAATGCCAAAAGGTCCAGTAGTGTAAGGATTTGTTTGGCTAATTAACACTGAACCTAGGTTAGGCCCCATCAAGCCAACAAAAATACACAATACAAACCTTCAACATCAATAATAGGACTCCTAAGAACCATCCCAACCTTTATGCTAACCAGCCCCTGAGTCCTACTGAGGTTTTAGACTTCTTTACCTTGGGAAGCTCTAATGCTATGGGCATGCTAACATCTTGGGGGCTCTAGATGCTTTCATGACAAGGCATGCTAGCATCCATAGACTATTTTTCTTAGTGTTTTGCAACCATCCTGGGGATTTGAGCCACTTTTTCAGGCCCAGAGCCTAGGTCACTGCCCAAAATTGAATGACACCTTCAGAACACTAAGATAACAGGGAAATAATGTTGCGAAAGTAAATACTTGAATAATCCCTTAACTAGACCTAGACTAGCCATGACAGGCATTTCATCAAACATATCACAAATATGTAATCTATAGGTGTAAATAACATATTTAAGCATATGGATCTCATACTTATCTGAGAATCCTAATAACCATTGTTCCCTCGTATCATTTGTTGCATTATCATCTATTAGGTCATAGATATATTGTCCATTCATTTACAAGTAAAAACATATTGAGAGCCATACATAGCCACTGCCATAAAACAAATACATAATCAACATAAGAGCAACATAAATACCAATGAAATCATAGCCATATGATCCACATATAAACCAATATAATACTCATAGACATACAACTACAAATAACCTCATATTAATGATGCAAAATCCAAACCCGGGATGGGACTACCACATACCACCCGACCATAGAATGGTTGAGCCAAATATCTCTTTAACGATTCACCCCCATGCCATATTCCAAGCATGAATGTGGGACTCAAACCAAAAGAACCAACCAAGGCATCCCGAGGATAAACCATCTCACCCTCATCAATAGAAATCGGGCTTTACCATGATCTCTACCAGATCACTAGGCCAAAGAAGCATGGATGCCACCGTATTTCTCCACCTACACCATGAGGAATTTTTATGTCTCCTAGTCTCTCGGGCTATACTGCAATCCAAGCCCAAATCACTAGGCCCTAAATAAGGACCCACTCTCCAGGATTTACTGCATATCCCTAACCCAAGATTACTAAGCCCAATGAAGAGAAAACCACCTCTTGTCTTTACTGTATATCCTACCATTCATCAGTAAGTATTCCTAGGCCCACCGAGGCAACACAATCTTGGATTTACCACAACCCATACTCTGGCTCAGGGGTCACTAGACCAATGGCTTTACTGTGATCCACAATATGGTTCAGGGACCACTAGGCCATTTGCTCTATTATTCGGAGATCCACCTCACTCATCTTTGAATCCATCCAGAAATTCTGCTCAACAAAAACATGAGAAACCCATTACACCATGGCTATCCATAAATGGAAAGGCTAGACTGAAAACACTATTACACCTGGAGAAACCCATGCCATAACAAAAAAGAACCACATGCGATACCATGCATGCCAAATCTAGCAAGGAAAATACACATGCAAATTGATACCTCCAAAGAATCCTACTTAATTGATTGATCTTGCCTTTCCCTGCTTGATCTTTGCTTTCTCTTGCCTCCTTTTCCTTTCTTGATTCAATGCCAAAATGCTCCAAGAAAACTCTAAGTGTCCAAGAGTGAGAGAAAAAGAGAGAATAATGAGAGAGCTCCAAAACTAAACTGACAAAAGGTTACCAACTGATCCTCAGAAGATTTTTTTAATGAGGCCTCTATTTTCTTCATTTTCCATTATTTTCCTTCATTTTTCTCCTCACATGCAACCTGTGACCTTTCACCTTCCTTTTCACCTAATTTCCATTATTTTCATAAATAAATGTGCCAAAAATTCCCTTTTGCCTTTGCCAAATTAACTTAGCCATAATATATCGAACGAAAACCCATGCTAGGATGTCTTTCCCACCGTTTAGCTTAGAATACATTTCCCATCACCATGGCTTTATATATTTTACATGGAATTTTCACCAGGGTTGTTACAATCTAGACATCTTTTCCTGGAATGAAAATATTTTAGTTATGCCTTTCAAACTGTAGCATGACCATCTTCATGCCTTCATCCTTCAAGAAGGAATATACTCAGTTAAGTCATAATTCTTCTTCCAAGAACCTGTCCTAAATGATGGTTCTCAACGGAGGATCCTGATGATCCTTTTTGCAAAATGACTACCTCTAACATTTAGAAAATATTTGAATGAATAGTGATATGCAAGATGATCCAAATATTCTCATTCATTTTATCTAGATAACTATTTTCCAAAGAAACTTAATCATGTAGATTTTGTCTTCTACTATCATATTCTTTCTTCTATGATGCCATGATTCATAATAAAAAAAAAAACTCTTTTAGATAATGCAATGATGGATGTTTACTCTTTTAGTCATCAATGAAATTGTTGCAATCAATTCCTTTGGGGTACTTAAAATTCCCTCCTTCCATCATACTCATCATTTTCAAGTACAAGCATGAGTGTTTCTATCCTTCTTATCTTGCTTCCTTTATGTACTTGCATTTTTTACCAAGTACAACCAAGAAAAATATACAAAGATAGGAGCATATTACCAATATTGTCATTCTACGGTTCCCATGGTTTCTCAGAGGGTGCACCTTTATGGTTTTATTTACAAACCTTTCTTAATTTTGGTGGAAACATTAGCCCTAGGGTTTCAACTTTCAAGTCCCAGATTTTACTCACTTCAACCCTTGCTAGTGTTTTACCATATACACTAGATTATCCTTACAAGACTTTATTTGCAAACCCTAGAATTTATACTTTGATTATTATGGTTTCTATAGAGGGAGCAACCAAAATAGGGTTAGGGTTTTTCATCTTTTCTAGAGTTTTCTAATCCAAATCTCATCTAGGGTTTATGAATCCTATATACCAAAAAATTTCAAGAATGTAAGATATACAAACCCTAAATTCCTATAAAGCATGCTACAAACTTAATTACTTTACACACCCTTTATCTTTTAAATAATCAACATGAGATTGACACAAATTAAGAAGAGTGTACCTTTGAAAAAATTACCTCACTTCTTCCTTGTAGATATCTCAATTCTAATCATCCTCTAGCAAATGCATACTTTTCTTCTCTAACAACAAAAACCTTTTGTTGAGAATTTTTGATCATATTTCAAACATTTAGGTTGGATTCTTTGCTTGAGTGAGTCCTTATAGTGACCAAATGCAACAATATAGACTAGCCAACGCGGGAATGAATTATGTGTCCTTAGTAGACCAATTAAGTAGCTTATCATTACTATAGCAAAATGAAAACATTCTTCTTAATTACATAATATTTCTTCCAGATTTCTTCTTAATTATGGTGTAGATAGAGCCTTACTCATTCTATGCTAGCCAACTTATTGAGCCATGTTTCTATAATTTCGACCTTAGTTTTTAGTTGTAAATTCCAGTCTTGTCAAACCACGATAATATGATTACTATAAACTCAATAATGCTACAAGATTTTCCATTAAGCATACCAAAAGCCATTAATGAGTTACTTCTGTGATTATGCCTAAGATCTTCACTGTCATTTAAGAATAACTTTATAGGTCTCATTGATGTGAGCAACCCATTGCAATCGTTCCATGGTAATGTATGTAATAATCCATATCAATGAGCTATAGTAAAATAGAGTGATGTCATAATGTAAGGGAGATCAATAGAAATGTGATTTATGAATCACCATTCCACAGGGCAATCACAATGCAAGCATTCAAGTTACTATAGAGTCAGCATATATCCACACCATAGTGATCTATTGCATATAGTGATATTCAAACTCAAGCTATAGAAAATGAACCATCTCAAAATTTATTGGTGGGCCATCAGAGTATATCGAACCATAGACTCATGTCATCAACAGACTCATGTTATTATGCAAGTAGTGCAAACCATCACTGAGTTATAAATATCGAGCCCTTGTCAAAAGAATAGTGGTGTGATAAATATATAGTGATGCCTCTTAGAAAAATCAAGGATTCATTTCCAAGATCATATGAGACGCGAAAAAGAAATTCCAAACTTCCAAACTATTGTATACATAGAAGGACCCATGAGTCATTGATATGAGCCATTGTAATAATGCAACCCCTTTCTATTATATGAAATAAGTCTCATCTTTTTGTGTGAGACATAGCAAAACACACACACACACACACACACACACACACATATATATATATTGATTAATAATGCTATATAGAGAAATTCCGCATAATATGTGATACATGCATGCGAGCTTCACCTCGTAGAGAGATTCTTCGTAATACGAGTCATGCTAAAGTGAATTCATACAATATTTCAAAGATCTATATGTATATTATACCGTATGGGCCACAAGAATAAAAAATTGCATATCTTGGCCACAAGAATGAATAATTGTGATTTACTATTAATATGTGAGAAGAGTACTTTGTGTGAGACATCGGATAAGTAGGTTACATGAACTGTAGAGAATTATCACCAATAATCACATCTTCTAGAGACGTTCTCAAATCACAAGAGCTTTTATGAATCACAAAATAATATAGCAAGCCACAACAAATCATTGAAGAAATGAAAGTGAATCCTCCAAAATGTTAGGTCCATATACTACTAGTGTGGCCCCTTATTGTTATTAGTGCAACCCATTTACTGTATTTTTGTGCCCATGTAAGTCCCCATATTATTATTGTTGTGCCTCATAGAAGCCCATTATTGTTATTATTGTGTCTTACAATATTATTTTTATATAGGCTTTGGTTATATTGTGACCCCTTATACTCATATATATAGAAAGGAGGTATTGTCATTTGTATCATCCAAGAATTACTCATTCGTGAAATGTAAATGAGTTTTCCCCCTTGAAGAAGAGGCTTATTTTGAAGTCGTTGATCTATCTCTTCCTCTATTTCTTGAGCTGGTGGCATAACATTTAGTATTAGAGCTTTGGATTCTAGGGTTTTGCTGCTTCAAACAGGCTATCATGGAATTTTCACTATAATTTTTTTTATACAAAGCTTCAAAAGTCAAATTAAAACCAATTTGAGCTGAAATTTTGATGAACCTCGTGTACGAATTTCATATTTTCTCTTGCTATATTTTCAAATATATGATCCAAGAAAGTTAGTGTTTGTGCACAGTCCAGAATTCGATCTCAAATAGGTGACCTTGGGAAAATCGTTATAACTTTCTGTCCAAGAATCAGATTCAAATTTCGTAAAAAGTAACATAAAAAAGACGTATCGTAGTGTGTTGGCTATCATTTTCAGGGATGAAAGTTGAAACAATGACACATAGCACTTTGTATAAAATATATAAAAACTAAAATTTTGATTATATTTCATTTTCCATCTATTTTATTTAATTATTACCTTCCACATTACCCCACTTCTCCTGGGTATTCCTTTGCACCTCTAGGTAATATTGCTAGTTATCTATTTGCAAAATAACTCATGAATCCATACACCTTCATAAATGGAGCATTTTAACCCACTACGAAATAGACCCGATTTTCACGCGTATGTGATGTGATAATAACTAAAATTTATTGTTTAAATAATATTTATTGATTTTGATGTGGTATTTGATGTTAGAATAACTAAAATTGATAGGATATGTGATTTTAGAATAACTAAATTTGAATACTCATTTATTCAAATTTTGGCTTCCAAATATTTATATAATAGTTTGGTATCCATACCTTCATATGCTTTCCCTTTGGGATTTAGAGTTCCTTCATTGTATTGCAACGGCAACAGCTACGTGCACTGCAATGAGTCGTTACTAGGCTGGTGACAATAGTATATTATATTGTTCGGTTGCTTGTGCAATGTTACCTATTCTTCTCAGTGAATATTTTAATTCTAATTCTAATTGTATTTAGTATGTCTGAGAGACTACTATGTATAAACGCAATTTACAGTCAAGAGTGATGACAGTGTACAACTCATTGTTCTTTTATTGGTTTCCGCGGAACAAATCCTTGTCTAAGTTATTTATGGTTTACTGAATATCACACTGAACATTAGGAAGAGCTTTGTTTTACAAAAGAAAATTCAAACCCAAACCAAAAGAAATTTAAACCTGGGAATCAATTGCACTTAGCATTTGCTCCAGATATCGTTTCTCACACATGTAATTGGACTTGGCATGTGGGAGGAAAGTAATTGTATTTTACTTTTAAATTTATATTGTGTTGATCTATCATGATAATTAATAATAGATTTTTTAAAAATAAGATAGATATTAAATTAATATATTAAAGTCAATATTAAATTAAAAATGTTGAATATTAAATAATTAAATGTTTAATATTTAGGATTTTTTTTTTTTTTTTTTCCGAAGAAAAAAGAGAATTTTTTATTAAGAAAATAAAAAGTTACATTCTGTATGCTTTGAGCAATCCTGATGACTCATATGATTGCTGATTTGACATTCTGTAAGACACAAAAATCTCAGTCTTTTTTGACTGATTGTGGATGTTAAAATGTATCCGATACTGCTGTAAAAAAGTCTGATAGTAACTGTCTAGTCTTCCTCCCTTCAGGAGGCTTAGGACATTTAACAGAAATATATTTTAGGGTCTCCTTCAGAGAAGGAAAACAACCCCTTACATGGCTGTAAGATCACTTAGAACCAGCTGATATGAACAAAAAGATATAGAGTTTTCCTGTTTTGTAGTGCTCAAAAAAATAACAATATAAAAGAAGTTGTAACAGATATAACATTGGAGCCCATGAACCAGAAACAAAAAGAAAGACGAGCCGCGATCACTGTGGTGGAGCAAAAGGAGGCTGAAACGAGGTGGAGGACTGCCCCTGTCTTAGTTCTACTATTGACCAGCTTCCCAGATCTTGCTGTAAACCAGCCTTAGAAAGCTGGTATGCTTCCTCGTTTTTGTCCCTGTAGACATGGGAGATGATAAAACTATTAAATGATGACTTTAAAAGCAATATTTCTTCTAAAATAATCTTCAGAATTTGGTTTTGACATATAGCACTCTCACTAACCCAGTTTATGACATTCAAAGAGTCTCCAAAGATTTGAATTGTGAAGATGTTTCTTTGAAGTAACCAGCAAAGAAGAAGGCGCAAGGCAGACAGCTCAGCAAAATTATTTGTGCCAAGTCCTAGACTTACAGAAGCTTTTAGGGAGTGTTCAGGATTCAAATGAATGCACAATCCTGCTCCAGCCTTGTTGTTCTGGGATGCTCCGTCAAAAAAGGCCCATGGAATGCCCTCCTGGATAATAACAGGATTGTGATGAATGTGAGGACTTTTTGCTTCAGGGATTGGGATGGCAGAGTAAATGGCTGCACAATTTATAGCTATGACAGATGCGGGAGTGTCCTTGTCTTGAAACAGGGTTTTATTTCTCGCTAACCATACCCCCCAAAAAAAGATAAGAGGTAGATTTCTCATGTTTCCCTCCGGGTAGTTCTGCCACCATCTACTCCAAGCTTCTTCCAAAGGTTCTAACCCCCACTGTGCCTTTAAGTTGAGCAGACTGATTAACTCCTCCCAGATTTTTTTTGAAACTGCACAAGATGCAAAGAGATGACTTATTGATTCCTCTTCTATTTTGCACAATGGGCACCTCCCTGGCCCAACTAAGTATCTGGCTCGTAAAATGTCCCAGGTTGGAACTTTCCTTTTAAGCATACACCATAAGAAGATCCTAGCCTTTGCTGGGCATTTTAACTTCCAAATGTGTTTCGACCACCATTCTGGTATTCCCCAACCTTTCTTTTGCATTAAGAAGGTATATCCATCTTTTGGGGAATATTCACCTGTTTTCCCCTGCGCCCAGATCAGCAAATCAGATTCGTTTTTAAGCCTGACATTGGAACGATGTAGTTCTTGAATGAAAGAGCACCATTCGTTCTTCCACCTGATGTTTATTCCTAATTCTTCGACATTTTTCCAAGCCTGTCCCCATAAAGTAGAATGGCCTGTTTTCTCCACCTGGTTTAGAGTAAAAATGCCCTTACTATCTAGATGTCTGAGAAAGCCAGGAGATAAGGCAAAGGCTTCATTACAACCTACCCAGGGGTCCCTGCCAATTCTTATATGTCTTCCATCTCCTATCTTCCACGCCAATCCTTGTTCAATCACAGAGAAAGCCTCCACCGTGGCTTTCCAAATGGCTGAGACATTCTTCTTTTTCTTTTCCTTTCCAAATGGCTGAGACATTCTTCTTTTTCTTTTCCTGGCTCCGAATCCAATCTTCCAAAGGGACTGGATCTATGTACTTTCTTTTGACCACCCTTGTCCATAGATTCTCCAACGAAAATTTAGGATCTATTTTTATATTAAACTAAAAATAAATTAAATAAATTAAGTTGATTTAGACTTGATCTCCTCACAGAAATAAATTAAATTTGACTAAATTGTATTTAAAAAATCCAAACTTAAAATACATAAATTAATAAAAAAATCATAATAAATAATAAAAATTCAATATTATAAATAAAAGTCAAATAAAAATAAATTTTGATAATGGTGAATATGATAATTAAAACCTGACTGAGGGATCGATTGAGACCTGGGCGGATCTCGATTTACACCAGACGACAATACACTTGACACAGATTCGGCCACTAACCCGTCATCGGTGAGCACATGCATAACTACACTTTCAGCGCATGCATAACTACACTTCTGATGATCAATCTCTTGATTTAGGAATTGTTTTTAGTGTGATTTTTTTGTAAGTTTTTCGGGTGGATTTGTTTAATTTTTTTAATGTTAGTTAGGGATTCATTGAAATCACAAGTTTGATGAGCAAACCATAATATAAGAGGTTTTTCAGATGGCTGAACCCATATATACAGTCAAAAAACTAATTTAAATAACACAAATCAAGATTTCACTATAAATTTTTTGGCCCCAGCATGAAAAACTCCAAAAATACAACTCCATTAAAAACTCCAAAAATACAACTCCAAAATACAACTCCATTAATTTATGGTACATTCTTGTTAACTGGCTTCTACCAACAAATCAGACTTACTAGAAATATATGACTTACTAGAAATATATGAGAAATACTCCAAAAAAATTGCACTAAAGACTGTCTTTAACTCCATTAGTGCAAAGACAACTCAACTCCATTAATTTATGATACCTGTATTCTCTGTTCTTGCTAACTCAAGACGAACTATGACTTCGACTAATAAATCCGACCTACTAGAGATATACTAGAGATACTTCGTCTATACTAGAGATACTTCGTCCATCTTAATAACTTGTTGCCTTCATCGTGTCATAATGGTGAATATGATAATTTTTTAATTAAAATTAAAAGCAAGTAATAAAAATTTGTTTGAACTCATTATTAATAATTAAATTAAATATGCTCCATCAAGGTTTTAAATATTAGTTTTTCTACCCAATATCTTCATCTGGGATACAGATTCCGGCAATATCTTATAATTCAATAGAAAGCAGAGAGGTTAATTGTTTGAACTTATTTGAACTCATTATTAATAATTAAATTGAATATGCTCCATCAAGGTTTTAAAGACTAGTTTTTCTACGCAGCATCTTTATCTCGGTTACCGATTCCAGATCCCAAAAATATCTTGTAATCCAATAAATAGAAAGGAGAAAGGTTAATTGTTTGTTTGAATGAAGTCATTACTGTCCATTAGTAGGAAGCAGAGAGGTTAATTGTTTGAACTTGTTTGAAAACATTACTGTTCATCGGTAAAATTCCAAAATATTTCCAAATTCTTCCAACCAAATTCCAAAATATTTCCAAATTCTTCCAACCAAGTTAGATAAGCTGGATACCTCTTATGTCAAAAATTGTGCAATTATTCAAGCGACTCCCTCTCAGTTCAAAAGTTTATAAGCTGGATACCTCTTATGTCAAAAGTTGTGCAATTATTCAAGCGACTCCCTCTCATTTCAAAAGTTTTGGAATTATTTAAGGGACCCAGAAACTTCAAAACAAAACTGAAAGAATATAAAAAATAGATTAGATTTTATTTAGATTTGACATTTCAAAAACTATTTTAGATTAAATCCATACACCTCGTGAGAAAAACAAGCTCAACACAAATAAAAGATAAAAGATAAATAAGTGCAGACAAACAATTCGGTCAAGAAAAGTGAAATTTCCATAAACAATAAAAGATTCCAGACTCCACTGCTCCTAAGAAAAGTTAAAGAGCTATAAAAATTGAAGATGTACAGTCATCCCATCCACACGGAAGCGAGGTTGACCAAGCCTGCCCCGTCGCTGGATCATTGATCATCCATAGGAGAATCCCACATGGGAACTTGATTTAGCAAAATCAGGAGGAGGCGGGGCAACAATTTGTTAAGGGTTCAGGGTTTCCGATAGATATCCGCCGTCAAAGCAAAAGCCATGGAAAGAGGAGAAAAGGAGCTCCAGTTACTCGGCGGTGAGGAAGAGACCTTCAATACCCTTCTCTGCTCCTCCCGCTGTGGCCTAGTGCGCACTCTGGCTTTCACTCTGCTTCTCCCTCTGGCCTTTGCAACTCTGGTGCTATGCCAGATGTTCGGCCCTCTCGTGCTTTATAAATCCAATAACGACTTCTTCTATACGATCACCAAACCCGTCGAGTCGGTAACCCTGGAATCGAGGGGCTCTCAACGGCTCCCGATGGCGAACGGAGTTTATGAATTTTGGTTGCTGTCCACTGCGGCGGTCATGTACACGGCGGCTTCCATCTATACGGCCAACGAAGCTTCCTTTGCGAACACTTTGACCGTCGTTACCAGGTCTTGGAAGCCCCTGGCAGTAACTCTCCTCTGGTTTTTTACAGTAGTCTTGGCCTATACAACGGTCTACGTATTGGCCTTTTTCCTGGTTATGTACAGCGTGGGGTTCTAAAAATATGTGAATTCAAGAGAGTTTATTTTCAATTCAATTCCGGTACTCGCCTTTTTCTTCTGTGTCCTTGTGTATATAAACATGGTTGGGTACCTGGCCAGCGTTACATCTGCGTCACAGGAACAATATTACGGCCCAGCTGCCTTGCGGAGGAGGAGGCGCATCATCAAGGGAAAACGGACAACTGTATTGTCGCTCTTTATGCTTTACTTCGTATTTAGCCAAAGCGCTGGACTTTTTGGGTATGCAGTGGCTGAGCTAGAGAGTCGCCGGGGTGCATGGATAGTGAATAGGGCGGTGCATGCCATATTCCTTGGTGGGTTGTTGTGCTTGGTTATGTTCTGGGGCTTGGTGATGCAGACCGAGCTGTAATCATTAAAGCAAAAGTACTTTCGTCGTGCGTATACCAGGTATAGATAGACTACCGCCTTTTCCTATTCTCACTTGGAGATTTATAAGATAACCAACAGTGTACAACATACAAAATAAAGTTTCAGACCTCGCAGTTACTTACTGGACAGATGGCCTTATGTTCAAGGTTTCCAGGTTAATAAATAAACTTAGATACAAGAATACGCATTGGATTCCATAATACAACTAGTGCTTTTATTTTTTATTTTAATCTATGATGGGCGAAGCCAAAATCAGTTTCAATGTTATTGGAAAAGTAATTTGTCTTATATAGAAAACAATTTGGATTTTGTTGTGAATAGAAAACAATATACATACTAATAAAAAAATTTAAATAAATATTTCCAGTCTGCAAAACTAAAATTCAGGCATGGTCCAGAACGCAACTTGTTTTTTCATGTGTTTAGGGATTAAAATTTCAAAACACTAATCTCTGCGAGGTGTCAGTCATGTCACTGAAAATTGTGCCTGCAGAGTGAGACGCAATCGACGAGGCGAGAGTCTGGTTTAATAGAGAAAGATTAGGGTTTGATTCACTGTGCATTTCGTTTACGTTTTCGATTAGAAAAAGCCTAAAAAGCCAAGGTTAAGAGTCTGGTTTAATAGAGATAGATTAGGGTTTGATTCACTGTGCATTTCGTTTACGTTTTCGATTAGAAAAAGCCTAAAAAACCAAAGTAAATAACCTAAGGCTAGTCACACTCTACTTCGAAAAGCCGAAACAAAGAAAATATTATAATCCGAAACAAAGAAAATATTATAATCTATTTTTAATTCCACAGCAACCTGTTGACTTGGAAAGAGGGGCATCTAAATTGAAGGAATATTCTACCCACTCAATTGTGATGTTCTTTAGCGAATTATATAAAAAAAGTGGAGTTGTTTAATTGTAAGCCCAAACAAAGAAATTATTATAATCTCTTTTTAATTCTAGAGCGAACTAGTTCACATGGAAAGAGGGGAATCTAAATGCAACAAATAATCTACCCACCCCATTGTTATTTGAGATGGGTTTTTAGTGAATTATACAAAAGAACCTCAGTTGTGTAAGTATTATAAATTTTGAAGTTTTGGTAGGGTTATGTAGATATAAATTTTGGTCAAATTGTCATTTTTGTTATTGTTTAAAATGTGTTTTTAATTGTAATATTTTTAAAACACAAAATGTAGAGAATTGAAACTTGTGATTTCAACAATTTTTTTGAATTAGAACAAATTTACAGGAAAAAAAACCCAAAACACAGAAACATATAACAAGTAAACTATATGAAAGTATTTATTTATTTTTCTTTGTTCTAAATATAAATTTTTAGATAATTTGTTATCATAATTTATAATTTTTATATGTTTTTTTTGGAGTTCACTCCTACTAGATCCTTGTGAGTTTTGGGGGTTTGACTTGTTTCTTTAAGTTGGAGAAAGAATAACTAAGGAAAAGCATGACCATTATATGTATTTTGGGTAAATATGCATTAAAGTTAATTAAAAAATCTAAATTAAAATAAATAACATTAATATTAGAGAGTTGAATATATTCTAAGGTCCATCTCAATAGCTACCACTATAATACTCTTTCAAAAAACACAAAAAATTGGGAGATTTTAACTTGAAACTTTTTAGCAAATAATGTTTCATTTTTAAAGTGATAACCAATTAAACTACCTCTAAATTAAATTATGAATAAATAATATGACTTATAATTTTTTTAAAATATAATATTACTTTAAAAATATATAATTCCTAAAAACAAATAAGAATAAGGACAAATTCAGAAGAGAATGGGAGGACGGAAAGGGTTTGCGCGTATAGCCTACCTAGCAAAGGGTTAGGCTAATCTAGGGTACTCTACAGCTAAACCGCAACATCTGCAGCTAACAAAATCCCTCAGCCTTCCGACATCAGTCGTCATCCATCTCTCTGCATCAAGGTCAACTGTCTTCGGTGGTCTCGGTGTTGTTTCCCCGCCTCAACATGGAGGATAGCATGGAATTCGATGAGGTCGATTATTCCCTGGACCCGTATTCCGGTCAGCCTATCTTTTAGAGCACTAACCCTAACCTATCACACTTTGTATCGCTCTTGCTTTCTGTTTCGGTTCCCCCTTGCTCTGCTCCGGTTGTCTCTCTACCTGGCCATACTGCTTCCTCCTTACAATTCGGCTCGCTCTCCATTGATTCCCCTAGCCTTGACTGCCCTCCGCTCTCACCCAGGACTCTGAACTTGCTCACTGTCGTCACTCCACCATCGCCTTCTTTCGATCCGTGCCCTCCGGGCATTCAATCACACCCATCTTGCTCTGGTCCTTGTAATCCATCAAACCCTAGCACTCCTCCTTCTCAATGCTTTGAAACTCCTGTGATCAGGGTTAAAGCAATGGCCCAACAACAACAAGAGGGCAGAACATCCTCAGATCCATTGCTAGGACATCCATCTGCTCCGCGAACTGGGAAATGGAAAGTAAAGTTTGTGAAAGCCACCACGAAGGAACTCACAATCTCATTTGGAGAGGACATCCTAATGGGAGAGGTTGCGAACAAGCCAACACGGTTTTGGTTGGACATGTCAGAGGAAGGGCTTACACAATGGAGAGATTAACCCTCTGGGTTAAGGAAATTTGGGGTAGTACCCTCAAGGAATTGTCAGAGGTACAAAATCTACCAAGGGGATGGTTCACGTTGCATTTTACTAAGGAGGCCTACACAGACCTAGTTCTAACGAAATACTAGCACATAGAGATGACGTCGGTTTACCTTAAGCGTTGGAGTCCATTGTTCAACTCGAAAAGGGAGCAAATAGGAGTTGGATCCATCTAGGTTCGATTACCAAGTCTCCCCGTTCAGTATTGGTCTAAAGCTATTTTTGTAAGGATTGGGAATGCGCTTGGCACCTACCTAGACTATGATAAGACCTACGTGCAGACCAAGAATCGAACCTTGGCTCGTATCCTGGTGTATTTGGACATGCAGGAGGGTCTGGAGGAGAAAATAACATTAAAATGGAGGCATTACACTCGAATAGAGATCCTGGACTACGAAGGTGTCCCTTTTCGCTGCAGAAGATGCCATAAGGTAGGGTACATCTACAAGGAATGTCCATTGATCACAAAAACATCTGATCCTTCGAGCACACCTTCTATTCATAAGGGCAAAGCAATAGCTAACCAGGCAAGTACCCCGGTTTTGGCTCACAGAGCACCTGATCAGGTTAGAACCTCCAAAGTTGCGGAAGAATCACATAAGACTCCATCGCCTCTGATGACCCGTGCCAGAGCTGCTGCCACCGAGGCCGCAAGAAAAGCGGGTACTCCTCTCTACTCCCTACCTATATCAAATGTATCATCTGTATCATTTACTTGCAGTGCATCATTAGATACTTCATCTACTATGTTCATGTCTCGCTCCATTTCTTGTGCAATCACCTCGCCTCCTCCCACCATCTCCACCACCTCTCCATCTGTTCCTTCCCCCACATCCTCCCCTCTCCCATCAGCGATGGATCAAGTGGCACTATCTCATCCATACAACCTTCGATCCCGATTCATTCTGAAGAACCTTAACCCTACAGGACTAGGTCTCATCTTCCCTGGTCAGGTTATTCAATCGTCCCGTGGCTGAAAGTCTAACCTTTCGAAAGCCATTTAGAAGGCCAGGGCAGAAGTTGTCATTGGCAAACAATCCACTCTTGAAGGGGTTCTTAGATCTATGAACACTACTGGGAGGATTCCACCATGAAATGGCTATCTTTCAATTACAGAGGCATGGCTAGTGCCTCCAAAAAAACTAGCCCTGTGAAGGTTATTTGAAATCGAGCCTGTGGATATCATCATGTTGCAAGAAACCCTATGGAATGCCAAGCTCATCAATCGAACCCTAGCATCATTAAAACCCAGTTGGCTATTCTTCTCTCTTGATGTTGCAGGTAGATCGGCAGGATTAGCCATTGGATATGACCCACGCACTATTAAAGTTTCAACATCCTGGGGAGGATTAGGGTTCATTGGCATGGATATATTCTCTCCTGACCTGGGTATGAATATCCAGGTCATCAATGTATATGGACCTTGTCAACAGAGATAAGAATTCTGGCAGCGTTTCCTTAATCTTGAAATCACCTCAATCGATCATCTGGTCATTGGGGGTGATCTAAACTTCTCCATAGGTTTGGGGGAATCCTGGGGATCCCAAGCAGAAGTTGACACCTTATTTGAATACATTAAGGACACACTGGAGATGCACAATCTCACGGATATCCCTATGGTCAAGCCCCTGCCCACTTGGAGAAATCGAAGAATTGGGAATGCAGCTCTTGCTAGAAGGCTTGATTGATTTCTGATAAAGGTGCTATTGCTTCAACAACTCAATAAGTATAGGCAATGGGTAGGTACCAGGGGCATATCAGACCACTCCCCAATATTCTTGGAGATTCTTGGACTTGAAGCCAAACATAAGACCCCATACAAATTAAATCATGTATGGCTACAAGATCAAGGATATATCAAGATGTTCACTGACTACTAGAAATATCATCCAATCTCGAGTCACAGATCATTGGCTGAAGGATTCTTCCATAATCTGTCTCAGCTCAAACACATATCCATCACCTGGGCCAAGGAGAAAAATTTGAGGGATGACCAGACCCTATCAGAGATTGAATCTGAATTGAATGGGCTTATGGATGATAGCAACAAGGGATTTACAACTGCAAATGATAAATCACATCTCATTGAACTTGAGAAAAGGAAAGACAAGATACTGAAGGAAAGAGAAGAATCCTGGAGACTTAAGAGTAGGGCAATTTGGTTGCAGGCTCGAGATGATAACACAAAGTTTTTTTAGAACTTTTCAAAGGGAAGAAAGATAGCTAACACAATATGGAAATTGTCTCTTCCGCATGGAGGTGTGGCTGACACCTTCAAAATGTTATCACTTTTGGGCACCACACACTTCCAGAATCTATACAAATCTCCTCGAGAGACCAATCTAGTGGATATTATTCAAGTGGCTAGCTACTTCCCTAGATTTGTAGATGATGAGGAGGCAAAAGAACTCAATTCACCTATAATATCTACTGAACTTGAGGGAACCCTGAAGTGGTTCAAAAAATATAAAAGCCCTGGACCAGATGGATGGACTATTGAATTTTATCTGGCATTCTATGAGCTCTTGGGACAAGACCTACAAAAAGTTGTAGAGGAGTGGAGGACTACGGGCAAATTGTATGATGCCATAAATTCTACTTCCATTGCCCTCATTCCTAAGACAGATTCCCATCATCCTTCAATGACTTCCACCCCATCTCTCTCTGCAATTGCCTCTACAAAATCATCTCCAAGATCATAGCCAATCAAATGAGACCCATTCTATCTCATCACATTTCACCTGAACAGTTTGCTTTCTCGAAGATTGACAAATCCATGAAGCCATTGGCACTGCACAAGAAGCTATACACTCTATTAGATCCAGAAAGCTAAAAGGCATCATTCTAAAGATTGACCTGGCAAAAGCCTTCGACCATGTTAGTTGGCTATACATCAAAATGCTTCTCATTCACCTGGGATTTCCGCACCTTTCCACCACCTGGATCATGTCTTGCATTTCATCATCTTCCTTCAATGTCCTCATCAATGGCTCTACCTCACATTTCTTCCATGTTGAAAGGAGACCTAGACAAGGATGTCCTCTATCCCCCCTCCTCTTCCTCATAGTCATGGAAGGGCTTAGTTGGTTAATAACACATGAAAAGCGAAGTGGCAGACTTTTTTGTCTGAAAATAAATGATCAATGCTACCTCACACACCTCCTTTTTGTTGATGATGTTCTGATATTCTTGATGGTAGCATTCGAGACTTGATAGCCTTTGATAAGCTTCTATCCACCTTCTCTAGGGCCACTAGTATGTTGGCGAATCAAGGGAAATCTACCATTACACTGGCTCATACTTCTATCCAGGAATCCCAATTTGCACAAAAACACTTCTCCTATTGTATTCAACCTCTTGACCAGGGTTTCAAATATCTGGGGTTCTGGATCAAGCCCTTGAGCCAAAAAATTGTAGATTGGATATGGTTGGTCATTAAATTAGAGAAAAGGCTTACAAATTGGTGCCAAAGATTCTTGTCGAAAGCTAGAAGACTAGTGCTTATTAAATCAGTCTTGGAGGCTACCCCTGTATTCTGGATGGCTTTAGCTTGGATTCCCAGAAGAATACTTGCTTGTCTCCAATAGATTTGCAGCAGATATCTTTAGAATGGTAACCAGGACAAGAGAACATTTGCCTAGGTTAGTTGGAATAAGATGGCCTTGCCCAAAAAATGGGGAGGATGGGGACTCAAAGATTTAACCCTCTTTGCTCAAGCCCTGGCAGCAAAGATGGGTTGAACTCTCCTCACCAAACATAATCTCTGGACTTTTGGCCTCACCAAATCATGGACTGGATAAGGCTGCCACAATGGACAAGGATTGGCATTTCATCGGTCTCGAAAGCACTGCTCCACTCTCTCCCACACATCCGCAATCATCTGGCATGGAGGATTAATGATGGCAGAAAAGTGCGCATTGGATTGGACCCCTGGACAGGGGGAGGGGGTCGTTTCCAACTTCCAAGAGAGCTAATCCTTCACTTAAATCAGAGAGACATCAGTGTGATTGCTCAAGTAGCAAATCAGGATAATACCACCATTTTCACACAAGCCTGGAAATCTGCTATGCAACTACACATTCCACCTCAGTGGCACCAATTATGGAACAATTATACTACTGCATTGATTGAGTTACATATCTGAATAAAGGAGGGTTCAGATGAAATCATGTGGTGCTTGGCAGAAAACGGATCCTACACACCAAAGGCTGGTTACCTGGGATTGCTACAAAACAGAAAACCAAAGCACATGCATGACTGGTGGCAGGCCATCTGGAAACTCAAATCCCCTCCTCGAACCAAACTATTCTTCTGGTGTATTCTCGGCAACAAAGTTCCCACTTGGGAATCCCTTACACACAGATCTATCCATGGACCACACTGGTGTATTCTATGTAGACAAGCCTCCAAGTCGACTGAGCACCTGTTTCTAAAATGCAAAATGACAATCAATCTTTGGAGATCTGTTGTAGTAGAGATTCACTTTTCTGGCAGCTAGGAAGGGGATAACATCATGCAAGCCTGGAAATCTTGGCACAGTTCGCACTCGAGATCAAATTTGCTCTGCCTCCCCATGATAATTTGCTAGTCAATATGGCTAGCACAGAATAGATTGATCTTCGACGACTGTTTAATCAGATGGAAGTGCATCACAACAAAAATTGTCTCCTCATACAACGAGCTCCCCGAATATGCAATACCGCATCCTCGCAAACAATACAGCGTCCTCGCAGACCTCTAGCACCCGAGCTCATTGACCATTCAATCCCATGGGCATACTTCGATGGGGTTGCCCAACAACATGGGTGTGGGGGTGGCTTTCTACTTTACCTATCAGAACATCATTTTTAAAAATTCAAGCTGGGACTGGGCAAAGGAACAAACAATTTTGCTGAACTTATTACCCTTGCCATCTATTACATTTCTCTCTTAGCCATGATTGCAGAAATATTCAGATCTTCGGAGACTCCAAAATTATTGTTAATTGGTTCAATAATATCACAATCTGCCATGCATACACACTTAGAAACATTTTGGATGAAGTGAATATATTCAAATCGCAATTTAACTCCATCATATGTCATCATATTTACAGGGAGCATAACGACAATGCAGACATCCTTTCCAAGGAGGCCACGCTACTTCTGAGAGGACAGTGGATGATACATGAGCGGAGGGGTACTGCACAGTACTAATATTATCACAGACCATACATAGATCAGACATATCATGGGGTTGATGGAACCTAGACAGTGGATGATACATGAGCGGAGGGGTACTGCGCAGTACCAATATTATCGCAGACCATACATAGATCAGACATATCATGGGGTTGATGGAAACTAATTTTTTATAACTGTTCTCGGATATAAATTATCCTATATATATCATAGTTTTTTATTTATTAGATCACCCTGCGTGTGTATATATTCTAGATCTCACAGTTTATGAACATACATATTAGACACTCTCTCATTGTCACCTGCGTGGTGATTATTTTGTTTTCTTCAGCCATTACAAAAATGGTTTTTGATGACATATTTGACAGAGACAATTGATGCATATGCTGTCAAGCATCTACTAGATGTAATTTTTCAAAACTAATGAAAGATTATGATTTTTCCTTCGGAAAAAAAAGAGAACAAATTCAAAACAACTATATTTTAGATAAAACCTTGGCATTTCTTTTAAAATATAATTTTCAAAACCGTCACAATAACAATACAAGAAAATTGTTGAAATCGTAATTTCAACAGCGGGCTGAGTTGACCCGTGGAGCAGCCGTACCAACGCCCAAACCGCGCAGCAAAACCACAAACCAGCTTGAGATTTCTCGGACCGCCTTCCTGCAGAGAGTGGTTTCCGTATTTTTGAACCCGATGGAATATGGGGCAGATGCGTGGCTCTCCCCATACGTAAGCAAACGTAATTTCTCGGGTGCTAATGTTCAGCATAATGAGGCCTCCCGATATTTATCACCGCCGTCCGATTGCCCTCATCAATCTTCACCGTCGATCTCCGAAGCTGCATACGGCCTGCGGCAAATCAATGGCTTGCGTGGCGTGTGAGGATTCCCGTTGACCGCCGTAGAAGGAGATTTAATGAATTTTAATGATTTTTCGCAGGGAGTAGGTATATGAGTTACTTCTGTTACGGCACTTAATTTTTTTTGTTTTTCATATGCATATATGTTTTTTATTAAAAAAGATATGTGTGCGTGCCCGAGTGAGAGTTGTTAAAAAAAAAGAAAAAAAGCATAGAACAGAGCCTGTGTGCGGGTATTTTTGCTCATGAGAACAAGAAAAATGGAGAAGAGCCTGCGCGCTACAGTTTTATGAGAACAAAAAAAATGGTGTTGATTTCTTTTTGAAAAAGTGACTTGAGATTGCACTGCAGTGCAACATATAGAAAACAGGGAGCGCATGTATTTTTTTTGAGTTGATATTGTATTGTGTAAAAGTGGAAATGTATGCACAGCAGTGCGAGTGAAGAAAAGAGGGGAGCACACCAGTGAATATGAAATCCATTTTTATGTATGCAATATAAAAGGATATGAAGGCACAACATTGCCAACAAGTAAAAACGAGCAAGAAGCATGAAAATCGTATGGTGTAAGTAAGGATTTCATTTTGTGAATGTAATGTAAAATTTCACTGCATATGTAAATTTATTTTTACAGCAGTAAGTGTAAAATAGTTTTTCACAACAGTGAATGTAAAAAGGGGTTTTACAGCAGTAAACCCATCACAGTAAACTCTCAGGAGGAGACAGAGTAGTGTTTTGTTGAATGTATTTTTGTGGTGAATCCCTCTCAGCAAAGAGGATGAAGTTTGTATCAGGCTTTATATTGTAATCAATAGAAATGTTTTTATGGCTGTGTAATACTCTGTTCTGAGAAATTTTCTTTAAAAAGCTTCCCTGTGCAAAAAGATCCTGTGGCAAAAGGAAACAGAGCATTGCCTCTGTGGTGTCTGTGATATTTAATTTGTTTGGTTTTGGTATTTCCCATTGAAAAATACCCAACACAAATTACCAAAATATTTAAAAATTCAATCATACAGTGACACTAATAATGTGCAACCCACGAACACTATGAAACCTGTATCATAACATAACAGTCCATAAAACGTTCAATACCAAAAAATAAAGGTAAAAAAAAACTGAATAATCCAAACCAGACGTGCCAACAATTTGAATGGAGTACTTCGCATATCGATTCCCAGATTCCACTCAACCAACAAATCCCACCAAACCCAGTAACCAGGCACGAGCCAAGAACAGGATGGAGGAAAGTATTCACAAACGTTTTATTGGGATAGAAGACCAAATAATCCATTTTCGAATAAACATGAAAATCGATACCCTTCGTTTTGAAGACAAACTCAATTTGGAATATTGAACTTTCCGTTCACTGCATTAATTACTTCTTGCACAATATCTCTAAGGAGTTTTCCTCCCAGTGTAAAATTTAGTGAATCCAGTGATGAGGGACTAATTGATTGCAAAATTTGGAATTTTCTGAAGATCCAAATACAATTGACTTTCTTTTTATCAACATAGTTCTGAAGTATTTCAAAATTTAAAATCTAATCTAATTAAAAATATTTTCTAAAATTGGAAAAAAAATACATAATTAAAAATTTACAAGCACAAACCTAAATATTTTTTTAATCACTATTTTTTTTAGTTATATATAAACTATGAAAAGATCGGGGTAATGCAACAGTCAAAGTTCCATTTGTATCACTGCGATCAGAGTAAGAGCAAAAACGGAAGATAATGTAAATGGTGAAAGCGAAAACTCCGAAGAAGAACCGCCATTGTTGTATCGAATTACCAGAGAGTTGAAGTTCCAACTGAACACAGAGGGCGAATTACGTTCTTGGAAACAACAGCTAGAGATAGCTAAGACAAAGGGGTGATCTCATTAACACAATTAAGTATCGGTTTTAAGTTTGATTCATTCACAGGATATGATAAAAGTATTCTAACCATAGAAAATTTTAGGGGCGAATGTTCGCCCTTTGGCGAAATTAAGGGGTTTTAAATTTTTAGTGGGCGAATATTTTGTATCATAGTACATTTTTACAAATCACCTCAAATAGCCCACCTTATTTTAAGGGAGAGGGTAAAAAACGTAAATTTAGCCCTTGAAATTAGGAGTTACAACCTTCCATTCGCCCACTTTCAAGAATAGATTTTATTTAAGTGAATCCATTTGCCCATTTTCAAGAATAGGTTTTATTTAAGTGAATCCTATGGGCCAAATACCATATTTATAAAAGAGGTATGGTAAATTAATAAAAGTATAAATAAATGAGAGGTATGGTAAATAAATAAAACATTTTTTATATTTACTCCATAAGTCAGCTTATATACATGCAAGGGTGTAAACAAATAAAAATATAAGTAAAGTGGAGGTATGGTAAATAAATAAAATGTCTTTTTATACTGAAAAGGTATGGTAAATAAATAAAAATATAAATAAACTAGAAGTATCGTAAATAAATAAAACCTCTTTTTATATTTAGTCCATAACCCTCATTCTATTTATGAAGGCTCAAGAAAGAGGTTTTATTTAAGTGAATCCTATGGGCCAAATACCATATTTGTAAAAGGGGTATGGTAAATTAATAAAAATATAAATAAACGAGAGGTATGGTAAACAAATAAAACATTTTTTTATATTTATTCCATAAGTCACCTTATATTTACGAACACTCAAAAAATGCTTTATATTTAGGTGAAACCTATGGGCAAAATACTATGGGACAAATACCATGGACTAGATTGTTATTAATACCATGCAAAAAAACATTATTAACCCTAATATTAGTATTAATAAAAATAAAAATGGCACATGGTATTGACCCATGGTAATACCAAGATCTTACAAGATTTTATAATTGAGTAAAATATTCGCCATGCCTCGTGAGAGATTCGCCAAAAAATTATATATACATATTATATTATTGATAAAATCGCCTTCCATTTTTCCTATATACCATGGAGATTCACCCATTTATTATATATATAAATTTAGGGGGGTTCTTAAAATTTTCCCTAATTCTAACCCAGGGAGGAATCAGTTTCTTGTGGAAAATAGAAACCCTACTCGAATTAGACTGTAGACAGGCCCATCAAAATGGTCATTGGATATTTTAATAACAACTTAAATATTCTAATTCTCGTTTTTTCAGTGTGATATTCACAAATTTGTATGAATCAAGGCCGAGTATTTAACCAACGTTGTGTGAGTTAGAATTACTGTTTGTTTTCCTGATAGGTATAAGCCAAATATGCATCAAGTGGTACCAGAGCTTGGATTTTGATGGGAAAGAGAAACCAGAAGATTGCTGGGAAAAAAGAAAACCGCAATATCGTTGGGTAAAGAAGAAACAGGCTAGGTTCTTGTGTGCAAAGAAATTGATAGATTGTGTTCCTATGCGAATTTTCTGTTTTTTTGTGAGGGTGGTTACCAGAAATAGCGATTCTAAATTGTGTTTTGTTTCTGAACAGATAGTGCCAAGAGGAATTGGTTGATTATGTTTGATTATTATAGTAAATTACCAAACTATAAACAAATTTCCACCCAGAATAGTAACCAAGAGAACTCAGACAATTACTCTAAACAAATTGCCACCAGGGATGGTAACCAAGAGAACCAAGACAATCAAGAATGATGGTGTATATGATAGGAAGATGGGAGAAATCAGTCAGTGACAAATTCCAAATATGCACCCAAATTGCCACCAGGGATGGTGACCATGGTGACCAGGAGAACCAAGACAATCAAGAATACACACCCAAATTGCCACCGGGGATGGTGACGAGGAGAACCCAGACAGTCAAGAATGATTGTGTATATGATAGGAAGATGAGAGAAGTCATTCAGTGACAAATTCCAAAAATACAAACTCAAAAGGAATTTTGCGTTCAAGATGCGAAATGAGGAACATAATTGTGGAAATGATGACCGAAGGGAAAATGAAATTAGAGAAATGATAGTGGTAATGAAGTCCTATAGAAGACTCATGCTTATGCCCAAACGATCTGACCATGGAGAATTATATTTGATAAGGACAAAGAAGGAAAGATATTTTAGCCAAGGACCAATTGTATTCCATGTTAAGCAAGTGCTCTTATTATAGGTTTATTTGGCCTACATTGTCACAACAGTGTATATTAGTAGATCAGAGAAGATTGAGGCAATTAGAAGATGATGTACATCAAAGAAGTAATGTTTTATAAGTTAGATCATTTATGTTTCTAGCTGAATATTTTATGAAATTCATGGCATGTTTCTTTAAGATTGCAAATCCAATCATTTCCTGAGAAGGGAATAAAGTTAGAAGTACTATTAAGTGTGAAGAAATTTTGTAATACTTGAAGGAAATATTAATTATGATACTTATTTTAAATGTTACATATTTAAAGGAGGAGAATTTTGTTCTGTGCATTGATGCATGAAAACAAGGTCTTAGTGGAGTCCTTGCAAAAAAATTTATGTGGTATGTTGTGAGTCAAGAAAATTGAAAGAGAATGAGATAAACTATGCCACAAATAGATTAAAATTGGTAGCGATAGCTCATGCTTTAAAAATGTGGAGACATCATCTCATGTTAAGAAAATTTGAGTAAAAAATGGATTATAGTGATTTGAAATACTTGTTAGCGAACACTAAATGCCAAGCAAACTAGATGACTAGAATTTCTCAGTGAATATGACATCAACATCAAGAATATCATGACATTAGAGAATAAAGTGGTTGATGCCCTTCGTACTAGTACAAATAAAGGTCGGTATAACATATATCTCTAAATAATTGACTTTTACAAATAAGTAAAGATAATAATAGGAAAAAAATTGGCGAAGAGAAGTGAAGCTTGATAAGAGTTTCTGCTTTAACTAAAAAATAACGTGTCATTGATGACTAAAAAAATTACAAAAATGTATCTATGAAACTTTGAGAAAAAAGTAGAGAATTTAAATACAAATCTAATAGAGTCTCCTTTAGATTAACAATTTTCTATTTAAGTTTTTTTTTTTACTTCTATTAAATAATAAATTTACTAATTAAATTAAATTAAATATAAATATAACCATAATAATAATTCTCTTACAAGTAAAATATTTATAAACTTATTTCACTGTATTATTGTATTATTTTCCACAATATAATAATATATAATAAAACTATATAGTTTTGTCACTGATTTAGTTTTCCGCATCCTAAACCAGTAAACAAAAAGACATATTCTTTAATTAGTTAATAAGTATACCAAACTTTATTAAAAAAATTACCTGGTTGATTATTATATTAAAAAGAAATATTCTTTTTTTAGGCCGAGACTATGGAGAAAAAATTGAACTCCACGATCCAACTCTTGTCCTCTTGGGAAATTTGGACAGTGACTAAATTAGCATAGAGGCCGAGAGTATGGAGAAAAAATTGAACTCCACTATCCAACTCTTGTCCTCTTTGGAAATTTGGACAGTGACTAAATTAGCATATTGATGAAAGACGAGTTTTAGTCTAGGCTTTGTATTAGGTAGGGAGAAAGTGCGCCTTTTTATAAATAATAATAAACAAAAATTAGAAATATAAATTATAAAGAGGATTACTTTTTAAGAAATAATGAAATATATAAGAAATAGATTATATTTTGATGTATTATTTTTAGTTATATTTAATTTATTTGTGTTAAATAAGGAGAAAGTTTACTTTTTCTTAAGTAATAATAAACAACAACTAGAAATATAAATGATAAAGAGGGATAATATTTTTTTGGGATAGTAAAATATATAATAAATAAATATAAATTATAGGTATGGAGGTATAATTTAGAATTATAAAATAGTTTTAAAAGTAGTAAAAGGGTAAAATAAATTTGATTAAGTTGTATTTAGAAAAATTGAGAGTTTAAAATTCATAATTTAATAAAAGAAAATGGTAACAAATAAAAGATTATAATAAAATAATAAGGTGTAATAAAAAATAATATTATAAATAAAAATTAAATAGAAATAGAATTTACTAATTGTGAATATGACCAATTTAGATTTATTAATTTTCTATTTATCAAGTTTTAAGAGGGATCAAATTTTTTAAGATGCAAGCCTCTTTTAGAGTGAAAAGAGATTTGATTTAGACTTAAGATGGATCTAAACTAGTATAATATATATGTAGTTGACATTAAAATATTGTAATTCACGTTTTCTATATTAAAATGTTAAAACATGGCCCTCATATTTTTTCCTGGATACATTTAATTATTTTTATTATTAATATTTTCTAAAATATTTCATACCAAATCCATATCAAGCATTGAAAGAATAACAAATCTTCCTCATAGAATTAGAAAACTACTATTAATGCGATAAGAATTCTCATAATCTTTCTCTCTATATATGTTTAAGGTTAAAAAAAAAATGTACTCAACTTCTTTGTTGAAATATTTTATCTATAACCCACATTAAACTTTTCTTTGTTATTAATATTTTTAAAATATATAAATCAAACTAAATAAATTATACTTATGTGGGAAGTGAAAATATAATAATTTTTTTTAATTTAAAGTACTTTATTTTTCTATATATAAAGTAGATATAAAATTATGTTATTAAATATGGACATTGAGATAATTTACTTATGGTTAATAGTAAAGTACTTTTTGTTAATAATAATTTTTGGAGTTTTCTTTAATGCCACTTTTGATTTGAGGTGAAATCTTGATTTGTGTTATTTAAACTGTTTTTTGACTATATATATGGATTCAACACCTTGAAAAACCCTTAGGGCATTTAGATTGTGCAGGGGTTACCGATCAAGCTTGTGATTTCAAGAAATTACTCCCAGATTTTAGAGAAATTAGACCAGAAAAATTGAGAGGAGAAAATTTCAAAAAATTTCACAAAAGACAATTCAATATTTTTTTGTTTTAAATATCACATGTAAATTGAATGTAAAATGAATTACACATCATGTAATATAAATAATACTATTTTCTATCACCTCCATATTAAGTTGTGAAGAAATTACATTTTATGTAAAATTAAAATGCAAATTAAAGTATTTTAATTATCTCCAATATTATTATTATTTTTTATTTGTTAATTTAAAATATTATTTTACTATTTTTTAAATGTAAAATTATGTAATAACATTATCTGTAGAGCTATTGAGAACAACCATACATTTTTAATTAAATAACACATTAGAATAAATCTCAAACTTAAAACTTTCATTCTTTCATTACTGTAGTGAAACTCAAATTCCTACCATGCATTTAATAATTATTAATAATTAAAATAAATTAATTTAAAGCATTTAATAATTATTAATAATTAAAATAAATTAATTTAAAATAAATTTAATTAAAATTGAGGAAATCTTATTAAAAAATAAAGATCTATTAAATTAATTATTAAACTTAAAACTTTCATTCTTTCATTAATGAAGTGAAACTCAAATTCCTACCATGCATTTAATAATTATTAATAATTAAAATGAATTAATTTAAAGAATTTAATAATTATTAATAATTAAAATAAATTTAATTAAAATTGAGGAAATCTTATTAAAAAATAAAGATGTATTAAATTAATTATCTATTTTTAATGAGTAGAAGCAGAGATGAATATGCTCCATCAAAATTTTAAAGTTTAGTTTCTCTACCAAGTATGCACCTCTCATGTCAAAAGATTTGGAACTATGCAAGTGATCAAAAGTTTTGGAATTATGCAAGCGACCCCGAAAATTCAAAACAAAACTGAAAGACAAAAAATAGGTCTTATTTAGATTTGACATTTCACAAAATATTTTTGATTAAATCCACACACGGAGTGAAAAATGTTGGAAGAAACTAATTAATTCCAACTACTGCCACAAATGTTCAACAACGATTTAATGTTGATTCTAGAAACCGTTGAAAACAGGGAAGCTTCTCCAGCAAGCCACCGACTCAACTGATCTCCAGAAACTTCTCCAGCTTGTATATATACCTGTTTAATATGTGAATGAAGTAAGTGTTCAGATGTTCTTTTGTTCAATGTTTCTGAGTTGTGTTGGTATGCTGTGCGCCTCTGCTCTTAACATGGTATCAGAGCTGAGGGTGTGAGCTGTGAGCTCGAGAGCTGTGTGAGGCTCGGTGGAGTGTACAAGGAGGTGAGATATTGCTGTGAAGTGAGCTGTAGCTGTGAGATGGGTCGTTATAGATCTCAGTATTACTTATTCTTACGTTGGAGCAGACCAGCAACAACGTTTTGGTGATCTGTTTTTCTTTTCAGCCTAGTGTGCACAACAGAAGTGTGGTGAGCTATGCGTTGTGTGCTTGGGAGGTCCTGGCTGTATTGGCGGTGGCGGCAGAGGATGCACCTTGACTGCAAACACAAGTGCCGTGCTTACTGCTCGATCTAGTAATCCATTTGGTTGGTGTTGCCTGTGATTCTTCTTGCCATTTCATAGATTTAATCATCTGTTCCTTCTATGTTTCATTCTGTATGGTTTCTCTTTTACGTTTGAAGGAAAATGGGTTGGTCGATTGCCATTGCAATTAAATCGATATTTTTTGATGCTGTGCTGGTCATGTATTTATATTGCACGTATTATCAGAAAAAAAACGCATGTTGAATGTTTTTTGACACTACCTTTGAGGTGAAAAGAATTAAAAAAAAAATGGATTGTTTTTTTATAGAGATATGTGGTTCGTAGTTCGTAGTTAAAGAGGAGTGTGGAGGTACCATTACAGTGGATGTGATAAACCACAAAATAAGAGTCCAGTGGTATTTCTGGTAAGAAATTTGGTTTATCTTGACACTTTATTATTGAGTAAGGAAACATTGAAAATTGTGAAAGACAATTTTTTTTATGGTGCATGTGTGAGATCTAGTAAAATTTGAATTAGATTTGGTGGCATTTTGGTGACTTGAGGAAGTTTTTTTTTTCTATCATGGAAAATTTGTTGCTTGATAATTATATGAATGAATCCACCAAACTTAATGGAGAAAACTATGTGAATTGGAAATTTAAGTTAATGACTATTTTAGAAGGAAATATTTTGTGGTCCATTGTGTGTGGGGATGAGCCCAAACCCATTGTTGCAGGTTCTATTCCAGATTGGGAGAGAAGGGAGACAAAAGCAAAGGTGTTGCTGCGTATGTCCATAAATGACAACATTACTCCTCATATCAGAGAGTGTAAGACATCAAAAGAAACATGGGATACGTTGAAGGGTTTGTATGAAACAACAAATACAAATCGGATCTTGTTTTTGAAGACTAAGCTTTTATCTTTAAAAATGGAAGCAAATGAAAGTATAAGCAATTTCATATCTCGTGTCAAATATTTAAGTGATAAGTTAGGAGATATTGGTGAAAAGGTGTCTAATACTGACTTAGTCACCATCATATTAAATGGCTTATTATCAAATTTTTGTTTCAAGTCTGGCAGCTAGAGAGAAACCCCCTTCATTTGATGAATTGACAGGAATTCTTCTACAAGAGGAGGAGAGGATGAAGAACTTTTTGGGCTCTAGCAGTTCAGATTTGGCATTGGTGGCCAAGAGCAAATATCCATATAGAGGCAAGCCATGGACAATAACGAAGGAGGCAAGTTTCAAGCAAAAAAAAAGGTATGACACAGTCTAAATTTCCAAAGAGAAATGATGAGTGCTATTATTGTGGCAAACCTGGGCATCATTCTAAAGATTGTTATAAAAGGAAATATAATGAGTCTAGGGAAAGAAACAGAAGGCATAATGGAAATTTTGTGGACAAAGATATCAATGATGGATTTAAAAATCTTAAATTGTTTGTTTCTGATGCTGCATTGTCTGTGGAAAATGATGATAAGAATGCTTGGTTCATTGATTCTGGTGCATCACTCCATATGTCTTGTAATAAGGAGTGGTTTGATGAATATCATGAAAATATTGATGGAACATATGTTTGCCTAGGAGATAACAGATCACTTAAAGTTCAAGGTTATGGAGTAATAGGTGTGAATTTGCCTAATGGACAAGAGAAACAGATTCATAATGTGATGTATGTTCCTGATATCAAAAATAATTTAATTTCTGTTTCTACCATTACTGACCAAGATTTGACGGTGGAATTTGTTAAATCACAGTGTGTAGTGAAAGACATTCAAGACAAGTACAAAGTTATTGCCACAGGAACCAGAGTTGGAGGCTTATATAAGCTAGATGTGACCAGGAAAAGTCATCAAGCTTTGGCATCTACAACAATGTCAACATTAGATTTATGGCATCAAAGGTATGGACATCTAAATCACAAAGATTTAATGCTACTTCAAAATAACACTATGGTTGAAGGGATTCCTGTCTTGAAGAATGATCATATTGAATGTGAAGCATGTGTACTTGGCAAGCAACATAGGGAGGAATTTCCTATACATAAAGAAAAAAGGCAAAGGGAAATACTTGAACTAATTCATAATGATGTATGTGGACCTATGCAAACTAGATCTATTGGTGGAGCATGGTATTTTCTTATTTTTGTGGATGATAGATCTAGGTATACATGGGTTTATTTCATAAGAAAGAAGAGTGATGTTTTTGAGTACTTTAAAGAATTTAAGAATATGGTAGAAAAACAAACTGGTAATTACATCAAAATTTTGAGATCTGATCAAGGGGGAGAATTCAAATCAAGAGAATTTAATCAATATTGTAAAAGCAATGGGATTCAGCAACAATTTACAGTGCCACATACACCTCAGCAAAATGGAGTTGTTGAGAGGAAAAACAGAACTCTAGTTGAATGTGCACGTAGTATGCTTCAAGGTAAAAATATCTCTAATGTTTTTTGGGCTGAAGCCATTAATACTGCTGTTTATTTAAAAAATAGGAGTCCAACAAAAAATTTAGAGCTTAAAACACCTTTTGAAGCATTTTATGGGTACAAACCAAAAGTGAGTCATTTAAGATTTTTTGGTTGCAAGGCATTTGCTCATATTCCAAAAGATGAAAGAAGAAAACTTGATGCAAAATCAATTAAGTGCATATTTATTGGTTATTGTGATAAACAGAAAGCATACAAGTTGTTTGATCCCAGTACACATAGACTGCTTGCAAGTAGGGATGTGGTGTTTCATGAGAATACAAATGAAGGTGATAAAATAAATAATACTAGTGTGTGCCATGATATTGATGGTTATGTCAAATTAGATCCAAGCGTTGAACAAGAACAGGAACAAGCACGGGAACAGATACAAGTTGAAGAGCAAGGAGCATCAAGCAGTCATGATACTACAAGAAGAGGAGAGGAGACTCCGCAAAGAAAAAAGAAAGATGAAAGCAGTAAAACTCCAAGAAGATCATCACGTCAAAGTCAGGTACCTATAAAATATAAAGATTATGCATTAATGTCTCAGGTTATGAATGTTGTAGAACCTTCAAGCTATGATGAAGCTAAAGAATATGAAGAATGGAGAAATGCAATGAATGAAGAATATAACTCTATAATGAAGAATGACACATGGGAATTAACAGAATTACCTAAAAACAAAGTTCCCATAGGATGGAAATGGCTTTATAAATCTAAATTTAATGCTAATGGAAGTATTGATAAACATAAAGCTAGATTGGTTGCTAAAGGATATTCACAAAAGGAAGGCACTGATTATGAAGATACTTTTGCACCTGTAGCTAAGTTGAACACAATTAGAATCATGATTGCATTAGCTACAAAATATAATTGGAAAATGCATCACTTAGATGTCAAATCTGCATTTTTGAATGGTGAGTTAAAAGAAGAAGTTTATTTAGTTCAGCCTGAAGGGTTTGTAAAACAGGGACAGGAGCATTTGGTTTGCAGGTTAAAGAAAGCTTTATATGGCTTGAAACAAGCACTAAGATCATGGTATGTGAAAATTGATTCTTTCTTTTATGAGAAAGGTTTTATGAGAAGCAAGAATGATCCTAACTTATACATCAAGGAAGATAAAGACAAGAATATTGCTTTGATATCTGTATATGTTGATGATCTAATCATAACAGGAAATGCATGCAAGTTGATTGAAGAAATTAAAAATCAGTTGTCACATGTATTTGAGATGAAGGATCTTGGTGAATTGCATTATTGTTTAGGTCTTGAAGTTTGGAGGGAGCCTGGTAAGACACTGATCACACAAAGCAAATATACAAGGGAAATCCTTAAAAGATTCAATATGATTGAATGCAAGGCAACATCTACTCCTTTAGAACAAAATGTCAAATTGTGCAGTGATGATGGAACCAAAGAGGTGAATGGAACTATGTATCGTCAACTGGTGGGAAGTCTGAACTATCTCACCACTACCAGGCCAGATATAGCATATTCTGTCAGCATACTTAGTTAGTTCATGGCTAAGCCTTGTGAAAGCCATTAGAAAGCAGGAAAGAAAGTCCTTCGATATCTGAAAGGAACACTTAATTTTGGTATTATGTATACTGATGAATTTGATGTTGAATTGGCAGGTTATTTTGATTCTGACTGGGCTGGAAATCCAAATGATAGGAAATCTACTACTGGATACGTGTTCAATATTGGTTCAGGACCAATATCATGGAGCAATAAGAAACAACCAACTGTTTCATTGTCATCCACTGAAGTTGAATATAAAGCATTATGCAGTGCTACCTGTGAAGCAATATGGCTTAGGAGGATACTTGAAGATGTTGGAGAAACACAAAAAGCACCTACAGTAATCAGATGTGACAATCAAAGCACTATCAAATTGGCAAACAATCCTATATATCATGCAAGGACAAAACACATTGAGACACAACATCATTTTGTAAGAGAAAAATTGCAGTCAAAAGAAATTGACCTATCATATTGTAATACAAATGAAAATGTGACTGGCTTATTCACCAAGCCTCTTGGAAAGGCTAAATTTAAAATATGTAGAAATATGTTGTACATTGTAGAAAATCCAAATTATGTTGTAAGCTTAGCTGAGACTTAGACCAGCAGGCATGACCATTAAGAGTATAGTGTCTTGTTTATTATATGTAGTTGGAATTAAGGGGGAGTGTTGGAAGAAACTAATTAATTCCAACTACCTGCCACAAATGTTCAACAACGATTTAATGCTGATTCTAGAAACCGTTGAAAACAGGGAAGCTTCTCCAGCAAGCCACCGACTCAACTGATCTCCAGAAAGTTCTCCAGCTTGTATATATACCTGTTTAATCTGTGAATGAAGTAAGTGTTCAGATGTTCTTGTGTTCAATGTTTCTGAGTTGTGTTGGTATGATGTGCGCCTCTTCTCTTAACAAAAAAATTACAGCCTAACACAGAAAAATAAGTGCATACAAACAAACCTGTAATGGAAAGTGAAATTTCCATAAATAATGAAAGATTCTACACTCCAGCGCTCCTGCCACAAGTTAAAGAAGCTAAAAATTGAAGATGTACAGTCATCTCATCCACACTGAAGTGAGGTTGACCAAGCCTGCCCCATCGCTAGATCATTTATTATCCATAAGAGAATCCCACAAGCAACTTGATTTAGCAAGAGTAGGAGGTGTTGGAATATTAATTCCAACTGCCGTGCATGATCAGCGATTTCTTACTTCATGGAAATGCACTATCGGGAGGCAAAAACACTCCGGAACCTTCATGAAACAAAATCGCAGGCTTAAAGAGTCAATTCACGAGCGCCGCTGGATCTGGCCGATCAATGATCCAGATCGTGTCGACAGATCGCAATCGGAGGAAGAAGGTAGCGACACTCAAGACCCCGCCGATGAGCGATCGCCGATGGGCAAATTGGCGTATCGGCAAGTCGGCACATCGGCGGGTTGGAACATCGGCGTATCGGCGGTAGCATTGCGATATCGCATCGCCGATATCGCATCGGCACTTTCAAAAGGTGGCAGGCCCTTCGCATAGTTATGTTTGCGATCCGATAGTCGGACCCGATGGGCATATGGCATTGTGCTGTATAAAATTTAAGTTCCGCCAGCGACCAACTTTCCCATGTTTTGTAATGTTTTTCAAGCATAGATTAAAATGCATCGCATATATGGATATCGCTTCGGCACATCGTAAAATTGGCATTTCGCTATGCGATGGTGCGATATTGTGATAAGTTTGCATTGAATGTAGATAGGATATTTTCAACCGAGTAATCAAAGCTATTTACTGCGGGTAAATGCAGGTAGGATATTTTCTTCTATCTTATTGTTTGGAATCTGATATGTTTTTCAACATATATAATGTGTAATGAACAGCAGTTCAGTAGACAAGTTAGACAGAGTGAGAAATCTTTGAAGAATCTGAGAGCTTTGCAATTATCTGTAAACGCACAACAGTGCTAAGATAGTTAAAACAGATTCTGGAACTGGAGCGTTCCTGATGTAACCCCTCTGTAAAGGAAGACAATTCTGTAACAATTTTTTTTTTTATGATCAAAGATCCTGTATTGAAATCAGAGCATTGTCTCTGTGTTAAGTTTATTTTTGTTTTTGGGATTTTAACAGAAAAAATGTCCAACAGTGGTATCAGAGCTAGTCTAGGCACTCAGTGATTCAAAAACGGAGTTTGTTTTTCACTGTAGGAGCTGTAAGAAGCTTATCAAGCAGAGAAAGTTTTTATTTCTTTTTATTATACAGTCAGTATCTCTTCTTTATTTATACAGGTTAAGATGGCAGATGCTGGAACTGGGTTGACAAATTCCCAACTGCCACAGTTTAATGGGAAAAATTACAGTTATTGGTCCATAACAATGAAAGCATTGTTTGCTTCTCAAGGAATATGGGAGCTGGATGAAACTGGCTATGCTGAACCAGCAGATGCAACAGCATTGGCTGCTTTGACAGTAGCAGAAAGAGACTAGTTGAAGAGCGACAGGAAGAAGGATGCCAAAGCCCTCTTTTTTCTCTTCCAATCAGTACATGAAAGTGTTTTTCCACGGATTGCAGCATCAATAAAATCCAAGGAGGCATGGGATATTCTCAAAACTGCCTATCAAGGCATGGAGAAGGTGAAGACTGCAAAGTTGCAGATGTTGAGGAGAGACTTTGAAATGCTCAGCATGAAGGAATCTGATACAATAGATTCATTCTTCACTCAGGTTATTGGGTTGATAACCCATATAAGATATCATGGTGAGATTCTTGAAGAAAGAAGAATTGCAGAAAAGATCTTGAGAAGTTTACCCTCAAGGTTTGAAGCTGTTGTGGTGGCAATAGAAGAAACAAAGGATCTCTCACAGTTCACAGTCGATGAACTGAGTGCTTCTCTTATGTCTCACGAACACAGACTGAGTAGAGGAACAAATTCCTCTTTTGAGCAAGCATTCAAGACTCAGATGTCTTTTGGCGAAGGAAAAGGTCGAGGCAGAGCAAATAATAGAGGTCGTGGAAGAAGCCAAAAAAAAGGCAGAAATAATCCTGCAAGCACAAGCGGAAGGAGTTGCAATCAGAACCAAGATGAAGGTTCCAGCAAACAACAAGCTCATGGACAAAGGTATGACAAATCCCAAGTCCAATGTCATTATTGTAAGAAATATGGGCATGACGCCAATGAATGTAGGAAAAAACAAAATGACATGAATAGTAGGCAAAATGCTAATTTTGCAAATGAAGAAGATAAGAATCCAAAGATTGTGCTGTTAACATGTAATATTGCACAAGACAAACAAGAAGATTTTTGGTTCTTAGACTCAGGTTGCAGTAACCACATGACTGGAAATATTGCAGTGTTTGCCAATTTGGATGAAAATGTGAAATCTGAGGTAACAACAGGAACTGATAGTAAGATATCTGTCAAGGGTAAGGGCAGAGTCAGTATCCAAGCAAGAAATGGAGAACAGATGATTGTGCCAGAGGTATACTATGTACCCGGTCTGAAATGTAATCTTTTGAGCATTGGACAGCTCATTAACAAAGGTTACAATGTGTTCTTCAAAGATGATATGTGTACAATCAGAGACATACCTCCAAGTAAGAAGATCATTGCACAGGTGCAAATGACCAGCAATAGAATGTTTCCTCTCAAACTCAGGGCAGATTTGAAGGAAGGAAGAACTATTGCAGCTGTAACACAAGAAGTCTTTCAGGAACAAGTGAAAGATGAGAATTGGTTGTGGCACTTGAGATTTGGACATCTCAATTTCGGAGGCCTAAATCTGTTGCACAGAAAGGGAATGGTAAAGGGATTGCCATTGATTGAGAAACTGGACAGCCTTTGTGAAGGCTGTATCGTGGGCAAGCAACACAGAGAAAGCTTTCCAACAGGAAAGATTATAAGGGCAAAATCACCCTTGGAAATTGTTCACTCTGATGTGTGTGGACCGATGCAAATACCATCATTTTCCGGAAATAAATATGTTTTAACTTTCATTGATGATTACACCAGAAAGACATGGGTGTATATGCTAAAACAGAAGAGTGAAGTGTTTGAGAAATTCTGCCACTTCAAAACTCTTGTTGAGAAGCAGTGTGGGCATTATATCAAAGTGCTCAGAACAGATAGAGGAGGAGAGTATATCTCCAAATACTTTCTGTGTTTTTGCAGAGAGAATGGCATACAAAAGCAGTTCACCACGAGGTATACACCTCAGCAAAACGGTGTTGCCGAAAGGAAGAATAGGACCATTCTTGACATGGTCAGAAGTATGCTAAAGGCAAAGCACTTGCCGCATGAGTATTGGGCAGAAGCTGTCACTTGCGCAGTTTACATCTTGAATAGATGCCCAACCAAAGCTGTCATGAACAAAATACCAGAAGAAGCATGGAGTGGTCAAAAGCAAACTGTCACTCACATGAGAGTATTCTGTTGTATGGCATATGCACATGTACTGGATCAGCTAAGAAAGAAGCTTGACAGTAAGGGGGAGAAGTGTGTCTTTATTGGCTATTGTGATGAGTCAAAAGCATACAAACTCTATAATCCATCCACCAAGAAATTGATAGTAAGTAGAGATGTGCAGTTCATTGAAGATGAAGCTTGGGATGGAAGCTCAGAGAAGACAGTGAATGTGAAGATAATTGTGTCTCACGAAGAAGAAGAGGAAGGGACAGCAGCAAATAATCCTTCATTGGTGGCTCCTCCTCCACCACTGCAAGTACAACAAACCACACCACAAGCTGGAATTCGAACAGCCTTGAGAAGTCAAGGAAGTGCTTCTTCAAGCACACCACAAGGATCAGAAATACCCTCAAGTTCGGATGGAACTCCTAGCACACCAAGAAGACCAAGATTCAGAAATCTGAATGAGATTTATGAACAGGGAGAGGTAAGTAACAATACCAGTCTGAATTCATTATTCGCTTTATATTGTCATGTTGATGACCCAGTTCATTTTGAAAATGCTGTAAATGAAGATAAATGGATTGAAGAAATGAATGAAGAAATTGGTGCAATTGAGAAGAGTAAAACATGGGAGTTAGTGGACCTCCCTGAAGGCAAAGATGCCATTGGAGTTAAGTGGGTCTATAAGACCAAAATCAATGCTGAAGGCAAGATTGACAGGCACAAAGCAAGACTTGTTGTGAAAGGCTACAAGCAGCAACAAGGTAAAGACTATGATGAAACCTTTGCACCAGTAGCAAGGATGGAAACAGTTAGAACAGTGTTGTCTACTGCAGCACAACACAAATGGAAGATTTATCAGATGGATGTTAAATCTGCATTCCTAAATGGGGTGTTAAAAGAAGAGGTTTATGTTGAACAACCTCCAGGCTATGAAGTTGAAGGCCAAGAGCATAAAGTCTGCAAACTGAAGAAGGCTCTTTATGGGCTGAAGCAAGCTCCAAGAGCATGGTACAGCAGAATAGATGCTTATCTGATTGACAATGGGTTTGACAAGTGTGATGGTGAACCCACACTCTACATAAAGGAGAATGACGGTAAGATTCTTATTGTTGTTTTATATGTAGATGATTTGATTTTTACTAGCAATGATGCTTCTCTCATTGCTGATTTTAAAGCAGTCATGAAGAGTGAATTTGAAATGACTGACTTGGGCTTCTTAAGATATTTTCTTGGAATTGAAGTAGACCAAAGTGAAAATGGTGTTTTCATTTCTCAAGTTAAATATGTAGAAGCAGTGTTAAAGAGATTTAACATGCAGAACAGCAAGGCAGCTGTGACTCCAACTGTAGTGGGGTTGAAATTGACAAAAGAAGACAACAACAAGGATTTTGATCCAAAATTGTACAAAAGCATAGTTGGAAGCCTTATGTACTTAACTGCAACTAGGCCGGACATTATGCACGTTGTGAGTTTAATCTCCAGATTTATGGAAAGACCAAAAGAGACTCATTGGTAGGCAACCAAGAGGATTCTAAGGTATGTAAATGGAACGAAGGGGTTTGGTATTTTATACTCCTCTTCTTAAAGTTTCATGTTGACAGGTTACACTGACAGTGATTGGGCTGGAAGTGTTGATGATAGGAAAAGCACATTGGGATATGTGTTTCATATAGGATCGGGAGCCATCTCATGGGCTTCCAAGAAGCAACCAGTTGTGTCTTTGTCAACAACAGAGGCAGAGTATGTGGCAGCAACAGCAGCAACATGCCAAGCAGTGTGGCTGAGAAGAGTTCTCAGAGACTTGTGTCATGAACAAGAAAAGGGCACAACCATTTACTGTGACAATAACTCAGCAATAGCATTGTCTAAAAACTCTGTTTTTCATAAAAGAACAAAGCACATAGACACCAAAATTCACTTCATACGTGAATTGGTTAACAATGGTGAGATTGTTTTGCAGCACTGCAGCACAGAGGATCAGTTAGCGAACATCTTCACAAAACCATTGGAAAAGAAAAGTTTTGATCATTTCAGGAAATGTCTGGGTATGTTTGAATGCCCAGCTGTTGAAATTAAAGGGGAGTGTTGGAATATTAATTCCAACTGCCGTGCACGATCAACGATTTCTTACTTCATGGAAATGCACTATCGGGAGGCAAAAACACTCCGGAACCTTCATGAAACAAAATCGCGGGCTTAAAGAGTCAATTCACGAGATCGGCTGGATCTGTCCGATCAACGATCCAGATCGTGTCGGTAGATCACAATCGGAGGAAGCAGGCAGCGACACTCAAGACCCCGCCGATGAGCGATCGTCGATGGGCAAATCGGCGTATCGGCGAGTCAGCACATTGGCGGGTTGGAACATCGGCATATCAGCGGTAGCATTGCGATATCGCATCGACGCTTTCAAAAGGTGGCAGGCCCTTCGCACAGTTATGTTTGCGATCCGATAGTCGGACCCGACGGGCATATGGCATTGTGCTGTATAAAATTTAAGTTCCGCCAGCGGCCAACTTTCCCATGTTCTGTAATGTTTTTCATGCATAGATTAAAATGCATCGCATATATGGATATCGCTTCGGCACATCGTAAAATTGGCATTTCGCTATGCGATGGTGCAATATTGTGATAAGTCTGCATTGAATGTAGATAGGATATTTTCAACCGAGTAATCAAAGCTATTTACTGCGGTTGGTAAATGCAGGTAGGATATTTTCTTCTATCTTATCGTTTGGAATCAGATATGTTTTTCAACATATATAATGTGTAATGAACAGCAGTTCAATAGACAAGTTAGACAGAGTAAGAAATCTTTGAAGAATCTGAGAGCTTTGCAATTATCTGTAAATGCACAGCAGTGCTAAGATAGTTAAAACAGATTCTGGAACTGGAGCGTTCCTGATGTAACCCCTCTGTAGAGGAAGACAATTTTGTAACAATTTTTTTTTATGATCAAAGATCCTGTATTGAAATCAGAGCATTGTCTCTGTGTTAAGTTTATTTTTGTTTTTGGGATTTTAACAGAAAAAATAAGTTTATTTTTGTTTTTGGGATTTTAACAGAAAAAATATCCAACAGGAGGAAGCGGGGCAACAATTTATTTAGGGTTCAGAGTTTCCGGTAGATATTCACCGTCAAAGAAAAAGCCATGGAAAGAGGAGAAGAGGAACTCCAGTTACTCGGCAGTGGGGAAGAGGCTTTCAGTACCCTTCTCTTCTCCTCCCGCCATGACCTAGTGCGCACTCTCGCTTTCACTCTGCTTTTCCCTCTGGCCTTTGCAACTCCGGTGCTATGCCAGATGCCCGGCCCTCTGGTGCTTTATAAATCATATCATGACTTCTTCTATCTGATCACTAAACCGGTACAGTCGGTAACCCTGGAATTGAGGGGCTTTCAACCGCTCCGAATGACGAATGGAGTGTTTGAATTTTGGATGCTGTCCACTGCGGCGGTCATGTACATGGCGGCTTCCATCTACACGGCCAATGAAGCTTCCTTTGCGAACACTTTGACCGTCGTTACCAGGTCTTGGAAGCGCCTGACAGTAACTCTAGTCTGGGTTTTTACAGTCGTCTTGGCCTATACCACGGTCTACATATTGGCCTTCTTCCTGGTTATGTACAACGTGGGATTCTATAAATATGTGAATTCAAGAGAGTTTCTTTTCAATTCAATTATGGTACTCGCCTTTTTCTTCTGTGTCCTTGTGTATATAAACATGGTTGGGTACCTGGCCAGCATTACATCTGTGCTGCAGGAGCAATATTACAACCCAGCTGCCTTGCGGAAGAGGAGGCGCATCATCAAGGGAAAACGGACAACTGTCTTGTCGCTCTTTATGCTTTACTTCGTATTTAGCCAAAGCGCTGAACTTTGCAGCCGCCGAGCTAGAGAGTGGCCGGGGTGGGTGGATAGTGACTAGGGCGATGCGTGCCACATTCCTTGGTGGGTTGCTGTGCTTGGTTATGTTCTGGGGCCTGGTGATGCAGAGCGAACTGTAATCACTAAAGCAAAAGTACTTTCGTAGTGCGTATAACAGGTATAGGTAGACTGCGTTCTTTTCCATTTCTCACTTGGAGATTTATAAGATAACCAACAGTGTACAACATACAAAATAAAGTTTCAGACCTCACAGTTACTGGACATATGGCCTTACGTTCACGGTTTCCATGTTGATAAATAAACTTAGATACAAGAATACGCATTGGATTCCATAATACAAATGCGTAAGTGCTTTTATTTTTTATTTTATTTTAAAATGGGCGAAGCCAAAATCAGTTTCAATGTTAATTGGAAAAGTAATTTGTCTTATATAGAGAACAGTTTGGATTTTGTTGCGAATGAAAAACAATTTACGTACTGGTAAAAAAATTTAAATAAATATTTCCAGTCTGCAAAACTAAAATTCAAGCACGGTCAGAATGCAACTTGTTTTTTCATGTGTTTTTTTTGTGCTTAGCGATTAAAAACACATTTTTCAAAACACTAATCTCTGCGAGCTGTCATTCATGTCACTGAAATTCGTGCCTGCAGAGTGAGACACAATCGACGAGGTGAGATTCTGGTTTACTGAAATTTGTGCCTGCAGAATGAGACGCAATCTACGAGGTGAGATTCTGGTTTACTGAAATTTGTGCATGCAGAGTGAGACGCAATCGACGAGGTGAGAGTCTAGTTTACAAGAGATAGATTAGGGTTTGATTCACTGTGCATTCATTTACGTTTTCGATTCAGAAAAGCCTAAAAAAACCAAAGTAAATAACGTAAGTCTAGAACTGTTCACTTGGAAAGAGGGGCTTCTAAATGTAAGGAATATTCTACCCACTCAATTGTGATGTTCTTTAGCAAATTATATAAAAGAAACGGAGTTGTTTAATTGTAAGCCAAAACAAAGAAAGTATTATGATTTCTTTTTAATTCCACAGCGAACTAATTCACATGGAAAGAAGGGCATCTAAATGCAAGGAATATTCTACCTACCCGATTGTTATTTGTGATGTTTTTCTTTTAGTGAATTATATCAAAGAATCTGAGTTGTCTAAGTATTATATATATATATCTATATATATATATATATATATATATATATATATATATATATATGTTTTTTTTGGAGGTTTTGTTATTATTATGTAGATATAAATTTTGGTCAAATTGTAAATTTTATTATTGTTTAATATGTGTTTTTGATTGTAATATTTAAAAAAAAATTAAAACACAAAATGTGGAGAACTTATAATTTAAACTTCTGATTTCAACAAATTCCTTGAATTATGAACAAATTTAATATGAAAAACCCCAAAACACAGAAACATAGAACAAGTAAACCCAAAACACAAACATATAACAAGTAAATTATATGAAAGTATTTATTTATGTATTTTTTTTAAATATAATTTTTTGGATAATTTGTTATCATAATTTATAATTTTTATATGTATTTTTGGAAAAATTATCATAATTCAGTGCTCAAACCAGTTGTGAGAATAACTATCAGTGGTTAATTCAATCTAACTCATCTCAGTTATTCAAGGAAAATTAAGCCACTTGGAATTACCCGGCTAGTGATCATAACCACCCAACATTTCACTCCTACTAAATGCCTGTGAGTCTTGGGCATTTGGCCTATTTCTCTAGGTTGGGAAATGAGTAGCAAGGAAAAAGCATGGCCATTTATGTATTTTGTGTAAATATACATTAAAGTTAATTAAAACATCTAAATTAAAATAGATGGCATTAATATTATAAAGTTCAATATAGTGTAGGGTAGATCCCAATACTACTCTTTCAAGAAGCCCAGGGAATTGGGAATTTGAATCTGAAACTTTTTAGCAATTAATATTTCATTTTCAAATTCAAAACCAATTAAACTAATCCGGAGGTAAACTATCATTCAATTATTGAATAAATAATATGATTTAAATAATAAGATATAAAATGTTTTAAAATATAATATTACTTCAAAAATATATAATTCCTAAAACCAAATAGATACCATGCCTTTACATCAACCGTTGAATTATGCGATTTGCGATTTGCGATTTGATTGCATCGCGCAATCGCATTCGGTGCAAAACAAGGGGGAGGCTTGACACATATGGGTGTGATCTGCGATATGGTGATCAAATAACATCGCAACATCGCATCGGAAGAATTCAAGGGAACAGGCGGAGGCAACGAGTATGGATGCGATTTGCAATCTGCGATTAGATCGCATCACAAGGGAAAAACAAGCGGTTTTCTGAAATAAACAACGCGGCAGTGGAAATTATATTTCAACACTCCCCTTTAATTTCAATTACTGGGTTATCAGTCATACCCAGACATTTCCTCAGAAATTCAAAGCTTTTCTGCCCCAATGGTTTGGTCAGAATGTCTACAACCTGCTCCTGAGTTCTGCAGTGTTGTAAAACAATTTCTCCACTGTTTACCAATTCCCTGATGTAATGAAACTTTGTGTCAATGTGTTTCGTTCTCTTATGAAACACATCATTCTTGGATAATGAAATAGCTGAACTATTGTCACAAAAAATCACAGTTACATTTGTTTTCTCTTGGCATAAACTCCTTAACATCCTTCTCATCCAAACTGCTTGACATGATGCTGCTGTAGCTGCCACATATTATGCCTCTGCTGTAGACAACACTACAATAGGCTATTTTTTAGAAGCCCATGAAATGACTCCTGAACCCATGTGAAAAACATAACCGGATGTGATTTTCCAATCTACACTTCTAGCCCAATCACTATCAGTGTATCCAATTAAATCTGAACATTCTGAAGTAGTGTATAAAATGCCAAATCTTTTAGTACCTTTAACATACCTCAGAATCCTTTTTGCTGCCTGCCAATGTGCTTCTTTTGGTCTCTCCATGAATCTGGAAATTAAACTAACAGCAAACATTATATCCGGCCTAGTTGCAATCATGTACATGAGGCTGCCAACTATGCTCTTGTACAAACTAAGATCAAAATCCTTGCTGTTGTCCTCTTTGCTGAGTTTTAATCCCATCACTGTGGTAGTGATTGCTGCTTTGCTCTCTTGCATATTAAATCTTTCCAACACTTCATTAACATATTTTGCTTGTGAGATAAAAATCCCATTTCCATTTTGTTCTACTTCTATTCCTAAGAAGTATCTCAGCAAACCCATGTCAGTCATTTCAAATTAATCTTTCATGACTGTTTTGAAATTTTCAATAAGATAATCATCATTGCTTGTGAAAATAACATCATCAACATATAACACAACAATTAGTAATTTACCATCCTTTTCTTTGATGTAGAGGGTGGGTTCTCCCTCACACTTTTCAAATCCATTTTCCAGTAGATAGGAATCTATCCTACTGTACCACGCTCTTGGTGCTTGCTTCAGCCCATAAAGAGCTTTCTTCAATCTGCATACTTTGTGCTCTTGGCCTTTCTTTTCATAGCCTAGAGGTTGTTCAATGTAAACCTCTTCCATTAACACTCCATTTAGGAATGCTAACTTCACATCCATTTGGTAAACTTTCCACTTGTTTTGTGCTACTATGGACAACACTGCTCTCACGGTTTCCATTCTAGCAACTGGTGCAAAAGTTTCCTCATAGTCTCTCCCATACTGCTGCTTATATCCTTTGACAACCAGTCTTGCCTTGTGTCTTTTTATTTTGCCTTCAGCATTACTCTTGGTCTTGTAGACCCATTTAACTCCAATGACTTCCTTTCCTTTTGGTAGTTCAACTAAATCCCATGTCTTGTTTCTTTCTATGGCATTGATCTCCTCATCCATAGCTTCTATCCATTTCCTATCCTTAATTGCTTCTTCGAAATGAACAGGGTCTTCAACATGACAATATAAAGCAAACAGAGAATTCATACCTTCATTTTCCGCCTCTCGTTCATAAATGTCACTTAAATTTCTGAACATCTTACCACTTTCATTTGGTGTACAAGTGCTTGAAGAAGCACTTGAATTTCCTCCTTGTGATGTGCTTGGAGAAGCACTTTCATTTCTCTTCAAGGGTGTCCCTTGTTGTCCTTGTGTTGGTGCTGCTATTTGGGGATGTATTTCAGCCATCTCCTCATCATATTCATCATGTGACAAAGAGTTTTTAACATTCACTGTCTTCTCTATACTTCCATCCCAAGCTTCCTCCTCAATGAACTAAGCATCTCTACTCACAATAAGCTTCTTGGTGGATGGGTTATACAACCTGTAAGCTTTGGATTCCTCACTGTATCCAATGAAAATACATTTCTCCCCTTTGCTGTCCAACTTCTTCCTTAGCTGATCTGGAATGTGTGCATAAGCCACACATCCAAAAACTTCCATGTGGGTGACTCCTTTCTTTGTCCCACTCCATGCTTCTTTCGGCACTCTGATCATGACTGATTTTGTAGGGCATCTATTCAAAATGTACGTTGCACAGTGTACAACTTCAACCCAATAATCATTTGGCAAATGCTTTGCCTTTAACATACTCCTCGCCATATCCATGATTGCTCTATTCTTCCTTTCGGAAACACCATTTTGTTGTGGGGTTTACCTAGTGGTAAACTGCTTATGAATTCCATTTTCTCTAAAAAAACGTATAAATTCCTTGGAGATATACTCACCTCCTCTATCAGTTCTTAGAACTTTGATATACAGCCCGCTTTGGTTTTCTACAAGTGCTTTGAAATTGCAAAATCTTTCAAACACTTCACTTTTGTTCTTCAGGAAATAAACCCAAGTTTTTCTAGTAAAATCATCAATAAATGTTAGTATATAGTGGCTGCCTGCAAGTGATGGAGTTTGCATTGGTCCACATAAATCTGAGTGGACAATCTCTAAGGGTGCTTTTGCCCTTATGCTTTTCCTGGATGGAAAACTTTCTCTGTGTTGTTTCCCCAAGATACAACCTTCACAAAGGCTGTCTGGTTTCTCTATCAATGGTAATCCTCTTACCATTCTTTTTCTATTCAACAAGTTAAGACCTCCAAAGTTGAGATGTCCAAATCTCAAGTGCCACAACCAATTTTCATCATTTGGTTTGCTTTGGAAAGCCTCTTGAGTCACTGCTGCAATTTCTTCTTTATTTTTCAAATCTGCTTTCATTCTGAGAGGGAACATCCTGTTCCTGGTCATCTTCACTTCATCAATACATCGTCTGTTGGGTGCTTTATCCATGATGGTGCATACATCATCCACAAAGAAAACATTGTACCCCTTTTGAGCAAGCTGTCCAATACTTAAGAGGTTATACTTCATTCCAGGAACATAATAAACATCTGCTATGGTTTTCTTTTCACCTTTCTTTGTTAAGACATTTACTTCTCCTTTTCCCATAACATAAACTTTATTATCAGTCCCTTGTGTGACTTGTGACTTCACATTTTGATCTAACATAGAAAACAGGGCTATGTTTCCTGTCATATGGTTACTGCAACCGGAGTCTAGAAACCATACATCTTCACTCTTTTCTTTAGCCATATTACAAGCTAAAAACATATTATTTTGGCTGATATTTTCTCTAGTGAAATTTGCACTAGTTCTATTATTCATATCATGCTGCTTGTTCCTACATTCATTTGCATAATGCCCATATTTTTTACAATAGTGACATTGGACATTGGAATTATCATACCTTTGTCCTTGAGCATGTTGTTGTCCAATTTGTGGGCTGCTGCCTTGGCCTTGGTTCTGATTTGGATTGCTGCCTCTTCCTTGAGCATTTGCTGGACTGTTTCTTCCACCTTTGTTTTGGCTTCTGCCTCTTCCTCTCTTGTTTCCTCTGCCTTGACCTCTTCCTCTTCCAAAGGACATCTGGGTCTTGAAGGCATGTTCTAGAGATGAGTTTTCATTTCTACTCAATCTCTACTCATGTGTTATCAGTGATGCATGTAGTTCATCAACTAAGAAGTTTGTGAGATCCTTTGTCTCTTCTATGGTGGTGACTATCACATCAAACCTTGAGGGTAAGATCCTCAATAGTTTCTCCACAATCCTCCTTTATTCAAGAATCTCTCCATGAGACTTTATCTGTGTGACTAGACCAATCACATGTGTGAAGAATGAGTCAATATTATCTGACTCCTTCATGCAAATATTCCCAAAATTTGTCCTCAGCAATTGTAGTTTTGTTGTCTTCACTTTATCCATGCCTTGATAGGCTATCTTGAGAGTTTTCCATGCTTCTTTGGATCTCTTAGCTGCTGCTATCCTTGGAAACACACTCTCATGCACTGCTTGATACAAAAAGTAGAGGGCTTTAGAATCCTTCTTCTTATTGCTCTTCAACAGATCTTTCTTTGCTTGAGTTAACCTATTAAACTCATTTTCATCTGCTGGTTCTTCAAGACCATCCTCAATAAATTCCCATAAGTCTTGGGAAGCAATCAAAGCTTTCATGGTTATTGCCCAATAGTCATAGTTTTTCCCATTAAATTGTGGGAGCTGAGTATTATAGATACCCATGCTAGTGCTGGCTCCAACCATTCTTGCACTCTTAATTATGCTTCAAAATACTTGACTGTGTATTGAAATAATTGACTGTCTTCAACAGTAGCACACAAACTAACTTGAGAAATACCTTGGATTTTTTTTTACTGAGTATTCACTCTGCTGGAGAAGCTGCTGTAGCAGGAAATCCCTCCTTCAGCTTCTTTGACACCTTCAAAGAGCCTGGACAAGCTCTGATACCATGATGGGAATTTCTGATAATTCCAAACAACAATGAACAGAGGTAAAATGCTCTGTTTCTTAACACCAAGATCTTAACACAGGGAAGCTAAGATTGTTTGAGAGAACAGAGTTATACACACACACACAAAACAAACTTTGTATTCATTAATAAAACAACTGTTGTTACAAAGATCGTCCTCTCTCAAAGGGATTACAACCAGAGAATGCTTCAGTTCCACAAAAAAAAAATTACTCTGTCTCTCGTTAGAAAAATTTACAATACTGTGTGTAAATTTTTTTACTTCTTACATTCACTGTTGTGCATTACATTAAAAAAAAACTATCCTTGCTATATAAGTTTACACTGCTGTATAAAATTTTCTTCTTACTCTCGCGGAGTTCTTACATACGCACTGCAACATTTTTGCCCCTCTTTTATGTTCAACAACAAAAGATGACTTAACTTTTCTTTTCACTTGTCCCGTAAAAACAAAAACTACATCTGTGAATAAAAAATAATAAACTTGAAAACTTCACCTATATCTACCCACTACAGTACATTTATATTAATTTCATTTAATTTCTTTACGGACAAAAACCGGCGATCAACGAAACTTTCACTTCATGTCACGTAATAGATAGCATGCCTTTACATCAACTGTTGAATTATGCAATTTGCGATTTGCGATTTGATCGCATCGCGTAATCGCATTCGGTGCAAAACAGGGGGGAGGCTTGACACATATGGGTGCGATCTGCGATATGGTGATCGAATCACATCGCAACATCGCATCGGAAGAATTCAAGGGAATAGGTAGAGGCAGAGGGTATGGATGCGATTTGCAATCTGCGAATAGATCGCATCGCAAGGGAAAAACAGGTAGTTTTCTGAAATAAACAACGCGGCAGTGGAAATTATATTTCAACACCAAAGAATAAACTTTAAAAAAAACTGAATAATCCAAAACAGACGTGCCAATAATTTGAATTGAGTACTTTGCATTTCGATTCCCAGATTCCACTCAACCAAGAAATCCCACCGAATCCAGTAACCAGGCACGAGCCAAGAACAGGAAAGTGGAGGAAAATGTTCACAAACATTGTATTGGGATAGAAGACCAAATAATCCTAGAATAGAATCTACTCTAGTAGATTGAAGATGTCTCAACTCTTACTCTTGCTACACAGGATGCTATGCTATGTTGGGTATCGTGTATCTCACTGAAGTTAGAAAAATAACCATTGTTCTATCGAATTACCAGAGAGTTGAAGTTCCAACTGAAGACAAAGGGCAAATTACGTTCCTGGAAACAACATAGCTACAACAGCTAGAGATAACTAAGGCAAGGGGGTGATCTGATTAAGACAATTAGCTATGGGTTTTAAGTTTGATTTCATTTGCAACATATGATAAAAGCGTTTGAGTATTCTAACCTAGGGAGGAATCATACTTTTTTGTGGAAAATAGAAACCCTACTGGAATTAGACTGTAGACAGGCCCCATCAAAATGGTCATTGGATATTTTAATAACAACGTAAATATCCTAATTCTAGTTTTTCAGTGTGATATTCACGAGTTTGTATGGATCAAGGCCGAGTATTTAACCAACGTTGTGTGAATTACAATTACTGCTTGTTTTCCTGATAGGTATAAGACAAATCTGCATCAAGTGGTACAAGAGCTTGAAATTTTGATGGAAAAGAGAAAGCAGAAGATTGCTGGGAAAAAAAAAAACCATAATATCGTTGGGTAAAGAAGCAACCGGGCTAGGTTCTTGTGTGTAAAGAAATTGATAGATTGAGTTCCTATGTGAATTTTCTGCTTTTTGTGATGGTGGTTACAAAAAATAACGCTTCTAAATTGTGTGTTGTTTCTGAACAGATAATGCCAAGAGGAACTGGTTGATTATGTTTGATTATTGTAGTAAATTACCAAAATATAAACAAATTTCCACCCAAAATAGTAACCAAGAGAACTAAGACAATTACTGTAAATAAATTTCCACCAGGAATGGTAAACAAGAGAACCAAGAATGATGGTGTATATGATAGGAGGATGGGAGAAATCAGTCAGTGACAAATTGCAAAAATACACCCAAATTGCCTCCAGGGATGGTGACCAGGAGAGCCAGGACAATCAAGAATACACACCCAAATTTCCACCAGGGATGGTGACGAGGGGAACCAAGACAATCAAGAATGATTGTGTATATGATAGGAATATGGGAGAAGTCAGTCAGTGACAAATTCCAAAAATACACACTCAAAAGGAATTTTGAGCTCAAGATGCAAAATGAGCGGAACAGAATTGTGGAAATGATGACCGAAGGGAAAATTAAATTAGAGAAATGATAGCGATAATGAAGTCCTGTAGAAATCTCATGCCCAAACGCCTGATCATTGGCGATTTATATTTGATGACAACAAAGGAAAGATATTTTAGCCAAGGATTAATAGAGGAAGGACCAATTGTATTCCATGTTCAGCAAGTGCTCTTATTATAGGTTTATTTGGCCTACATTGTCACAAGAGTGTATATTAGTAGATCCAGAGAAGATTGACGCAATTATAAGATGATGTACATCAAAGAATGAATGTTTTATAAGTGAGATGATTTATGAGTCTCGCAGAATATTAAATGGAATTCATGGCATGTTTCTTTGAGATTGTAAATCTAATCACTTCATTATAGAAGAAGAGAATAAAGTTAGAAGGTACTACTAAGTGTGAAGGTGCATTGATGGATGAAAATAAGGTCTTATTGGAGTCTTTGCAAAAAAATTGTTTGTATGTTGTGAGTCAAGAAAATTGAAAGAGCATGAGAGAAACTATGCCACAAATAAATTAGAACTGGTAGCCATAGCTCATGCTTTAAACATGTGGAGGCATTATCTCATGTCAAGAAAATTTGAGTCAAAAATGGATTATGGTGGTTTGAAATACTTGTTTAGCCAACACTAAATGCCAAGCAAACTAGATGACTAGAATTTCTCATTGAATATGTCTTCAACATCAAAAAATATCATGAGATTAGAGAATAAAGTGGTTGATGCACTTAGTAAGTTGGTACATGAAATGCATGTTATGTCCATTAGTATGTGCATTTCATAATTTAAAAGTAGACTTTTTGAAGTTGTAGCATCAAATATACATTATGTACAATTCCAACACGACTTACACTAGAGTAATGTATAGCTAAAATTTAAAGACTATGGGTGGCAAGAGAATGTAAACCTCTTGTACAAGAACAAAGTTCATGTTCCTAATTCATACGAGTTGTGAAATTTAGTGTTAAAGAGATGAACAATGTGTCATATGTTGGACACCTAGGGTACCAAGAGATAATTGTAGGTTAAGGGGCTATTATTTTTGGCCTATAATGAAGAAAGATGTGGCCAGCTATATAATATGACGACCTGAATGTTATAAGGTAAAGGAAGAACATGCAACTGCAACTAAATTACTATAATCATTTCCCATTCTAGAATCGAAATGTAAAGTAGTTACTATAAATTTTATCATGGCAACAACAAGCCTCCCAAAACTACAACAAAACATGATTTTATTATGGTGGAGGTGGATAAGCTTACAAAGCTTGCACATTTTATTATATTCAAGATGATTCACAAGGTAGCAACAATTTAGATATTTATATAGAGGAGTTTACTAGAATATATTGTGTTCCTAATGCAATAGTGTTTGACTCAGATTCCAAGTTCACATCTAATTTTCGGAGAGATTTATTTAATGGATTTGGGACAAATCTAAATTTCAACATAATATACTATCTAGAGTCATCTAGGAAATTAAAGAGTATCAGCCAAATAATTAAAGATATGCTAAGGATATATGTAATGGACAAGCCTTCTAGGTGGGAAGAATATCTTCATTTAGTTAAGTTTGCCTATAATAATGGGAAGTTGCCCAAAATTGGGAGTGAGATACTATAGTGCATTTCAAGTCCTAGAGAGAATAAGCTTAGTTGCATACATTTTTACACTATCTACATCCATGAAAATTCATAATGCATTTCATGTGCATTTATTGAAGTATGTTCTGTGGAAATTCCCACTGTAGATCACCTGATAATGCAATATACTAAAGCAAAATACTAGATCTACTTCTACAATCAAACTTTGCGGAAGCTTAATCAATTTGAGCTAGATCAATCAAAACACATATAACAGAGAAGAAGAAATCATAAACATGAAACACAAAATAATACTCTGGGGAAAGCCTCAGCTAAAAACCCTGATCTCTGTATTATCATACAAGTGAACATATGTCCGGATTACACAAAGCTTTAGCTCAAAAGCTATCCAGCTCTCAGTACAATTCCTCTGCTGCTCATAGACAGTCAAAGGATTCTCACAAACCTTCTCCTCTGCCCTCCAAGCCTCCTATTTCCTTGTGCAGTTTCTCATGGGATCCAATGTTGCCACCTATGTGAATTGGCCTCATCACATTACTCACTAAACTCAGAAGTAATTGCACAATCCTAAAGGAGATAATTCCTTCTACATGGATGAGTTTCCTATATAGGAAAAATCCTCCAACTGATAGTACATTGTTCCTTCCTCTGATCTCAACTGGGTCTCTGACTGAACTGACATGCATGAGTTATTTATGAGAAAATATTCAGTTATTTGAAGTGCAGCAGTTGCATGCATGCATGCATTAACTAACTGAACTCACAATTAGTTCAAAAAATTATTTGAACTAATCTAACTGGACTTAACTCAGTTAACTGAGCTAACTAATTACAACTCAAAGTACAACTCATCCTGATCTCCTTTAATCAAGGGATAACTTCCTCAATCAATGGAGAAACTATTGCATGTCTTCGCATAGACTTCATGTTTGATTTTCTACAACTAATTAGCTCAAGATAAATTAATTAATTATTTTACAAATAGCTGCTAAGATCAAATTCGAATTTTACTTCTCAATTTTAGTTCAGGGACTAACTAAAACTAGAATCTATCCTGAAATACTATTTATAGCAATGATAATTTTAGCATTTCTATTTTTTCATTCCTTGTTGCTATATCCAACACTGGTACCTGAGATGCTATTTATAGCAATGCTATTTTTAGAATTTCTATTTTTAGCATTTCTTGTTGCTATTTCCAACACTCCCTCTCAACAAGAAAGGCATTAAACTCGAACCCGATCCTGAACCTTTGGAATGTTCTGCATGCAACACTTCTCCTAAGTGTTGTTGCTCCAACAACTCTAGAAACAAAAATCTCCCAATTGACCTCCTTATTGGGCTAGAAACATCCTCTAATGTTGAAGCTTCCTTTGCCACTAACAAGTGCTCCCTCTATGACCTCTGAGCTGTTGCAACACTCCATGCATCTCTCACCGTTTCACACCTCTCCGTGTCATCCTGCACTGGTGTAACACTCCTGTGCCTCTCGCATTTTTGCAGCCTGCTAGCTCTGCGTTGTCTTAGGATTCCTGCACTGTAGCTCTCTCTACCGCTCCATCCTCATCTGTCTCTACCCACTCAGCTAGTCCTTCTACTCCAAATTGGGGCTCCCGTAGCAAGGTCTAATGAAAGATGTTGGGTATCTCAATGATCCTGCCCCTATTCCAGCCTTCTTGGGACTGTCACTCCACATCGCCCCACCTCCGACTTGGAGGCATGGATGCATGTGATCCCTCTTCCCACTTGTCTCAAAATTCCCCCCTACTGGAGGTCTCTGCATGAGTGAATGCCTCCACTCGGTCTCCTCTCAGCTTCTCTAGTTGTGGCTACTCTACAACGTCTTGAAGCTACTTCACCAACTGTGGCTTCTCCATAATTGTTTGAGACTTCTTTTGGCACTACATGTTGAGAGGTAATGTACTCTCCCTCTCAACCACCAAGTCTCCCTCAGTTTCCTTGCTCCTCAAGGCTTTTCATGCATCTTGAACCTCAAGAGCATATAGGTTCTTGAATCGTGAACCGATCTGCTTCACTTGTCTCGTGGTGATGTGTATAAGGAAAACCTTTCCCTTACTGAAGACTACATCATAGCCTTTGTCTTCCAGCATTGCGATCGATACCAAGTTTTTCTTCAGTCCTGGCACATACTTCACATCTGTCAAGGTAATGAGAGCTCCATGCTCCCTCTGAAAAACCACTGTGCCTACTCCTTTGACACTATACTTTTCATCATTACCCATTTCTGTGAGTATCTGGAGATCTTTCTCCTCTAAGGTACTGAACAAACTCTCATCGTCGGTCATGTGGAATGAAGCTCCACTGTCAAGAAACAAACCACACCCCACCATGGATGAAACCATGCATGCAAAGAGGGTGAAATCCAACTCGAACTGTGAGGCCAGTGCCTCACCTTCTGATCCTTCCTTGGATCCCTTCTTGGATTTCTTCAGTGGAAAATTTGTTGCAAAATGACCCACCTCATGACAATGAAAGCATCACACTTTCGATTTGTCAAACTTCTTCCCACCATGGGAAGAACTCGATTTGGGATGAGAATCCTTCTCCTTCCCTTTCTTTGCCTTACTCGCTAAGGCACAATTTTCTTCATCCTCCTTGGATGAAGAACCATCTCTCGTGCTTCTCCTTATCTCCTACTGCATCGGATCCAACAAGAGTCGTTCCAAATCTAGCAGTTTCTCTCTTCCATTTATCGAGTCTTGGTAGCTATGCTAGCTCTTAGGAAGAAAAAGGATAGAAAGACTCATGATGTCATCATCGGTTGTCATGATCCTTACAGTTCCAAGCTCATCCTTACAGGTCGTGAGCTTATTCAGATATGTAGAGATCGTGTCTCCCTTTTCACACTTGATTTTCCGAAGCTTGTCTTTCAGTGCCAGCTTCCTCTGATCGTTGTTGTTCTGATATAGATCTTTCAATGGTTTCCAAATTGAAAACAATGTCTCCTTCCCATGGAGACTTGAGACTATGTGGTCTCAAACTCCCTCTAGAAGGATTTTCCTCGCTCTAGCCACACATTTATTCCATTCCGCCAATTCTTTAGCATTAGTTGTTGCCAACTTAGGGACTTCTTAATCAATGAAGTCCTTTAGAATGTTGTCCTCTAATACTGCTTCCATTTGATCCTTCCATGCTATATAATTCGAGCTGCCATCAAGGGCATACTCGAGTCTTAAACCATTGAACACCATTGGGAAATTTGAGATGTGATAAGAATTCGAATTCTATAACCAGGAACTTGAAACTTGAAACTTCTCCCTTCTTTGTATACTATTCTTTGCATTGATCACCTTTGCTATGATACCATGTAGAAATTCCCACTGTAGATCACCTGATAATACAATATGCTAAAGCAAAATACTAGATCTACTTCTATAATCAAACTTTGTGGAAGCTTAATCAATTTGAGCTAGATCAATCAGAACACATATAACAGAGAGGAAGAAATCATACGCATGAAACACAGAAGAATACTATGGGGAAAGCCTCAACTAAAAACCCCGATCTCTGTATTATCATACAAGTGGAAATATGTTCGGATTACACAAATCTTTAGCTCACAAGCTATCTAGCTCTCAGTACAATCCCTTTGCTGCTCATAGACAGTCAAAGACTTCTCAAAAACCTTCTCCTCTGCCCTCCAAGCCTCCTATTTCTTGCACAGTTTCTCCTGGGGTCCAATGCTGCCACCTGTGTGAATTGGCCTCATCTTACTACTCACTAAACTTACAAGTAACTGCGCTCCTGAAGGAGATAATTCCTTCTACATGGATGAGCTTCCTATATACGAAAAATCCTCCAACTGATAGTACATTGTCCCTTCCTCTGATCTCAACTGGGTCTTTGATTGAACTGACATGCATGAGTTATTTATGAGAGAATATTCAGTTATCTGAAGTGCAGCAGTTACATGCATGCATGCATTAACTAACTGAACTCACAATTAGTTCAACAAACTATTTGAACTAATCTAACTGGACTTAACTCAGTTAACTGAGCTAACTAATTAAAACTCAACTCATCTTGATCTCCTTTAATCAAGGGATAACTTTGTCAATCAATGGAGAAACTGTTGCATGTCTTCACATAGACTTCATGTTTGATTTTCTACAACTAATTAACTCAAGATGAATTAATTAATTATTTTACAAATAGCTGCTAAGATCAAATTTGAATTTTACTTCTCAATTTTAGTTCAGGAACTAACTAAAATTGGAATCTATCCTGAAATACTATTTATACCAATGCTATTTTTGGCATTTCCATTTTTTAATTCCTTGTTGCTATATCCAACACTGGTACCTAAGATTCTATTTATAGCAATGTTATTTTTAACATTTCTATTTCTAGCATTTCTTGTTGCTATTTCCAACATGTTCCTTATCCTAACCACATGGTTGACAATGGTTGATTGGACTTTATTGGACTATGACCTAGGTGGAGGATGAAGGGGAATTTTTAGGTGGGGACAATGCGCATCCTAGTCTACAAAGTCAAAATTCTCAAGAACTGAGCCATCAACCTTGCAAAGGTTCAATGAAACTACTGTAGTCTTGGAGATTCCATGTGGGAGTACAAGAAGGTCATACTAGAGGAGTATCTACAAACTTTTTCATATTTTGAAGAAATATGGATGTACATTTGTATATAAGTGTATAAAGACTCCATTTTTGGTAGATGGGGTTCCTAGATCCATAGCTTTGAGACTTCCTATCAGACCTAAGCTAAAGCCCTTGAAAGAAAGTTGGACATCTTAAGTGGTTATAATGCAAAGAAGAGGACACACTTTCTTAGTTTATGTAGGTTGAGGGTGATGAGTATTGGTGGTTCAAATTGCTTTAGGAATCACTAAATTGCGAAATTATTAGTGTTACAATCAGGGAAAATTTTAAGGATGGAAATTTATCTTAAAGTTTAGAAACCTTGGCGAACCCCACTAGTCCATCATATGGAATCTATAAAATTTTTGGAGATATTTTTGTAAAAATATTAAAATTTATAATATTTTTATATAGTATATATATAAATTTTTGACTAATTTTAGGGTAAAATAATTTCAGTCTATAAAATTTGGGCGAATAATTTTAGAAAAAAATGGAAATTAGCGAATCCTTTTTTTGGAAAAAGTATAGAAAATTAGCATATGGGTGAATATTAGCCCCTAAAATTTTCCCTGGTTACAATGTAAAATTTTATGTATGTACATGTACACTAGTATGGTGATGTGCACTAAAAATGATGCAAAATATAGTGGAGGGGAATATAGCATCCTAGTTTTTAATCCCCAAAATGACGATGTAACCATAAATATAATGAATGGTCATATGCCAAGTGATGTAATATGTAAACAATGTACAATAGAAATAATAAAATAAAATACATCACCATTTATGAATGGATAAGAATAGAGTCATGGGACTATGTTTCAACAACAGGCGAGGCTAAAAAGAGGTCCAAAGGGAAACTCTACATGCCTAATAAACCCAAGCCACTTTTCTAAAAATAAGTTTTGGAATGAGCCTTCTATTTTCCCATTTTGAGTATTTCAAAAGCTAATTGTTAAATGAGTGTAAGAGGTTTGGTGAGAAATTCATCTCACTTAGTTATTGAAAGCATGGGCTAAGTATAATAAACTTTGGGAATTGGGAAAGTCAAACATGTCTAGGACAAGAGGAAATTTGAATGTAGAGACAGTAGCTTTTACAGCTTGGGATAAAGAGAGAAAGAGAGTTCTAGGTGATGGGAGGAGAAAGGAGCCATTGTGGATGTTGAAAATAGATAGCCTATTAGAGCTAGTAAATATATGGATATTTATGCTATTAATCAGCCAAGAGAAAGTGAGTTGGCTATTGTGATAACTCTTGTTACAACTAGAATTCTTGGGATCCCTAGTAGAGAGATTTCATGTCCAACCTATGTTGGAGCCATGGGGGGAAGTGGGATAGCTTGCGGGATTGTGTGGAAGAGAAGGGGATCCTAATTGTTGAAAATAGAAACAAATGTTAAAAATAGCATCAAGAAAATCCTAATTTAATTTTTCCTTGAATTAAATTAGGAATTAAATTGTAATTCTAATTCTCATAGAACCTTGTAACAGTTAACTAAGTTAAGTTGGGAGTTTATCTAGAGTCATGTAGAGTGATCCATAAATTTTAGGGACCTAGGTTGATTTATCATTGAGATGTAATTATTTAATTCAGTTTAACTGAGTTAAATTCAGTTAAAGTAGTTCTAACTGATGGAGGAACTAGTGAGAGGTAAAGTGAATTAATTTGGATTTAATTCACATGCATTGATCAATCAAATAACTAATAATTCAATCATAAATAGCTCATGCATGTTAGTTCTGAGAAAGACCCAGTCGAGATTCGAGTTCAGGGACAATGTACTATCAATTCTAAAATCATCTAAATTAAACAGATGATGCATGCAATTAGAGGAAGGCCTATAGATGGATTGTGTAGTTATGGATGAGAAATTTCCTAATTAAATATGGGCTAATTCCCTAGGAAATGATGTGAGGAAGTAGGAGCTTGGTAGGCAACATACTTGGCTAAGTATTGGCTTGAGCTGGACCTTTCTGAAGCAGTGAGATAGATTGTACTTGTGTAGAGATTGTTCGGGTTGAACAAGCACTGTACTTTCTTCTTAGGTCTTCTGATTGATGTAATATACAGATAGCAGGGTTTTTTAGCTGTGGATTTCCCTAGAAAATTATTGTGTTATGTTTGCTTGAAATTCTTCCTTTTCTACTTCGTGATTTCATCGATCAATTTTTTGTTTCCGCTGAAGAGTAAAGTATATTCAAGTCCATTGTTTTAGAATATTACAATATGCAATTTGAATCTACAAGAAAATTCTAGATTGTATCAGAGCTAAAATCACTATAGAACAGGAGAATATGAGTTTGTTTTGCAGGAGAAATTAAATTTGCAGTATCATACTTTAGAGCTAGCACGATTTCATTCTACGGATCGAGACTCGAATATGCCCTTAAGGGTAGTTAACTATATTTCTTAAAAGGACTGGATGGAGGAAGTGCTAGAAGACAACATATTGAAGGAATTCATAGATAATGATATCTTGAAGCCTCCAACATCTAATCCTAAAGATCTAGCAGAGTGGAGAAAGCGTGTGGAAAATACAAGAAGAATTATCCTAGAAGGAATTCGAGATCATATTTTCTCGAATCTCCACAGTAAGGAAACTCCATTTATAATGTGGAATGCCTTGACAGACCTGTTTCAAAACAACAGTGACCACAGGAAGCTGGCACTGAAAGAAAATCTCAAAAAGATCAAGATGGAGAAGGGCAACTCAATACTGAAGCACATGACCAAGTTCACCCAATGTCGGGATGAGCTTTGAAGTTTCAGTGTTACAATTGATGCATACGATCTGTTTTTCTTAATACTTATAGGACTTCCCAAGAGCTAGCATAGTTACCAGGATTCGGTTAATGGGAGGGAGAAAATACCAGAGTGGGAGTGGTTGTGATCCGACATGGTATAGTAAGAAATTCGATGAAACACCAGAGATCTTACCTCATCCAAAGAATTGGAAGAGGACTTTGTATTAGTCAGCAAAGAAAATAAAGCTAAGGGAAAGAAGCCTCGAGGCGAGGAGTGTGGAAAGAAGGACTTGAACATCAAGTGTTTTCACTCTCACGATTTCAGGCACTATGCCACAAAATTCCCACAGAAGAAAGCAAGAAAGGAGTCTACAGTAGCAGCAACAGGTGAAGCTCTAGCTTCAAAATTCGAACTTGATTTCACTTCCATTTCATACTTGGAAAGCATTGTAATGGGAAGCGTGTGGTATCTCGACAACACTGCTTCATTCCATATGACGGGGAATATAGATCTCTTTAGTGACTTGGAGGAGAAAGACCTCAAGTGGAACATACATTTTGGAGATGATGGGAGGTATAATGCGATTGACATCGATACTGTTACTTTTCAGAGGGAGTCTAGCTCCCCTCTTAGACTCATAGATGTGATGTATGTTCCAGGACTAAAGAAGAATATTGTTTCCATCGCGGTATTGGAATATTGTGGCTACGATGTGATTTTTAGCAAAGGAAAGGTTTTCCTTAGAAACATTTACATGGCACAAGTGAAACAGATCGGTGTACGAGTCAACAACCTATATACACTTGAGGTACAAGATGCATGGAAAGCCTTGAGGAGCAAGGAAAATGTTAGAGACTTGGTGGTTGAGAGGGATCATGAATTACCTCTCAACATACAGACTCAAAAGCAGCCTCAGAAAGTTGTGGAGCAGCCACAATTAGAGAAGTAAAGAGGAGACCAAGTGGAGACATCCACTCAAGAAGAGACCTCCAACAGGGGGAAATTTAGAGCCAAGTGGGCAGAGGAGCACATGCAGCCATACTTCCAGGTGAGAGGTGGGGCGATGTGAAGCAATAGTCCTAAGAGTTCAGAAATTGTGCAGGATCCATTGAGGTTTTTTTTGTCTCATGGATCATTACCTTGCTATAGGGGGGCCATAGTATTAAGTAGCAAGAGGACCAGTGTCAGTTAGATAGTAAGGAGTGCAGAGAAATGTTGACAACAGAGCAGGAGGCTCAGAAGTAGAGTCAACAACAACATAATTTTTTGAGTAGACAGTTTCAGACACACTTGATTCAATTTATTTTATTTGGATGCTTTTTAGTTTGCATATGTTGCAGTAGAAACAATGATAAGTGTTGCATGTAGAAAATTCCAAAGGTACCGGATCGAGATGGAGTTGAATTCCTTTCTTGTTGAGAGGAAGCGTTGAAAATAGCAACAAGAAATGTTAAAAATAACATCAAGAAAATCCTAATTTAATTTCGTCCTTGAATTAAATTATGAATTGAATTGTAATTCTAATTCTCATATAACCTTATAACAATTAACTAAGTTACGTTGGATAAGATGGCTTAATAAATTCGAGTTGGGAGTCTATCTAGAGTCATGTAGAGTGATCCCTAAATTTTAGGGGGCCATGTTGAGTTATTATTGAGTTGTAATTATTTAATTCGGTTTAACTGACTTAAATTCAGTTAAACTAGTTCTACCTGATGGAGGAACTAGTGAGAAGTCAAGTGAATTAATTTGGATTTAATTCACATGCATTGATCAATTAGATAACTAATAATTCACTCATAAATAACTCATGCATGTTAGTTCTGAGAAAGATCGAGTTGAGATTAGAGTTCAGGGACAATGCACTATCAGTTGTAAAATCATCTAAATAAACCAACGGTGCATGTAATCAAAGGAAGGCCTATGGATGGATTGCATAGTTATGGATGAGGAATTTCCCAATTAAATATGGGATAATTCCCTAGGAAATGACGCAAGGAAGTAGGAGCTTGACAGATAACAAATTTGGCTAAGTATTGGCTTAGGCTAGTTTGTGAAGTAGTGAGATATATTGTACACGTGCATATCTTGTTTGGGTTGAACAAACATCGTATTTTATCCTCAGAGCTTTTGATTAATGCAATACACACATAGCAGGGGTTTTTAGCTATGGCTTTCCCCAAAAAATTATTGTGTTACGTGTGATTGAAATTCTTCCTTTTCATCAATCAACTTTTTGTTTCTGCAAATGAGTAGAGTAGATTCAAGTCAATTGTTTTAGCATATTACAATCTGCAGTTTGAATCTACAATAAAATTCTACACTAATTATTGGGTTTTGTAGGTTGAAAGGAAGGAAAGTTGGTTGATTAGAATTGTTGTAGGAATTAGATTGGTTTGATTTTTACTAGGTACTTGGTTGTGAGTGGATAATATTTAAGAACTAGGAGTCATCTTTTCTTGTGGATTCATAGCCATGGCTTGTGGGTGACTTTCTGCTGAGAGAATTAGAGTGACAAGTCTATGATTGAGTGGAACATCCATTCTTTATACCTAGTTGTGTATTTTCTAGCAACTATAAGAGTTTATCCATTGTCTTTATCTACAATTTTAATGTTATGGCTTAGTTGCTACATTTTACTCTATGTATTGATTATTTTAATGCTATTGTATATGCTCAAATACTTGCATTCGTGACTTTGAAATTTCAATTTAGTTACATGGGCATTTTTATCATGCTACACACATTTATCTTGAAATGAGTATGAAAAATATTTCATTTTCCAATGCATTCAGTAGAAAGTATGCTACATATTTAATGAATTTCAAAGATGGATTTAGTTTGTGAAATAAATTATTATACTTGTGGTGATTTAGTAATGCCAACAATATAGTTTTCATTTTCTTAGAAACATGTTATGTTATGTATCAAGAATACTAGTTTCTAAGTGAATGGGAATCATCTTTTAAAACTTTAGCTTTGACATTGTGTTAACTATTGAATTTTAACATATACATTTAATTATATTATTGAAATAATGTCAAACTTTTTCATTACATTTAAAAAAAAGAGTTTCTCAAATATATTTACATGGTAGAATTTTCTTACATTCTACCAATATCATTGAATTATTAAATTAGCAAACCCTATTTTCATATTGGTACAAAAGGCACCTATAATGTCCAACTATAAAATTCTATTAGACCATGGCATAATCCATGAAAAAACGCATGATAGAAACTCTTTATTATGGAAAGCATCTTTCATGTTTTATATTTTTCACTTCTTATATCATGGAATTGCTTCATTTTTCAATATCGGATAGAATAATTTAGTTTAGCATAACTTGATCACTATAAATCTAAATACAATTTTTTTTTTTTCTTTTTGTTAGGTAATGTGGGCCCTGAGATGATTAGCATGCTAAACTTCTAGTTTGAGCTATCAAAATCACCCAAGATCACATCCAACCTATGGCACACCGGCTATTAGAAAAATTAACTTTTTGCCTACAGGGTTATGAAGTGATTACCTTTACACCAAGGAGTGTCTTAATAGAACACCCTGTCACCATGTCTTCTACATCCCATGAAAAAAAACAACTCTTATTAGACTAGAAAATTATGAAGGAAAAAAACTTGAAAATTACTTTTAGATATTAAAATAACTTTCAATTTAATATATATATTTTAGAATTTCACATCATAATTAGCATACTTAATATATTGATACCCAAAACAAAAAAAAACTACAAAATCATATCGATTCAATCAACAACCTGCAGAGAAATCACCTTATTACTAATTTATTACCTTAAATCTCTCTTATGAGGTCTTTATGCAAAACTTATCACATCAATCTTATATTATTACATGAGCCTTGACAATATCCTTCCTTTCTTAATTTAATCAACTTAGATGCATGTAGGTCATTTGAATTTGAATTTGAACTTTGTTAACACTAATTCTTTGAAAGAAAGGTTTTTTCTGTGAAACCTAACCTCCTTGACGTTTTCCTAAGTTAAAAATGTTTAACTTATCATTTATATAATCACCAGTTGATTACATCTTTCCTTTTTAAAATACTCTTTGGATAACCACCATTCTACTCTTTATCCTCAAACATTCCCTCTCCAACAATATGTTATTGTTTTTAAAACTCTTTAAAACTGTCCTATACTCTTTGATGACATATGCTATATTTTAGATAAGAAAAACTACAAACAAATAAAAAAATAAACTAAAAATTACCTCATTAAAATGGTGTTAGGTAATCTATTTTATATTATATTTGAGATATAGAAATAACGCTGAAAGTTAGTTTAGTTGGTCTAATTTTCTTTGATGGCTTATGCTATATTTTAGATAAGAAAAACTACCTATAAATAAAAAAATTAACTAAAAATTAGCTACTCTCACTGAAAGTTAATTTAGTTGGTCTAATTTTCGTCATTAAAATACTTTAATAATGATGAAAAATCATAAGTCAATTCTCCTTTAACATTCTCAAAATTAACTTGTACGAATAAGCTGATAAAAACTAATGCCTATAAATTAATACGTAGAAACTAAACTCTACAAGTGATCCTTATACATTAAAATGTAGAAATTAAACAAGCTTATTCGTCTACCCTTCCTTCCTTGATTGAGGGCAGAATCATCCTACCTCAAGGGTTTATTTATGTAATGCTATGTAATCCACTTCATGTGGGACTTTATGATTACACCTTAGGATGTGAGATTTACATTTGAGAAGCGGGATTTGAAGAAATTTGATTTGATATTTCTTTCTTTGAATGTTACATGTTACATTTTGTTAAAAATAGTCTCTCTCTTTCTAACTTTATCTTAATTATTGTAACCTTCGCTGAAACTTAGACCCGTGTTAAAATTAATTATACAAAATCATATAATTATTAATAATAAAAGTACATAAATATTCCATCATATTACTCCAACAATGTTACGGGTGACTTCCATATATCAATATCTTTTAAAAACAGCTTGAGTTTGGTGGAATTGATTATCTCTACACATTTTGGTGGGGGAAAGTAGTCAAATCGATGTTAAATCACTGTTATGAAAGTATTATACATTAATTGATGAGATCCCTTATCCACAAATAATGGGGGTTCTACATCAATTTGATATTTGATCTGCAACATTAGAACTAAACAGTTATTATTATTATTGATAAAAAAACACAGATACAGACACTTGTCCATCACTTGCTATGATATTTAACTAATCTGCAACATTAAAACAGTTGTTATTAAATGCTCTGTACTGTTTAAAAACAGATAACAGACATTCTGTCCATCACTTGCTAACTCTGTTGAGTAAGTCGTTCCGGATCCACTCTGGTGTCTAGAGATTTGGTTGGCGTGGAGTCCTTGTAGATCCAATATAATACAAGCTGCGCTGCACCCAACACATTTCCTACTCCATTCGGAACCTGTTTCAATACATGAGTATTAATTCCCTTAAATCCATAGGCATATATTCCAACAATAGGGATAAATTTGAGATTCCTGTGGAAGTAATTGTTTCATGATAGGTTTCTCAGATTATTAACTACAATATTCATCTTCATCTTCAAATTAATTGACATTTTCATAAAATATTATGGAAATTTTTTTTGATATTTTGAAAATAATATTATGAAAATAGAGTATTGATAGTAGATTCTGAAAATATTTTAATGATAGGAATTAGGTTAAACAATTGATCTAGCTATTATCCATTGTTGTTTATAGAATTGGTTAGGAACATCTAAGAATCTAACTATTGTTGTCTATAGGATTGGTCAGAAATATCTAGAAATCCAACAGACAGTAGTGAAAATATCTCAAGGATAGGAAACAGGGTAAATACTTGATTTCGCTATTGTCCATTGCTGTCTATAAGATTCGTTAGGAATATCTAAAAATCTAACATACAACAGTGATGTGAAATAATTGACCTACCAAAAAATTTCAAGATATTCCCAAAACCTACAATAAAATAAATTCAGATTAAACTACAACATCCATCTTCAAATTAATAGAGATTTTGAAAATGAATGCTATAGTTAATACTCCATGAAACCTACAATCAAACAATTTGGATGGCAATGCTCAAAATATAAGCTCACCCCAATAAATGCATCTTTGCCAAGAATGCCATAAACAAACCAAGATAAACCGCATAGGAATACAAAGAGCGACAGGAAAAATGGCATGTATTTGTTGAAATATACTTTCAACTGCAGCGTTGCTGGAAGCCGCCAGTGAACAACAACCGCAAAACAGCCAATGTTTCCCCGCACTGCTTTCACGCAACAGTGGTATTTCTTGGGGAGGCAGCGAGAATGTACACTGGTTGACACGTGGCCACAACAAATTTTCCAAAACCACCATTCCCCAGCGCTTAAAGTTCAGCAAATAAGTCCTTGCAATATTGTCAACAACCATCCGATTTTTGAGGGCAAGATCAACGGTTGGTAGCTCATGAGAGTGAGGGTACTTCACTCTGCCTGTCCCTGGATTTTCCATGCGATACAGTTAAAACAAAATTAACATATCGCCATACTGAAAAATTAATGAAATGTACTGTGGTCGTAAATTGTAGGTAAAGCATTTATTTTGTTTTAAATTCATGGATGTAATTTTTTTTTACACGGCACAAGTCAAACAAAAGTCATGTTCTGTTTTATGTTTTTTGTTGAAAAATGTAATGTAATATGTGAAGCGCAGCAGCGCCTGAATGCAATTTTTTTGAGAAGGAAAACCCAATACGCAGCAGCGTGAAGGGGGTAAAGAAAAATTTCACACAGCAGTGTTGATATTTTTTTTGGAGGAGACAGAGTATTTTGTTTTGAAATGCACAGCAGTGCAGAGACAGAGTAATTCCCCAGGGAGACAGTGAAGTTTCTTTTGGAACTGCATCTGAAGCAGGAATATTGTAATCCCTTTGATAGAGGAAGAATCTTTTGTAACAGTTGGTTTTATTAATGAATATAAAGTTTTTCTGTGCATGTGTAAAACTTTGTCTTCAGGAAACAATTTTTTTTGTTTTCTCTGTGTTAAGGAACAGAGCATTTTTTCTGTTTAATTTGTTTGGAATTATCAGAAATTCCCAACATGCTATCGGAGCTTGTCCAGGCTCTTTGAAGGTGTCAAAGAAGCTGAAGGAAGGATTTCTTGCTGCAGCAGCTTCTCTAGCAGAGTGAAGACTCAGTCAAGAAAGAATCCAAGGTATTTCTCAAGTTAGTTTTCTGTGTTACTGTTGAGGACAATCAGCGATTTTAAATACACAGTCAAATATTTTGAAGCATAGTTAAGAGTGCAAGAATGGCTGGATACAGCACTAGCATGGGTATCTGTAATACTCAGCTCCCACAATTTAATGGAAAAAACTATGACTATTGGGCAATAACTATGAAAGCTTTGCTTGCTTCGCAAGACTTATGGGAATTTGTTGAGGATGGTTTTGAAGAACCAACAGATGAAAATGAGTTTAATAACTTAACTCAGGCAGAGAAAGATCTGTTGAAGAGCAATAAGAAGAAGGATTCTAAAGCCCTCTACTTTTTGTATCAAGCAATGCATGAGAGTGTGTTTCCAAGGATAGAAGCAGCCAAAAGATCCAAAGAAGCATGGGAAACTCTCAAGACAACCTATCAAGGCATGGAGAAAGTGAAGACAACAAAACTGCAGTTGCTGAGGAGAGATTTTGAGACTCTCTGCATGAAGGAGTCAGACAATATTGACTCATTCTTCACACATGTGACTGGTCTGGTCACACAGATAAGGTTCATAGAGAGATTCTTGAAGAAAGGAGGATTGTGGAGAAACTATTGAGGATCCTACCCTCAAGGTTTGATGTGATTGTCACCACCATAGAAGAGACAAAGGATCTCACAAACTTCTCAGTTGATGAACTACATGCATCACTGATAACACATGAGCAAAGATTGAGTAGAAATGAAAACTCATCTCTAGAACATGCCTTTAAGACCTAGATGTTCTTTGGAAGAGGAAGAGGTCAAGGCAGAGGAAACAAGAGAGGAAGAGGCAGAAGCCAAAACAGAGGTGGAAGAAACAGTCCAGCAAATGCTCAAGGAAGAGGTAGCAATCCAAATCAGAACCAAGGCCAAGGCAGTAGCCAACAAAGTGGACAACATCATGCTCAAGGACAAAGGTATGATAAAGCCAATGTCCAATGTCATTATTGTAAAGATATGGGCATTATGCAAATGAATGTAGGAAGAAGTAGCATGATATGAGTAATAGAACTAGTGCAAATTTCACTAGAGAAAATATCAGCCAAGATAATTTGTTTTTAGCCTGTAATATGGCTGAAGAAAAGAGTGAAGATGTATCGTTCTTAGATTCCGGTTGCAGTAACCATATGACAGGAAACATAGCCCTGTTTTCTATGTTAGATCAGAGTGTGAAGTCACAAGTCACACTAGGGACTGATAATAAAGTTTCTGTTATGGGAAAAGGATAAGTAAATGTCTTAACAAAGAAAGGTGAAAAGAAAACCATATCAGATGTTATTATGTTCCTGGAATGAAATGTAACCTTTTAAGTATTGGACAACTTATTCAAAAGGGGTACAATGTTTTCTTTGTGGATGATGTATGCACCATCATGGATAAAACACCCAGCAAACAATGTATCGCTGAAGTGAAGATGACAAGGAACAGGATGTTCCCTCTCAGAATGAAAGCAGATTTAAAAAATGGAGAAGAAATAGCAGCAGTGACACAAGAGGCTTTCCAAAGCGAACCAAAGGATGAAAGCTGGTTGTGGCACTTGAGATTTGGACATCTCAACTTTGGAGGTCTTAACTTGTTGAATAGAAAAGGAATGGTAAGAGGATTACCATTGACAGAGAAACTAGACAGCCTTTGTGAAGGTTGTATCTTGGGGAAACAACACAGAGAAAGTTTTCCATCTGGGAAAAGCATAAGGGCAAAAGCACCCTTAGAGATTGTCCACTCAGATTTATGTGGACCGATGCAAACTCCATCACTTGCAGGCAGCCACTATATACTAACATTTATTGATGATTTTACTAGAAAAACTTGAGTCTATTTCCTAAAGAACAAAAGTGAAGTGTTTGAAAAATTTCGCAATTTCAAAGCACTTGTAGAAAACCAAAGTGGGCTGCATATCAAAGTTCTAAGAACTGATAGAGGATGTGAGTATATCTCCAAGGAATTTCTACGTTTTTGTAGATAAAATGGAATTCATAAACGGTTTACCACTAGGTACACTCCGCAGCAAAATGGAGTTGCCGAAAAGAAGAATAGGACAATCATGGATATGACAAGGAGTATGTTAAAGGCAAAGCATTTTCCAAATGATTATTGGGCTGAAGCTGTACACTGTGCAGCGTACATTTTGAATAGATGCCCTACAAAAGCAGTCATAAACAGAGTGTCGGAAGAAGCATGGAGTGGGACAAAGCAAGGAGTCACCCACATGAAAGTTTTTGGATGTGTGGCCTATGCACACATTCCAGATCAACTAAGGAAGAAGTTGGACAGCAAAGGGGAGAAATGTATTTTCATTGGATACAGTGAGGAATCCAAAGCTTACAGGTTGTATAACCCATCCACCAAGAAGATTATTGTGAGTAGAGATGTTTAGTTCATTGAGGAGGAAGCTTGGGATGGAAGCATAGAGAAAACAATGAATGTTAAAAGCTCTTTGTCACATGATGAAGATGATGAGGAGATGGCTGAAATACATCCCCAAACAGCAGCACCAACACAAGGGCAACAAGAAACACCCTTGAGGAGAAATGAAAGTGCTTCTCCAAGCACACCACAAGGAGGAAATTCAAGTGCTTCTTCAAGCACTTGTACACCAAATGAAAGAGGTAAGAAGTTCAGAAATTTAAGTGACATTTATGAACAAGAGGCAGCAAATGAAGGTATGAACTCTTTGTTTGCTTTATATTGTCATGTTGATGACCCTGTTCATTTCGAAGAAGCAATTAAGGATAGGAAATGGATAGAAGCTATGGATGAGGAGATCAATGCCATAGAAAAAAACAAGACATGGGATTTAGTTGAACTACCAAAAGGAAAGGAAGTCATTGGAGTTAAATGGGTCTATAAGACCAAAAGTAATGCTGAAGGCAAAATAGAAAGACACAAGGCAAGACTTGTTATCAAAGGATATAAGCAGCAGTATGGGAGAGACTATGAGGAAACTTTTGCACTGGTTGCTAAAATGGAAACCATGAGAGCAGTGATGTCCATAGCAGCACAAAACAAGTGGAAAGTTTACCAAATGCACATGATGTCAACATTCCTAAATGGAGTGTTAATGGAAGAGGTTTACATTGAACAACCTCTAGGCTATGAAAATAAAGGCCAAGAGCACAAAGTGTGCAGATTGAAGAAAGCTCTTTATGGGCTGAAGCAAGCACCAAGAGCGTGGTACAGTAGGATAGATTCCTATCTACTGGAAAATGGATTTGAAAAGTGTGAGGGAGAACCCACCCTCTACATCAAAGAAAAGGATGGTAAAATACTAATTGTTGTGTTATATGTTGATGATGTTATTTTCACAGGTAATGATGATTATCTTATTGAAAATTTCAAAACAGTCATGAAAGAAGAATTTGAAATGACTGACATGGGTTTGCTGAGATACTTCTTAGGAATAGAAGTAGAACAAAATGGAAATGGGATTTTTATCTCACAAGCGAAATATGTTAATGAAGTGTTGGAAAGATTTAATATGCAGGAGAGCAAAGCAGCAATCACTCCCACAGTGATGGGATTAAAACTCAGCAAAGAGGACAACAGCAAGGATTTTGATCCTAGTTTGTACAAGAGCATAGTTGGCAGCCTCATGTATTTGATTGCAACTAGGCCGGATATAATGTATGCTGTTAGTTTGATTTCCAGATTCATGGAGAGGCCAAAAGAAGCACATTGGCAGGCAGCAAAAATGATTCTGAGGTATGTTAAAGGTACTAAAAGGTTTGGCATTTTATATATTGTTTCAGAATGTTCAGATTTAATTGGATACACTGATAGTGATTGGGCTGGAAGTGTAGATGATCGGAAAAGCACATCCGGTTATGTTTTTCACATGGGTTCAGGAGCCATTTCATGGGCTTCTAAAAAATAGCCTATTGTAGTGTTGTCTACAGCAAAAGCAAAATATGTGGCAGCTACAGCAGCAGCGTGTCAAGCAATTTGGATGAGAAGGATGTTAAGGATTTTATGCCAAGAGCAAGCAAAATGAACTGTGATTTTTTGTGACAATAGCTCAGCTATTGCATTATCCAAGAATTCTGTGTTTCATAAGAGAACTAAACACATTGACACAAAGTTTCATTACATCAGGGAATTGGTAAACAATGGAGAAATTGTTTTACAACACTACAGAACTCAGGAGCAGGTTGAAAATATTTTAACCAAACCATTGGGGCAGAAAAGTTTTGAATTTTTGAGGAAATGTCTGGGTATGATTGATAACCCATCAGTTGAAATTAAAGGGGAGTGTTGAAATATACTTTCAACTGCAGTGTTGCTGGAAGCCGCCAGTAAACAACGACCACAAAACAGCCAACGTTTCCCCATACCGCTTTCACGCAATAGTGGTATTTCATGGGGAGGCAGCGAGCATGTACACTGGTTGACACGTGGCCACAACAACTTTTCCAAAACCACCATTCCCGGCGCTTAAAGTTTAGCAAATAAGTCCTTGCGATATTGTCAACAACCATCCGATTTTTTAGGGCAAGATCAATTGTTGGTAGCTCATGAGAGTGAGGGTACTTCACTCTGCCTGTCCCTGGATTTTCCGTGCGATATAGTTAAAACAAAATTAACATATTGCCATACTGAAAAATTAATGAAATGTACTGTGGCCATAAATTGTAGGTAAAGCATTTATTTTGTTTTAAATTCACGGATGTAATTTTTTTTTTACACGACACAAGTCAAAGAAAAGTCATGTTCTGTTTTATGTTTTTTGTTGAAAAATGTAATGTAATATGTGAAGCGCACCAGCGCGTGAATGCAATTTTTTTTTACAAGGAAAACCCAATACGCAGCAGCGCGAAGGGGGTAAAGAAAAATTTCACACAGCAGTGTTAATATTTTTTTTGGAGGAGACAAAGTATTTTGTTTTGAAGTGCACAGCAGTGCAGAGACAGAGTAATTTCCCAGGGAGACAGTGAAGTTTTTTTTGGAACTGCATCTGAAGCATGAATGTTGTAATCCCTCTAATAGAGGAAGAATCTTTTGTAACAGTTGGTTTTATTAATGAATACAAAGTTTTTCTGTGCATGTGTAAAACTTTGTCTTCAGGAAAAAAAAATTTTTTTGTTTTCTCTGTGTTAAGGAACAGAGCATTTTTTCTGTTTAATTTGTTTGGAATTATCAGAAATTCCCAAAAGTATTCCACGCTCTTTGTTTCCACTACAAGTTTCTGCCATGGGACAAGAAAATCAACGTGACTTCAGAATAATCAGCAGGAATGGAAATCATAATACAAAAATCCCAAACTGAAAACTTTAGGGAGAAAGAGTTAGTGAATACAGACCATAATGGACAATGGGGAAACATACATGCACACTGACAGAGTTGCAGCAACTATTCCAATAAGCAAAGTGCGTGAAGTGTAATCAAGAGCCATAGCCGATACCACAACAATGACTCCAAACAAAACCAACTCTGCGACGAACAACCTCAACATTTTCCTCTTTTGTTTCATTCACACACACATAACAGTTAAACTCCCCAGATCAGAATCACATTCTTATCAACTAGTTGACCTGTAAGATGATTCTAATCTTACCCTGTGCATTGGAGGAGCGTATGCCAAGTAAAGACATACATAAACCAGCTCTAGAACAGCTCCTGATCCATCCAAAATGGTGACCAGAATATTATCAGATGATACGGAGGGTAGGCCGTAATAAGCGTACAGCAGACAGTTTAGGAGGGAAACCACATATGGAAGGCCAAAAAAGTCCTCTGTAGAACCCCTTTTATTACATAGTAGAACGTAATCCTGCACCGTGTGGATTCAGAAGGAGGACCCAATAAATAAATAAATAAATAAGTGCTCACACAGTTGATTTATTGAATAGCAAGAAGTTATATTCATGAAATTAGGCTTACACAGGTGCCAAGAGTGCTGCACTGAAAATATTTCCTGCATAAATTTCAAGACAGTAAACAAAATTTTGATAGAAATTAGTGTTCTATGATTCTTACCAAAGAGAATATGAAACAGAAAAAAAAACCTAGGATGTTGAAGATGAAGTGCAGAACATCCTTCATTGTTCTGCTCTGATGAATGTCCTCCTCCCAGAATGGGAATCCTCTGTAAGACAACTGCATATATGGCTGCTTCTTCCCATCCACCAGTCAGAGTGAGGGCCATGGCGGCCGAGCTCCACCAAACATTCCGGATGAGATGACATTTTGTCCCTTCTCCTCCGAGCATGGTGAGATTTGAACATCAGTAGACGAAGCCTATTCAGCCCTGCATGGGAAGTTGCGTGCTTGTTTAAGTGAGGCCCATGGCGGCTGAGCTCCACCATACATTCCGGATGAGATGACATTTTGTCCCTTCTGCTCTGAGCATGATGAGATTTGAACATCAGTGGTGGAATTCTATTCAGCCCTCTACATCAGAATCTGCTTGTTTAAGTGGATCCCCTCGTTGTGGGTTGTCCGAATGCAATGTTCCTGAAAGTGAAACTGCAACATTTTGTAGAAATTTAAATGTCACATAATGTTTTGTTTCTTACATAATTACATAAGAAATTATCACTGAACAACAAAGGTGCTATTTTTTAATATTATTTGTTAATGTTGATTGAAAGCTGTAGAAGGAAAACCATGTGAATTATAAATTATTGGTTGGTGTTCTATATAAATGATCTGAAAATTACTCGTAAGTGATCTCAGTTAATTAATTAATGAATGAAGGTATTACAGACTCATGTGTTGGTGTGTGTCTATGTTATCTTAAGCAACGGATCGATCAGATTGCAAAATACACAGACACTGAAAAATGGAAAATAGTAAGACAAACACAGTAAGGAAATACAAGAACACAACAAATTAACAAGGAGTTCACCCAATCCTCTTGGGCTACGTCTCCGATTCAGCTTTCAGTGGTGGCATTTTCTTATTGTGTCTTTAAAGCAGAGTTTTTACAATGAGGAGCTCAATTTGAGTCTCCTGAAATAGAAGATGTTCAGTAGGGTGGTTCTTGGATTCCCCAAGCCACTAGAGTGCACAGACTCTTTCCTTACCAAGTTTCGACCTCTCTGGTCTTTAATGGAATGAGTCCAATGTGGTGCTTAATTCCCAACAGATATCCTCACAGGGATTACTTGAAACTCTCAAGCCTGGTTCTGTCTGCGCGATGCTGCCTTAACTCTCCAGGTCATCTCGGCTCTTTGTTTTCTGCTTCTTGATTCACTGCCTCTTTTTCATTTGTCTCTGTTCTCCTCCTTCGTTCTGCTCTCTGTCTTTTCAGGGCTTAAAGCCAATTTGTCTCATGACTGTTCGCTTCCTCTTCCTCCCCTTTGGATCGCCTACTGCTATTCGCTTGGAGTTCCCTGTCTTTCCATCATCGCCAACGTCTCGCAGGGAAGTGGCCACTTGTCCTTTCACAAATTGCGCCAGCTCTTCCTCAATGGTTCGGTATTTCAGTTACACTGTGCAATGATTCATCTGCCAACTCAGCGGTCAAATCGGACTTCAAACTTTATGTGATGTAGCTTATTTTCCCTTCAGATCTGGTTTCTCATCGGGTGCAATCTCCGCCGTCAGATCTGGAGCCCCCAAATCCTATGGTGTTTGCTCTTATCGCGCGGTTGACTTGCTCGACCGTTAGCTCGCGATGAGAGGTAGTTTTCTCTCTCATCCGCTGGACACGCGTCATGCAATCTATGGAATCACTCATTCTCCTGCCAAATCCGCTTACCGCCCAACATGCCTCCGATATTCCGCCAGTTTTGGAGCGCGGGGCCCGTCTTTTGCTTTAGTGCTTTCCCTACAGTTTCCCAGCTTCCCATGTGACTGAGCGCTTCGAGGCTTTTCCTTCTCGAGGGGTTTTGCCCATCGCAGCGCTAATCGCGCATCAGAAATGGCCTCCATTTTCCGATCCGGAGTTCCTAATTGCTAGTTTGCGTCCTGCGCGGTCTCCATGGGCCTCGATCAGCGCGCTTTGACCGAGGTCCTCATCGTTCCTTGCTAGATACACATTGCCACTATCCAGAGGTCTTCCTGATAGCTCTTTATTCACAAGTTTTGAAGTCTGTCATGATTTGACACAATCATAGCATTTTGATAATTTTCATGGATCCAATTCGGATCAATAAATTATTGGTTGGTGTTTTTATTAGATAAGTCTAAGTCTAGATTTACAATGTGGAAATTTAAATGACACATAATGTTTTTCTTCTTACATAAGAAATGATCACTAAACAAGAAAAGTGAGATTTTTGAACATTATTTATCGATTTTTTAATGTTGATTGAAACCTCTAGAAAGAAAACCATGTGAATTATAAATTATTGGTTGGTGTTCCATAAAAGTGTAGGTTTCTACTCTTGCTTCTTATTAGATAAGTCTAAGTCTAGAATTAGAAAACTGCAACATTAACAAGAAAAGTGCGATTTTTGAACATTATTTATTAATTTATTAATGTTGATTGAAACCTATAGAAAGAAAACCATGTGACTTATACATTATTGGTTGGTGTTCCATAAAAGTGTAGGCTTCTACTCCTGCTTCCTATTAGACAAGTCTAAGTCTAGATCTAGAAAACTGCAACATTTTGTAGAAATTTAAATGACACATAATGTTTTCTTTCTTACGTAAGAAATGATCACTGAACAAGAAAAGTGTGATTTTTGAACATTATTTATTAATTTATTAATGTTGATTGAAACCTATAGAAGGACAACCATGTGACTTATAAATTATTGGTTGGTGTTCCATAAAAGTGTAGGCTTCTACTCCTGCTTCTTATTAGATAGGTCTAAGTCTAGATCTAGATCTTGGGTCACTAATCTATTTCCTTACTTCCCAGAAAGATGAAGCTTTTAATTAATAATAACAATTTTAAAACATACTCTAGACCGATAACATAGTATTTTTATATGAAACTTCAATTGAATTTACTAGAATTTATTTTTGATTGAAATAATCTTTAACCAAACCAAAGCAATTTTATAACATACTCTAAACCCATAACATAGTATTTTTATGTGAAACTTCAATTCAATTTACTAAAATTTATTTTGGATCAAAATAATTATGAATATTAGTTGTTTTATCATCATTGTTTTAAATGTTGGTTTGTATGAAAGTGAATTGTAATTTTAAATTAGCCTACATCTACCATTATCACTTTAGATCTATTTTAATGATAGATCTATTAAATGTCGCTAAATCAAATTTTTTTGAGGTATAAATATTTTTAGAGCGTAAAATTGAGGAAAAATGTATACATTGAGAGATTTGATTCCTCTTGATATTGTATAAATTTGGGGTTAACATGGATCTACAATGATTTTTGTCATGAATGATCACACAAAATTTGTAAATGATCAAAATTGTGTATATGTACATGTCTAAGGTTAATCTTATCATTTGAGTTTCACTCAGTTTCGTCATTTTGTTAAAAGCATAGAGAGTATTATCAAGAAGGTTTAATGTCAATATAACTTCGTTAATCCTTATCATAGTGTCACAATTTGTAAATAATCAATGTTATGCATATGTACGCATTTAAGATTATTCTAATAATTTGACATTTATGCATTTTTTTTGGTTGATTGAAAGTACAAATAGTACTATTGAGAAGAATCAAAATTATGTATGTCCAATATGAATTTGATCATTTTAAATTTAATCAATTTCTTTAGTTTATTGAGAACATAGTACTTTTGAAAAGTATATTTCAAAAGTTATATGAGGAATAAGTTGAATGTAAATAAAGTAACAATGTTGAATGCTAAAAAATGTGAATGATAAAAATGTAATGAATTACAAATAGTTTACATTGTGATCATTCTCAATCTATGTTCTTCTCCTTTTCGTATAGTCACACCTACTAGTTTTATCATATTTTCATATCACTATATGAAAATATAGGTTGAACTCGAAGACCATTCAAATTTTTAACTTAATACATTGTAATCAACATCGTACTTTGTCTCTTTTGCTTCCCAATATTAATAATTGCTTTCTCCAATGTCAATCATTATGACATATGGTTTGTTGAGCCCCAAACTAGTTTCAAATGAAGTTGGTTTTTATTACCTCTTTTAGTATCTGTGATAGGAATTACTTGAGCTAATGTTTCATCCCATAGAACTCCCAATTATCAATACTTACTAAAACATATGTGGGTGATTCTTGGAGTAAAATTCTAAGGCTATACAAAAGTTATTTTACAACTCCAAGAACACCATTGATGAGTCGACATCATTGTATATGTTTAATATAAACATTAACACAACTCCAATTGAAATAAGTAATTCAAGTCCATGTATTTTTCATTTATTTCAATAGAGTAGTTATTTTCCCTCTTGTAACAACAGTGGTTGGCGTGGTATCATTTAGATTTCTTAAACAATATTTATTATGATTTTGTACATCATCATGTGTTACAAATAAATTTATTTCCTTATAGAATGACTCTTTTGTGGAAGCATCCAAAGAATCATCTTTATGAATAATAAGTAACTTCCAATCTTTTATAGTTTGTTTTGCATTCCTAACACTCATCAACAAATCACAAAAAAAAGAATTGTTTATTGCTTTGTCCCTCTTGTAAAAACACAATATCAAGGGTCACAACTATTGTGAGTGAGTTCCATAATTCTTTTGCAATGCTTTGAGATGCACAAATAGGTCTATTCATAACAAGTGACAGTTTTTCATAATCATTGACTTATATAATTGATTTACCTTGAAAAGAAACGTTAAAAAATCTTGGTGAAATCTTGAATCACTTTTTGTTAATAAATTTCTTACACTAAAAATTATTTTATCTATTAATATCTATTGCATATGCTTCATCTCTTCTTATTAGGTAACTATACATGGTCCTTGTAGATGTGTTATCTCTTTGATTACATATTAAGTGCATGATGTATTGTTGTTACATATATGTTGAAATCTAAAACCCTTGTGTGAGCTAAAAAAATTAACATGGTCTCCTTAAGAAGAGACTCAATTTCAAGGGCATTTTTAGTAGCACTAATAAAAGATGACTTTCTTGTACCTACAATTCCTTGGATCATCATATGTAGTGGATAAACATCTAATATATAATGACTAAGGATAATATCAAATGTTTTTATTTTCTTAAACCCCAAACTTTGAAATGAATAAGACTTTGTATGTCGTTGAGTAAGAATGGACTTCAACTTTGACTTATGAGATATGAAATGAATAACATAATTGGAACTATCTTCACCTACAAATTTTTTTTTCCAATTATGCATAACAACATGATCCCTATGTCCAAGCATCTCAGACTCATTATACTTTATAAATTCATTCTTATGCAATCCACAAATGATCTCCCACATCATCAATGTTTCACAACTATGTATATTCAATCTATCATAATTTTATCTCAGTTCATACTTCTTTCTATTCTCTTCAACATAAAGTTTTGACTAATCACATAGATTTGTAGGTTCCTTATATTCATATACAAAACTTCGTATCTTCTTATAAATTCAATATTTCTCATTGCAAGTGATGTGATGCTCAAGATAATTAAAAAATTCTTCATAATAATTCATAGGATCAAATTGAAATATTTGTTTCATGTCATTTAAGAAAGGATAATCATACTTGCATCAATTGAGTTTAGCTCAAATGGTTGACAAAAAAATATTATCCTCCCCAACTACGTTCAATTCCCCACATGTGACATGTTGAGCCGATAGTGAGTATTTATTGTTATGGATTTGGAGATGTTGTTTGAGTAATCCATGTTGGACATAAACATATATATTCCTCATATAAAATACAAATATAATTCATAAGGGAAAAAAAGGATGATCATCAAATTTGAGTTTAATGTGAATATTTCTCTAAGGTTGATCTCGCATAATCATTGCATGTATACATCAATCAAAATACTATTTTGCATATCTAACTTTTGTGGGGATCATCATAATTCAATGTTTCCATGTTAGGAACATATTTTAACTATAAAAATTAATGTACATGTGGACACCCATGATGTTTCTACTCAGTGACAAAATTAATTTGTAGCTAGATGAAAATGACAAAAAGTTTCATATTGAACCATTATATTCCCTTAAGTGCATACAATGTGGTCAAATATGAAGATTACCAATCACATTTTGAAATTTTTATTTCTTTTCTTCCTATGGATCTATAAGACTTGTATCGAGCATTAAGTTGTATAAATATAACCACTACATGTCTGTTGTAGTTAATGTGAAGAATATTGTTGGACACCCAATTTGTTGAATCACATTAAATAACTCAACATGACACTTGCTTCAATTTGCATGTGTGTCTCCTAATACAACTCCAAATTATATCAATATTTTTACATGTCAGGAATCTAGAAGATCTTTTAAATGTTCTCCTAATCGTTCCATTGGTTTAAGTAGTTTTTTCATATTCTTTTTTGAAAAACCATATAGCAAGCTTGAGCATGATGTATTATGGCAATATTAAGTAAAATGTATCTAAAATGAGGGTTCCTTCCAAACCTTTTGTCACGATATCTGACAATATGTTTTGCAAACTCATGAAGATGCACATTGTGCATTATTGTTTGCAACGAATTATTGGCACTTGTCTTTATCATTTAAAAAATACCCAAAACTTATCTATTTTGGTCTTATTTACCCTCTTTTTCCCCGTGTTTACAGAATTTAACTACTTTGTCCCACGATAAACAAAAATAAAACAAAAAAGAGGTATTTATACTATTTTATTTTAATTTTGAGTAATTAGAAAATTAAAATGTTAAAAAAATAATTTTACTAGAATTTTCAAGAATAAAATCATTCTAGTAATTCTTCATCCATTGAGTTTGTTGCAAAAAATTCTAGGAAAACCACAAAAATGGATTTTAATGCTCATATTCATGGCACGATATGGTTCCCATCATATTCATAAAAGGAAAAATAAAAACCTGTAGTCAATTTTGTAGTCAATGCTGGTGCTAGCAAGAGGATAAATATGAGCATTCAATCACACCCATCTTGCTCTGGTTCCCGTAATCCATCAAACCCTAGCACTCCTCCTTCTCAATGCTTTGAAACCCCCGTGATCAGGGTTAAAGCAATGGCCCAACAACAACAAGAGGGCAGAACATCCTCGGATCCATTGCTAGCACATCCATCTGCTTCGCGGACTGGGAAACGAAAGGTAAAGTGTGTGAAAGCCACCACGAAGGAACTCACAATCTCATTTGGAGAGGACATCCTGATAGGAGAGGTTGCGAACAAGGCCAACACGGTTATGGTTGGACATGTCAAGGAAGGGCTTACACAGTGGAGAGATTAACCCTCTGGGTTAAGGAAATTTGGGGCAATACCCTCAAGGAATTTCCAGAGGTACAGAATCTACCAAGGGGATGGTTCACGCTGCATTTTATTAAGGAGGCCTACACAGACCTAGTTCTAGCGAAATACTAGCACATAGAGATGGCGCCAGTTCTCCTTAAGCCTTGGAGTCCATTGTTCGACCTAGGAAAGGGAGAAAATAGGAGCTGGACCCATCTAGGTTCGATTACCAGGTCTTCCCCTTCAGTATTGGTCTGAAGCTGTTTTTGTAAGGATTAGGAATGTGCTTGGCACCTACCTAGACTATGAGAAGACCTACGTGCAGACCAAGAATCAAACCTTGGCTCGTATCCTGGTGTATTTGGATACGCGGGAGGGTTTGGAGGAGAAAATAACATTAAAATGGAGGCATTACACTCGAATAGAGATCCTGGACTACGAAGGTGTCCTTTTTCACTGTAGAAGATTCCATAAGGTAGGGTACATCTACAAGGAATGTCCATTGATCACGAAAACATCTAATCCTTCGAGCACACCTTCTATTCATAAGGGCAAAGCAATAGCTAACCAGGCAAGTACCCCGGTTTTGGCTCACAGAGTACCTGATCAGGTCGGAACCTCCAAAGTTGCGGAAGAATCACACAGGACTCCATCGCCTCTGATGACCCATGCCAGAGCTGTTGCTGCCGAGGCTGCAAGAAAAGCGGGTACTCCTCTCTACTCCCTACCTATATCAAATGTATCATCTGTATCATTTACTTGGAGTGCATCATTAGATACTTCATCTACTATGCTCATGTCTCCCTCCATTTCCTATGCAATCACCTCGCCTCCTCCCACCATCTCCACCACCTCTCCATTTGTTCCTTTCCCCCCATCCTCCCCTCTCCCATCAGCCATGGATCAAGTGGCACTGTCTCATCCATACAACCTTCGATCCCGATTCATTCCAAAGAACCTTAAACCTACAGGACTAGGTCTCACCTTCCCTGGTCAGGTTATTCAATCGTCCCATGGCCAAAAGTCTAACCTTTCGAAAGCCATATAGAAGGCTGGGGTAGAAGTTGTCACTGGCAAACAATCCACTCTTGAAGGGGTTCTTTGAGCTATGAACACCGCTCGGAGGATTCCACCATGAAATGGCTATCTTTCAATTACAGAGGCATGGCTAGTGCCTCCAAAAAAACTAGCCCTGTGTAGGTTATTTGAAATCGAGCCTGTGGATATCATCATGCTGCAAGAAACCCTAGGGAATGTCGAGCTCATCAATCGAACCCTAGCATCATTAAAACCCGTTTGGCTATTCTTCTCTCTTGATGTTGCGGGTAGATCGGTGGGATTAGCCATTGGATATGACCCACACACTATTAAAGTTTCAGCATCGTGGGGAGGATTAGGGTTCATTGGCATGGATATATTCTCTGTCGACCTGGGTATGAATATCCAGGTCCTCAACGTATATGGACCTTGTCAGCAGAGATAAGAATTCTGGCAGCGTTTCCTTAATCTTGAAATCACCTCAATTGATCATCTGGTCATTGGGGGTGATCTAAACTTTTCCATAGGTTTTGAGGAATCCTGGGGATCCCAAGCACAAGTTGACCCCCTGTCTGAATACTTTAAGGACACACTGGAGATGCACAATCTCACGGATATCCCTATGATCAAGCCCCTGCCCACTTGGAGAAATCGAAGAATTGGGAATGCAGCTCTGGCTAGAAGGCTTGATCGATTTCTGTTAAAGGTGCTATTGCTTCAACAACTCAATAGATATAGGCAATGGGTAGGTACCGGGGGCATATCAGACCACTCCCCAATATTCTTGGAGATTCTTGGACCTGAAGCCAAACCTAAGGCCCCATACAAATTCAATCATGTATGGCTACAAGATCCAAGATATATCAAGATGGTCACAGACTACTGGAAATCTCATCCAATCTCGAGTCACAGATCATTGGCTGAAGGATTCTTCCATAATTTGTCTCAGCTCAAATACCTATCCATCACCTGGGCCAAGGAGAAAAAATTGAGGGATGACCAGACCCTATCAGAGATTGAATCTGAATTGAATGGGCTTATGGATGACAGCAACAAGGGATTCACAACTGCAAATGAGAAATCACATCTCATTGAACTTGAGAAAAAGAAGGACACGATACTGAAGGAAAGAGAAGAATCCTGGAGACTTAAGAGTAGGGAAATTTGGCTGCAGGCTCGAGATGATAACACAAAGTTTTTTTAGAACTTTTCAAAGGGAAGAAAGATAGCTAACAAAATTTGGAAATTGCCTCTTCCGCATGGAGGTATGGCTGACACCTTCAAAATGCTATCTCTTTCGGGCACCACACACTTCCAGAATCTATACAAATCTCCTTGAGAGACCAATCTAGTGGATATTATTCAAGTGGCTAGCTACTTCCCTAGATTTGTAGATGATGAGGAGGCAGAAGAACTCAATTCACCTATAATATCTGCTGAACTTGAGGGGACCCTGAAGTGGTTAAAAAAAGATAAAAGCCCTGGACCAGATGGATGGACTATTGAATTTTATCTGGCATTCTATGAGCTCTTGGGACAAGACCTGCTCAAAGTTGTAAAGTAGTGAAGGACTACAGGAAAATTGTATGATGCCATAAATTCTACTTTCATTGCCCTCATTCCTAGGACAGATTCCCCATCATCCTTCAATGACGTCCGCCCCATCTCTATCTGCAATTGCCTCTACAAAATCATCTCCAAGATCATAGCCAATCAAATGAGACCCATTCTATCTCATCACATTTAACCTAATCAATTTGCCTTTCTTGAAGATTGAAAAATCCATGAAGCCATTGGCACTGCACAAGAAGCTATACACTCTATTAGATCCAGAAAGATAAAAGGCATCATTCTAAAGATTGACCTAGAAAAAGCCTTCGACCGTGTTAGCTGGCTATACATCAAAATGCTTCTCATTCACCTGGGATTTCCGCACCTTTTCACCACCTGGATCATGTCTTGCATTTCATCATCTTCCTTCAGTGTCCTCATCAATGGCTCTACCTCACATTTCTTCCATGTTGAAAGGGGACCTAGACAAGGATTCCCTCTATCCCCCCTCCTCTTCCTCATAGTCATGGAAGGGCTCAGTCAATTAATAGCACATGAAAAGCGAAGTGGCAGACTTTTTGGTTTGAAAATAAATGATCAATGCTACCTCACACCTCCTTTTTGTCGATGATGTTCTGATATTTTCGATGGTAGCATTCGAGACTTGATAGCCTTTGATAAGCTTCTATCCACCTTCTCTAGGGCCATTGGTATGCTAGTGAATCAAGGGAAATCTACCATTACACTAGCTCATACTTCTATCCAGGAATCCCGATTTTCACAACAACACTTCTCCTATTGTATTCGACCCGTTGACCAAGGTTTCAAATATCTGGGGTTCTGGACCAAGCCCCTGAGCCAAAAAATTGCGGATTGGATATGGCTGGTCATTAAATTAGAGAAAAGGCTTACAAATTTGTGCCACATATTCTTGTCCAGAGCTAGAAGACTAGTGCTTATTAAATCAGTCTTGGAGCCTACCCCTGTATTTAGGATGGCTTTAGCTCGGATTCCCAGAAGAATACTTGCTCGTCTCCAACAGATTTGCAGCGGATATCTTTAGAATGGTAACCAAGACAAGAGAACATTTGCCTAGGTTAGTTGGAATAAGATCGCCTTGCCCAAAAAATGGGGAGGATGGGGACTCAAAGATTTAACCCTCTTTGCTCAATCCCTGGCAGCAAAGATGGGTTGAACCCTCCTCACCAAACATAATCTCTGGACTTCTGTATCATATCATAAATATATATGCCTCACCAAATCATGGACAAGATAAGGCTGCCACAATGGACAAGGATTGACATTTCATCAGTTTGGAAAGCATTGCTCCACTCTCTCCCACACATCTGCAATCATCTGGGATGGAGGATTAATGATGGCACAAAAGTGCGCATTGGATTGGACCCCTGGACAGGGGGAGGGGATCGTTTCCAACTTCCAAGAGAGCTAATCCTTCACTTAAATTAGAGAGACATCAGTGTCATTGGTCAAGTAGCAATTTAGGATAATACCACCATTTTCGCACAAGCCTGGAAATCTGCTATGTAGCTACACATTCCACCTCACTGGCACCAATTATGGAACAATTATACTGCTGCATTGATTGAGTCACATATCTGAATAAAGGAGGGTTCAGATGTGGTGCCTGGCAGAAAACAGATCCTACACACCAAAGGCTGGTTACCTGGGACTGCTACAGAACAGAAAACCAGAGCGCATGCATGACAAGTGGCAGGCCATCTGGAAACTCAAATCCCCTCCTTGAACCAAACTCTTCTTCTGGTGTATTCTCAGCAACAAAGTTCCCACTGGGGAATCCCTTACACACAGATCTATCCATGGACCACACTGGTGTATTCGACAAGCCTCCAAATCGACTGAGCCCCTGTTTCTAAAATGCGAAATGACAATCAATCTTTGGAGATCTGTTGCAGTAGAGATTCACTTTTCTGGAAGCTGGGAAGGGGATAACATCATGCAAGCCTGGAAACCTTGGCACAGTTCGCACTCACGATCAAATTTGCTCTGCCTCCCCATGATAATTTGCTAGTCAATATGGCTGGCATGGAATAGATTGATCTTTGATGATTGTGTAATTAGATGGCAGTGCATCACAGCAAAAACCGTCTCCTCCTACAACAAGCTCCCCGAATGCAATACTGCATCCTCGTAGACAATACCGCGTCCTCGCAGACCTCTAGCACCCAAGCTCATTGACCATTCAATCCCATGGCATACTTCGACGGGGCTTCCCAACAACATGGGTGTGGGGGTGGCTTTCTACTTTACCTATCAAAACATCATTTTTACAGAGTCAAGCTGGGACTGGGCAAAGGAACAAACAATTTTGCTGAACTTATTACCCTTCGCCATCTATTACATTTCTCTCTTAGCCATGATTGCAGAAATATTCAGATCTTCGAAGACTCCAAAATTATTGTTAATTGGTTCAATAATATCACGATCTGCGATGCACACACACTTAGAAACGTTTTGGATGAAGTGAATATATTCAAATCGCAATTTAACTCCATCATATATCATCATATTTACAGGGAGCATAACTACAGCGCAGACATCCTTTCCAAGGAGGCCACGCTACTTCTGAGAGGACAGTGGATGATACATGAGCAGAGGGGTACTGCACAATACCAATATTATCACAGACCATACATAGATAAGACATATCATCGGGTTGATGGAACCTAATTTTTTATAACTGTTTTGGGATATAAATTATACTATATATATTATAGTTTTTTATTTATGAGATCACCCTGCGTGTGTATATATTCTGGATCTCACAGTTTATGAACATACATATTAGACACTCTCTTGCTGTCACCCTGGGTGGTGATTATTTTGTCTTTTTCAGCCATTACAAGAATGGTTTTTGATGACATATTTGACAGAGACAATTAATGCATATGCTGTCAAGTATCTACTATATGTAATTTTTCAAAACTAATGAAAGATTACTATTTTTCCTTGGAAAAGAAAAAAAAAAACAAATTCAAAACAACTATATTTTAGATAAAACCATGACATTTCTTTTTAAAATTATAATTTTCAAAACAAAATACCAAAATATTTAAAAATTCAATCATACAATGACCCTAATAGTGTGTAACCCACTAACACTATGAAATCTGTATCATAACATAACAATCCATAAAACCTTCAATACCAAAAAATAAAGTTTAAAAAAACTGAATAATCCAAATCGCATTTCGATTCCCAGATTCCACTCAAACAACAAATCCCACCAAACCCACTAACCAAGCACGAGCCAAGAACAGGATGGAGGAAAATATTCACAAACGTTTTATTGGGATAGAAGACCAAATAATTAATTTTCGGATAAACATGAAAATCGATACACTTCATTTTGAAGACAAACTCGATTTGGAATATTGAAATTTCCGTTCACTGCATTAATTACTTCTTGCACAATATCTCTAAGGAGTTTTCCTCCCAGTGTAAAATTGAGTGAATCCAGCGATGAGGGACTAATTGATTGCAAAATTTGGAATTTTCTGAAGATCCAAATACAATTGACTTTCTTTTCATCAACATAGTTCTGAAATATTTCAAAATTGAAAATCTAATCTAATTAAAAATATTTTCTAAAATTGGAAAAAAAAAATACATACTTAAAAATTTACAAGCACAAACCTAAATATTTTTTTAATCACTGGTTTTTTTTAATTATATATAAACTATGAAAAGATCGGGCTAATGCAACAGTCAAAGTTCCATTTGTATCTCTGCGATAGAGTAAGAGCAAAACGGAAGATAGTGTAAGTGGTGAAAGCGAAAACTCCAAAGAAAAACCGCCATTGTTGTATCGAATTACCAGAGAGTTGAAGTTTCAACTAAAGACAGAGGGCGTATTACGTTCCTGGAAACAACAGCTAGAGATAACTAAGACAAAGGGGTGATCTCATTAACACAATTAAGTATCGGTTTTAAGTTTGATTCATTCGCAGGATATGATAAAAGCGATTGAGTATTCTAACCCAGGGAGGAATCAGTTTCTTGTGGAAAATAGAAACCCTACTCGAATTAGACTGTAGACAGGCCCATCAAAATGGTCATTGGATATTTTAATAACAACTTAAATATTCTAATTCTCGTTTTTTCAATGTGATATTCACAAATTTGTATGAATCAAGGCCGAGTATTTAACCAACGTTGTGTGAGTTAGAATTACTGTTTGTTTTCCTGATAGGTATAAGCCAAATCTGCATCAAGTGGTACCAGAGCTTGGATTTTGATGGGAAAGAGAAACCAGAAGATTGCTGGGAAAAAAGAAAACCGCAATATTGTTGGGTAAAGAAGAAACAGGCTAGGTTCTTGTGTGCAAAGAAATTGATAGATTGTGTTCCTATGCGAATTTTCTGTTTTTTTGTGAGGGTGGTTACCAGAAATAGCGATTCTAAATTGTGTGTTGTTTCTGAACAGATAGTGCCAAGAGGAATTGGTTGATTATGTTTGATTATTATAGTAAATTACCAAACTATAAACAAATTTCCACCCAGAATAGTAACCAAGAGAACTCAGACAATTACTCTAAACAAATTGCCACCAGGGATGGTAACCAAGAGAACCAAGACAATCAAGAATGATGGTGTATATGATAGGAAGATGGGAGAAATCAGTCAGTGACAAATTCCAAATATGCACCCAAATTGCCACCAGGGATGGTGACCATGGTGACCAGGAGAACCAAGACAATCAAGAATACACACCCAAATTGCCACCGGGGATGGTGACGAGGAGAACCCAGACAGTCAAGAATGATTGTGTATATGATAGGAAGATGGGAGAAGTCATTCAGTGACAAATTCCAAAAATACAAACTCAAAAGGAATTTTGCGTTCAAGATGCAAAATGAGGAACAGAATTGTGGAAATGATGACCGAAGGGAAAATGAAATTAGAGAAATGATAGGGGTAATGAAGTCCTATAGAAGACTTATGCTTATGCCCAAACGATCTGACCATGGAGAATTATATTTGATAAGGACAAAGAAGGAAAGATATTTTAGCCAAGGACCAATTGTATTCCATGTTAAGCAAGTGCTCTTATTATAGGTTTATTTGGCCTACATTGTCACAACAGTGTATATTAGTAGATCAGAGAAGATTGAGGCAATTAGAAGATGATGTACATCAAAGAAGGAATGTTTTATAAGTTAGATCATTTATGTTTCTAGCTGAATATTTTATGAAATTCATGGCATGTTTCTTTAAGATTGCAAATCCAATCATTTCCTGAGAAAGGAATAAAGTTAGAAGTACTACTAAGTGTGAAGAAATTTTGTAATACTTGAAGTAAATATTAATTATGATACTTATTTTAAATGTTACATATTTAAAGGAGTAGGATTTTGTTGTGTGCATTGATGCATGAAAATAAGGTCTTAGTGGAGTCCTTGCAAAAAAATTGTATGTGGTATGCTGTGAGTCAAGAAAATTGAAAGAGAATGAGATAAACTATGCCACAAATAGATTAAAATTGGTAGCCATAGCTCATGCTTTAAAAGTGTGGAGACATCATCTCATGTTAAGAAAATTTGAGTCAAAAATGGATTATAGTGATTTGAAATACTTGTTAGCCAACACTAAATGCCAAGCAAACTAGATGACTAGAATTTCTCAGTGAATATGACATCAACATCAAGAATATCATGACATTAGAGAATAAAGTGGTTGATGCCCTTAGTACTAGTACAAATAAAGGTCGGTATAACATATATCTCTAAATAATTGACTTTTACTAATAAGTAAAGGTAATAATAGGAAAAAAATTGACGAAGAGAAGTGAAGCTTGATAAGAGTTTCTGCTTTAACTAAACAATAACGTGTCATTGATGACTAAAAAAATTGCAAATATGTATTTATGAAACTTTGAAAAAGAAGTAGAGAATTTAAATACAAATCTAATAGAGTCTCCTTTAGATTAACAATTTTCTATTTAAGTTTTTTTTACTTCTATTAGATAATAAATTTACTAATTTAATTAAATTAAATTAAATATAAATATAACCATAATAATAATTCTCTTGCAAGTAAAATATTTATAAACTTATTTCACTGTATTATTTTCCACAATATAATAATAAATAATAAAACTATATAGTTTTGTCACTGATTTAGTTCTCCGCATCCTAGACCAGTAAACAAAAAGACATATTCTTTAATTAGTTAATAAGTATACCAAACTTTATTAAAAAAATTACCTTGTTGATTATTATATTAAAAAGAAATATTCTTTTTTTAGGCCGAGACTATGGAGAAAAAATTGAACTCCACGATCCAACTCTTGTCCTCTTGGGAAATTTGGACAGTGACTAAATTAGCATAGAGGCCGAGAGTATGGAGAAAAAATTGAACTCCACTATCCAACTCTTGTCCTCTTTGGAAATTTAGACAGTGACTAAATTAGCATATTGGTGAAAGACAAAAGTTTTAGTCTAGGCTTTGTATTAGGTAGGGAGAAAGTGCGCCTTTTTATAAATAATAATAAACAAAAATTAGAAATATAAATTATAAAGAGGATTACTTTTTAAGAAATAATGAAATATATAAGAAATAGATTATATTTTGATGTATTATTTTTAGTTATATTTATTTTTATTTGTGTTAAATAAGGAGAAAGTTTACTTTTTAAGTAAACATAAACAACAACTAGAAATATAAATGATAAAGAGGGATAATATTCTTTGGGATAATAAAATAGGTAATAAATAAATATAAATTATAGGTATGGATTTATAATTTAGAATTATAAAATAGTTTTAAAAGTAGTAAAAGGGTAAAATAAATTTGATTAAGTTGTATTTAGAAAAATTGAGAGTTTAAAATTCATAATTTAATAAAAGAAAATGGCAACAAATAAAAGATTATAATAAAATAATAAGATGTAATAAAAAATAATATTATAAATAAAAATCAAATAGAAATAGAATTTACTAATTGTGAATATGACCAATTTAGATTTATTAATTCTCTATTTATCAAGCTCTAAGAGGGATCAAATTTTTTAAGATGCAAGCCTCTTTTAGAGTGAAAAGAGATTTGATTTAGACTTAAGATGGATCTAAACTAGTATAATATATATGTAGTTGACATTAAAATATTGTAATTCACGTTTTCTATATTAAAATGTTAAAACATGGCCCTCATATTTTTTCCTGGATACATTTAATTATTTTTATTATTAATATTTTCTAAAATATTTCATACCAAATCCATATCAAGCATTGAAAGAATAACAAATCTTCCTCATAGAATTAGAAAACTACTATTAATGCGATAAGAATTCTCATAATCTTTCTCTCTATATATGTTTAAGGTTAAAAAAAAAATTTACTCAACTTCTTTATTGAAATATTTTATCTATAACCCACATTAAACTTTTCTTTGTTATTAATATTTTTAAAATATATAAATCAAACTAAATAAATTATAGTTATGTTGTCACATACCCCGGTAACCTCGCATGTAAAAGTAGGGAGTTAGAATTTTTTTATACAATTACCACAAGTAATTAATCAATTCACAACTCCAAAAATCATCACTAACCATTAGATATACTATTCATTAGTACATCAAGTAAATTGCCATCAAAGACAGTAAATTTCATAACCATTGCATAACCTTTAACCATCACTGTAATAACATAAACTGTCTCATGAATCCATGCATCCATTTCTTGATATCCTTAACCATGTTAGATAATCATGTACTAAGACATTATGGTTGTCACATCGAATAAAAAACCATCATCATTAAGGACCCATCATTATCAACAGACACATAAGGCAATCACATCAATCACACCATAGAACACGGATATACCCTGGAAACCCCATAGGGTGAAAACCAGCAAACGTTTAATCTTATTATTAAACGCTCGTGAGGGTTTTCACCCCTCACTCAATGGCTTATAAGGGATTCCATCCCTTAACCATTGTATTAAAATCTTTACAATGAATTATCATTAAGCTGTCACATAACTAGCTAAAAGCTAATATAATTTTCATGTAATCTTTTATTTACATACCGCCACATGAAACATTCCTTGTGGCATAATTGTTCTAGCAATGGACAATACTGCAGCTTGAAATCATTTGCATGGACGAATAATCCTTTTCCTGCCAATGTTAAACATTACTTTCCTTTGGCACCAACTGCCATCTTTTCCTGTCAATGTTGTTGACAACAATCTTGGCAACAAGATTAGCTACAATATCAATAATTCATTAAACGACCTCTAAAAAATGATCTTTTATCATCTACTCATCTGCATGAGCAAGCATAACATACTAACTAACTAGTACATCTATTCAAGTAATTTCCTGTTCTACTTTTCACAACGCTTATTCACACTGGTGCATATCTCTCTCTAAGAGATCTAACCATCAGTTTACAAGTCCATGTTTCTTTTTAAAACATATAACACAATGGTGATGTTTACATACCAAGTAATAACTATTACTGTGCGCCCTTGCACATGCATTCCTTTCCAATAAAATCCAACTTACTTCTATTTCTATTATATGCATTCTTTCTTTCTATAAATGCATTATTAACTTCCATTTCTTTAATATGCCAAGAATGCATTATTTAGATCTATTTCTTTAATATGCCAAGAATGCATTATTTAGATCTATTTTCTTTAATATGCCAAGAATGCATTATTTACATCTATTCTTTAATGCATATTGTGGCTTGAACTCAAAGCCAGCAAGGAAATCAAATGTTTAACATCTACGATACCTGTCATAGCTGAGCTTATGAAAGATTTATCCCCAACCAATCAGAGGACTAATTGTTCCCTATTGTCTGACACCTCTGCTCATGCCAAGAAAGCCCTAAGGGGAGAACCGGCCATGACCATTCATCGTCATGTACATACAAAGAACAGTCACCGTCTGCTGATTTGAGGTTAACTTAACTACAGAGAAAGTATATACAAAAATCAGTCAGTTCCCGAGAGTCAGTAGTCAGAATCTTCATCTTCCCAGGGTTCGATCTCGGAAACTTCAGACTTCCATGGTTCGATCTCGGAATCTTCATACTCCATTGAGTCGCCTCCAGAAATCTCCACACAGGAATGAGTCCTCGCTGTACTTGCACGGGATGCAAACTGTAGCAGGGTCTGGAACCCAGAACATGGTCACACCCTGGAGCTCGATGGAAACCTGAGAAGGGTTTTGAGACCACTTAACATTGTGAGGAGGTAGCTAGGAGCAAAGAAATACAGTGATTTTTTGTCCGAGAATAGTATACTTCCTGCTCCATAATCGTGTGCATACCAATAAGGGAGAGGGCATAAACCCTTCCATGCGGAAGAAGTATAGAGATAACCGTGGCTTTGGCAGTCAAACGCGATTTCCAGAACTTGTATGCGGTCTACTGTGGATAATAATCTATCACATTAACAGAGAAAGTAAGTGGGGTGAACGTCACCGGTATGAACAGATGTTACTTGAGCAAAATTGTAACAAAATCCAAGAGAAAAGTCGGACTATAAAGCAACGCCCTGAATAAAACACATCACAAGATTATGCAAGGCACTTTGATCCGAACTGTGCCCTCCTGGTGCAGGCAGCAAAATCAGTGATAAAGATTAGGGTTTCAATTCTGCCGGATTTGATCAACCGTTGCAGAGGCCACCCACTCTCTCTCCACGCAAAACGTGCATGCAGTGGCTTTCGAAAAACTGACCGCCGATTCGACGGCTTCTCCTATTAGACAACATAGCATAACGCCAGAAACAGTTGTCTCCCCTCATTCAGTTCCATGGAAATCAAGAATCGGTTAATAACTGATAAGTAATCTTGAATTACTTTTACGCAGGGTTACGATTATTTATGATAGGGATATTACATACTCCCCCCCTTAACAGGAACACCGTCCTCGGTGTTCATCTTTCATTGGAACTTTAGACTTTACTCATGGTATTACCATCTAAACCACACAATGTGATCCTTTCTCTTTGAAATCAACAATTTCATTTCAAGAAAAGATGACAAACAAAATAGTAATATATAGTCATAAGAAATATCATTAGTTATAACCATCAATAGTCATAAGCATTCGTGATTGCAAAAATATGCAACCTTTAATTGCCACCACTTGGCCCTTATTCATTCATAATAAACAATTCTCTGTGTCAACTTACCATTACTTACCATCTATTCTTGAAAATCATGAATACCTTCATGTAAGCATTTTAATAGTGGCTGGACAACTCTTCAACCTTCCATGGTAAGTAATTCCTGTAACATATGACTAAAAAATTCAATCGCATTAGTCACTATTTTGGAGTCAAATGAAATACGTTTGACTAACAGTCAATTGTGCAATGCTAGATGATTTCTAAATCACGGTACTTTTACAAGTACTTAAAGAGCACTAACACTAATCATCAAATGATAAATCACTTGCTCATGTACACACTGAGCGAATTCTCACTAAAGGCATCCGCAAAGCGCTTCTAGATGTACCAAAAGAGCACCTAGCTCTCTAATCATCAAAACAGTCATTCACTGCATCTTTTGAAAATGGTCTTAGCCCCTACTAAGACTTTCACAAGATTAATAAAATGGTAAAGGAATTAAAATTTCCAATAACTCCTTATTGAACATTAAATTCATTTCCTGTTAAATGTGCATAACACATTTCACACAACTATATATAGAATTTATTTTTAACATCACATATAGCTGATTAGCTAATTCCTTTAGCCATGAGACCACAATGGACTAAAGAATTCCCAACCCATGGGAACTGGTTTCCACAACCAAATCGAGTCATTTTCACATCCAGACAGTTTCTTTGATAGAGACCTTACCAGGTCTAACATGGGATTCCACTAGCCAACTAGCTCAAGAATTCCAGGAAGAGTAAATCTTGGCAGACAAGTACCATCAACCCCTCCGGGCAGGTAACTGCCATCAACCCAAGGCATTCCAGCCTTTCACAATCCGGGCAGACAAGTACCATCAACCCCCTCCGGGCAGGTAACTGTCATCAACCCAAGGCATTCAAGCCTTTCACAATCCGGGCAGACAAGTACCATCAACCCCTCCGAGAAAGGTAACTGTCATCAACCCAAGGCATTCAAGCCTTTCACAATCCGGGCAGACAAGTACCATCAACCCCTCCAGGCAGGTAACTGTCATCAACCCAACTATCCGCAACTGTCTGGCATGTTAAATTTCTCTTTTATTACTCTTTCTCAAAGTAATTTACACAATGAACCATATGAACATTATCATTAGCACAACAAACATGCATGTATACCATGCATTTACACTTAACCCCCAACATGGGTCCACAACATCAAGATTGATGGGAAACATATCCATCATACACGTTGTATGCATGCAAAGTTTCCAAATAACATAATTCATGCATATCATAAAACATCATTCTTTCTCATTTATAATTGCATTTCACATTGCAGCAATTTATGTGATGAGTTTTCTTGTTGCCATTAAGCTACCACTACTTAATCCCATCAGCAACGTTAGTTATAAATATGCATCAGTTAACACGTATTCCATTTCCAAGAATGTTCATGCATACAATATTGTCACGTATAAAAGCATATGCAAATACTCATTAATGTATAAATGTCAACAATAGTTGAGTTAATACTCTCAGCATTCCCAATTTTGCCATAGTCTGTTGTTCCAATTCAAATCATCATTAATGGAGTATTATATTACGTTTACTATGGCTAGCTTGGGTCATGCATTGTTAATGTAATTAAACATAATCTCTCTAACATACAAAGATCATAACTCTATATCATAATGACTAATCTTTGTGCATACCATTTCTTATCATATAAGCCTTTCACTAGCATGCTACCATCATCTCATACAACAAACTACATACCTCTTTCTTAAGGAAGTCATTTTAACCTCATTCTTCTATCTTTCGATGTGAGGGTTTCTCAAGATTCCCTTTCAAGAAATTATTAAAGATATCTATCTTTAGGCATAAAAATCAAGATACAAAAACAAGGTTTACTTATCCTTTATGCATCAAAATCAAGCAATCAACACAGCTCATCCAACAAGACAATCTCTCCGAAAGATTATTGTCTTCAAGAAAGTTAACATGATCACTTTCTCTATGTACACACAGAGTCATAGTTCCAAAGTCACAATAGCTACCATTATGCAACATGTGTTCTCCTAACACAATTACTTTACTTCAATGCACATAGTTCTTTTCGTGAAACAAGTAAGGATTTTGGTTCTTGTATGAACACTATTCTAATGTGTCTTTAAGGAAAGAACCTCTATTTTTATTTTCAAGAAAATTCTCATAAAATCCTGCATCTTCATACATGAAGTATGCATACTCTTAGGATGAGACTATATTTATGTATATATGTAATATACTCTTTCCTCAAGAAGTTAGAAATGAATATCTATGTGCCTAGAAGCACATCCTTAGCTATCTTTTATCATGCATGTAATGCATAATCATTTCACTAGAACTTAGAAACTAACTAGAATCATAATGCAATTAGTATATATATATATATATTTCCAAGAAGCTTTTATCAAATAAAGACACATATTTTAATTCAAGAAAACTTGGCCACCTGCCATGCTATGTCCTCAGGACATTTATATGCCTCATCCCCTTTTCTCAAGAAGATACTTTGGCTATATTTAGCAAGGATTTTATAGACAAGAGACAAGCATTTCACACACAAGACTCACGTGGAGTCTTTCTAATAGGAACTACCTATTTTCTTTATTAAGAAAGTATATAAAATAATCAATCTCTAACTGCATGCCTTAACACATTTCCTTTACCAAGAAAATCTATAAAAGAACTATTCTTTTATTGCATGCATTCAAATACTTTCTCTACTAAGAAATCATATAAAACATTCATACGTGTTCTTCAAGGAAGTGAGCAAGATACTTATCTTATCCTTGGGTCAACATGCATAACTTACAAATTAAACCACCCTTACCAGAAGCAATTACTCTACTTATGCAATTAGAAGCATAATCTCCTAAGTGTCACACATGCACCAGAGTTACCACTTGATGCTAGATGCAACAACTATCATAACACTACTATGTGACCATTTCAGAATAATGAGTTCAAGGAGACATTACGAAAATCATTAACATCAACACACTATAGTTATCATTTTCCAACTCCTTAAGCATTGTCAAGGGAATACTCACATGCACATCGAGCACTATCTAGTCACCCCCAGACTTAGAGTCTTCTGCAAGATTCTGACACTCAAAGCTTGCTCTATCTGGTCATCACCAGACTTAGCGATTTCTTTTTTCCATCTCCGTCTGTCCCTACAGCACGGTCTTCTTCCTTCTCCTTGCTTCCTTTTCCTTTGGAAGCATCTATTGTTGGGGAAGGTAGTTAATGTTTACTGACAATTGTATTAACACAGGTAGTCTATTTATGAATAATTATCACATGTAGTTATACCATGAATGGGTCCTAGAAATGTTACCCACTGAACATGCCTCTCCAATTAAGTTCACACTGGAATGCAACATGCATAAGAAATCCATCATTCCCATAGTGGAGATAAATTCAACCATCATTAAATCGAGGCTCCAATGGTTTTTACCTCTCAACAAGTAATGATAAACACATACCATGCTAATGGATTTCACTTAATTAGAGGGTAATCATCATTAAATCTATTAAGACATAAGCATATACTATTCATCATGCATTCTCATGGTGAATAAAATTAAGAACTCTTCTCATGAACAACTGGACTATAGCACAGAGAGAGTAAAAATCTTCATACACACATTCCATGCATGTGACATCAATCAACCTTCACTTATTTTCGAATTGTAATAATCTTAAGTCCAATTGAATTAATGCATATAAGTTCTATGGGTTAGTCATACAACACTAACCAATCTCAACTACCAATCGTCTTCATGCATCCATGACAAGACTGAATCAAAAGTTAGTTATTACAATCAAGTCTCACTACTTGACTCATTGTTTACTTTCAAGTCTAAGGGGGTTCTTCTTATGTCCTTTTAAAACAATTTGTTATCCTATTCAAGGATATTCCCCCTAATTTATATTCATGCATTGGCTCATCAAGTTTTGTTCATTGTAACTTCAATCTTGTTTAATGATTGTATCATTGTTATTACCATATTTGCAAATCAAAAGCTGGTAGTTCGTTGTCACTTTCCTCAATGACTGTTCAATATTGTTCTTACGTGTAATGAGTGTTCAATATTGTTTGTAAGTGAGAAAAAAGTTTCATTGTCTTTTTCCCTCATCAGGAACCAATGTTATGAATGTAGTTATGCAACAACTTTACTACTTACTACTCAAAGCAGTTATAAATATGATTCACACATATCATGCCAAAAGTAGTGTACTACATAAATGAGTATGTGAATGATTAAACTCATACCTGAGTTAGTACCTACTGATGGCGTACCTCAATATCCTTTTCGCTTACCAATTCCCAAAGGCACCAGTACTGCAACCTTTAGCTCTGATACCACTTGTCACATACCTCGGTAACCTCGCATGTAAAAGTAGGGAGTTAGAATTTTTTTATACAATTACCACAAGTAATTAATCAATTCACAACTCCACAAATCATCACTAACCATTAGATATACTATTCATTAGTACATCAAGTAAATTGCCATCAAAGACAGTAAATTTCATAACCATTGCATAACCTTTAACCATCACTGTAATAACATAAACTGTCTCATGAATCCATGCATCCATTTCTTGATATCCTTAACCATGTTAGATAATCATGTACTAAGACATTATGGTTGTCACATCAAATAAAGAACCATCATCATTAAGGACCCATCATTATCAACAGACACATAAGGCAATCACATCAATCACACCATAGAACACGGATATACCCTGGAAACCCCGTAGGGTGAAAACCAGCAAACGTTTAATCTTATTATTAAACGCTCGTGAGGGTTTTCACCCCTCACTCAATGGCTTATAATGGATTCCATCCCTTAACCATTGTATTAAAATATTTACAATGAATTATCATTAAGCTGTCACATAACTAGCTAAAAGCTAATATAATTTTCATGTAATCTTTTATTTACATACCGCCACATGCAACATTCCTTGTGGAATAATTGTTCTAGCAATGGACAATACTGCAGCTTGAAATCATTTGCATGGATGAATAATCCTTTTCCTGCCAATGTTAAACATTACTTTCCTTTGGCACCAACTGCCATCTTTTCCTGTCAATGCTGTTGACAACAATCTTGGCAACAAGATTAGCTACAATATCAATAATTCATTAAACAACCTCTAAAAAATGATCTTTTATCATCTACTCATCTGCATGAGCAAGCATAACATACTAACTAACTAGTACATCTATTCAAGTAATTTCCTGTTCTACTTTTCACAACGCTTATTCACACTGGTGCATATCTCTCTCTAAGAGATCTAACCATCAGTTTACAAGTCCATGTTTCTTTTTAAAACATATAACACAATGGTGATGTTTACATACCAAGTAATAACTATTACTGTGCGCCCTTGCACATGCATTCCTTTCCAATAAAATCCAACTTACTTCTATTTCTATTATATGCATTCTTTCTTTCCATAAATGCATTATTAACTTCCATTTCTTTAATATGCCAAGAATGCATTATTTACATCTATTCTTTAATGCATACTGTCGCTTGAACTCAAAGCCAGCAAGGAAATCAAATGTTTAACATCTACGATACCTGTCATAGCCGAGCTTATGAAAGATTTATCCCCAACCAATCAGAGGACTAATTGTTCCCTATTGTCTGACACCTCTGCTCATGCCAAGAAAGCCCTAAGGGGAGAACCGGCCATGACCATTCATCATCATGTACATACAAAGAACAGTCACCATCTGCTGATTTGAGGTTAACTTAACTACAGAGAAAGTATATACAAAAAGCAGTCAGTTCCCGAGAGTCAGTAGTCAGAATCTTCATCTTCCCAGGGTTCGATCTCGGAAACTTCAGACTTCCATGATTCGATCTCGGAATCTTCATACTCCGTTGAGTCGCCTCCAGAAATCTCCACACAGGAATGAGTCCTCGCTGTACCTGCACGGGATGCAAACCGTAGCAGGGTCTGGAACCCAGAACATGGTCACGCCCTGGAGCTCGATGGAAACCTGAGAAGGGTTTTGAGACCACTTAACATTGCGAGGAGGTAGCTAGGAGCAAAGAAATACAGTGATTTTTTGTCCGAGAATAGTATACTTCCTGCTCCATAATCGTGTGCATACCAATAAGGGAGAGGGCATAAACCCTTCCATGCGGAAGAAGTATAGAGATAATCGTGGCTTCGGCAGTCAAACGCGATTTCCAGAACTTGTATGTGGTCTACTGTGGATAATAATCTATCACATTAACAGAGAAAGTAAGTGGGGTGAACGTCACCAGTATGAACAGATGTTACTTGAGCAAAATTGTAACAAAATCCAAGAGAAAAGTCGGACTATAAAGCAACGCCCTGAATAAAACACATCACAAGATTATGCAAGGCACTTTGATCCGAACTGCACCCTCCTGGTGCAGGCAGCAAAATCAGTGATAAAGATTAGGGTTTCAATTCTGCCTGATTTGATCAACCGTTGCAGAGGCCGCCCACTCTCTCTCCACGCAAAACGTGCATGCAGTGGCTTTCGAAAAACTGACCGCTGAGTCGACGGCTTCTCCTATTAGACAACATAGCATAACGCCAGAAACAGTTGTCTCCCCTCATTCAGTTCCATGGAAATCAAGAATCGGTTAATAACTGATAACTAATCTTGAATTACTTTTACGCAGGGTTACGATTATTTATGATAGGGATGGGAAGTGAAAATATAATAATTTTTTTTAATTTAAAGTATTTTGTTTTTCTATATATAAATTAGATATAAAATTGTGTTATTAAATATGAACATTGAGATAATTTACTTATGGTTAATAGTAAAGTACTTTTTGTTAATAATAATTTTTGTAGTTTTCTTTAATGCCACTTTTGATTTGAGGTGAAATCTTGATTTGTGTTATTTAAACTGGTTTTTTGACTATATATATGGATTCAACACCTTGAAAAACCCTTAGGGCACTTAGATTGTGCAGGGGTTACCCATCAAGCTTGTGATTTCAAGAAATTACTCCCAGATTTTAGAGAAATTAGACCAGAAAAATTGACAGGAGAAACTTTCAAAAAATTTCACTAAAGACAATTCAATATTTTTTTGTTTTAAATATCACATGTAAATTGAATGTAAAATGAATTACACATCATGTAATATAAATAATACTATTTTCTATGACCTCCATATTAAGTTGTGAAGAAATTACATTTTATGTAAAATTAAAATGCAAATTAAAGTATTTTAATTATCTCCAATATTATTATTATTTTTTATTTGTTAATTTAAAATATTATTTTACTATTTTTTAAATGTAAAATTATGTAATAACATTATCTGTAGAGCCATTGAGAACAACCATACATTTTTAATTAAATAACACATTAGAATAAATCTCAAACTTAAAACTTTCATTCTTTCATTATGCAGTGAAACTCAAATTCCTACCATGCATTTAATAATTATTAAGAATTAAAATAAATAAATTTAAAATAAATTTAATTAAAATTGAGGAAATCTTATTAAAAGATCTATTAAATTAATTATTAAACTTAAAACTTTCATTCTTTCAATAATGAAGTGAAACTCATGCATTTAATAATTATTAATAATTAAAATAAATTAATTTAAAATAAATTTAATTAAAATTGAGGAAATCTTATTAAAAAATAAAGATCTATTAAATTAATTATCTATTTCTAACGAGTAGAACCAGAGATGAATATGCTCCATCAAAATTTTAAAGTTTAGTTTCTCTACCAAGTATGCACCTCTCATGTCAAAAGATTTGGAACTATGCAGGCGATCAAAAGTTTTGGAATTATGCAAGCAACCCCGAAAGTTCAAAACAAAACTGAAAGATAAAAAATAGGTCTTATTTAGATTTGACATTTCACAAAATATTTTTGAATAAATCCACACACGGAGTGAAAAATGTTGGAAGAAACTAATTAATTCCAACTACTGTCACAAATGTTCAACAACGATTTAATGCTGATTCTAGAAACCGTTGAAAACAGGGAAGCTTCTCCAGCAAGCCACCGACTCAACTGATATCCAGAAACTTCTCCAACTTGTATATATACCTGTTTAATCTGTGAATAAAGTAAGTGTTCAGATGTTCTTGTGTTCAATGTTTCTAAGTTGTGTTGGTATGTTGTGCGCCTCTGCTCTTAACATGGTATCAGAGCTGAGGGTGTGAGCTGTGAGGTCGAGAGCTGTGTGAGGCTCGGTGGAGTGTACAAGGAGGTGAGATATTGCTGTGAAGTGAGCTGTAGCTGTGAGCTGGGTCTGTATAGATCTCAATATTACTTATTCTTGCGTTGGAGCAGACCAGCAACAACGTTTTGGTGATCTGTTTTTCTTTTCAGCCTGGTGTGCACAGCAGAAGTGTGGTGAGCTGTGCGTTGTGCGCTTGGGAGGTCCTGGCTGTACTGGCCGTGGCAGCAGAGGATGCACCTTGACTGCAAACACAAGTGCTGCGCTTACTGCTCGATCTAGTAATCCATTTGGTTGGTGTTGCCTGTGATTCTTCTTGCCATTTCATAGATTTAATCATATGTTTCTTCTATGTTTCATTCTGTATGGTTTCTCTTTTACGTTTGAAGGAAAAGGGGTTGGTCGATTGCCATTGCAATTAAATCGATATTTTTTGATGTTGTGCTGTTCATGTATTTATATTGCACGTATTATCAGAAAAAAACGCATGTTGAATGTTTTTTGACACTACCTTTGAGGTGAAAAGAATTAAAAAAAAATGAATTGTTTTTTTATAGAGATATGTGGTTCGTAGTTAAAGAGGAGTGTGGAGGTTCATAGTTAAAGAGGAGTGTGGAGGTACCATTACAGTGGATGTGATAAACCACAAAATAAGAGTCCAATGGTATTTCTGGTCAGAATTTTGGTTTATCTTGACACTTTATTATTGAGTAAGGAAACATTGAAAATTGTGAAAGAAATTTTTTTTTTTATGGTGCATGTGTGAGATCTAGTAAAATTTGAATTAGATTTGGTGGCATTTTGGTGACTTGAGGAAGTTTTTTTTTCTATCATGGAAACTTTGTTGCTTGATAATTATATGAATGAATCCACCAAACTTGATGGAGAAAACTATGTGAATTGGAAATTTAAGTTAATGACTATTTTAGAAGGAAATAGTTTGTGGTCCATTGTGTGTGGGGATGAGCCCAAACCCACTGTTGCAGGTTCTATTCCAGATTGGGAGAGAAGGGAGACAAAAGCAAAGGTGTTGCTGCGTATGTCCGTAAATGACAACATTACTCCTCATATCAGAGATTGTAAGACATCAAAAGAAACATGGGATGCGTTGAAGGGTTTGTATGAAACAACAAATACAAATCGGATCTTGTTTTTGAAGACTAAGCTTTTATCTTTAAAAATGGAAGCAAATGAAAGTATAAGAAATTTCATATCTCGTGTCAAAGATTTAAGTGATAAGTTAGGAGATATTGGTGAAAAGGTGTCTAATACTGACTTAGCCACCATCATATTAAATGGCTTATTATCAAATTTTTGTTTCAAGTCTTGCAGCTAGAGAGAAACCCCCTTCATTTGATGAATTGACATGAATTCTTCTACAAGAGGAGGAGAGGATGAAGAACTTTTTGGGCTCTAGCAGTTCAGATTTGGCATTGGTGGCCAAGAGAAAATATCCATATAGAGGCAAGCCATGGACAAGAACAAAGGAGGCAAGTTTCAAGCAAAGCAAAAAGGTATGACACAGTCTAAATTTCCAAAGAGAAATGATGAGTGTTATTATTGTGGCAAACCTGGGCATCATTCTAAAGATTGTTATAAAAGGAAATATAATGAGTCTACGCAAAGAAACAGAAGGAATAATGGAAATTTTGTGGACAAAGATATCAATGATGGATTTAAAAATCTTAAATTGTTTGTTTCTGATGCTGCATTGTCTGTGGAAAATGATGATAAGAATGCTTGGTTCATTGATTCTGGTGCATCACTCCATATGTCTTGTAATAAGGAGTGGTTTGATGAATATCATGAAAATATTGATGGAACATATGTTTGCCTAGGAGATAACAGATCACTTAAAGTTCAAGGTTATGGAGTAATAGGTGTGAATTTGCCTAATGGACAAGAGAAACAGATTCATAATGTGATGTATGTTCCTGATATCAAAAAGAATTTAATTTATGTTTCTACCATTACTGACCAAGATTTGAAGGTGGAATTTGTTAAATCACAGTGTGTAGTGAAAGACATTCAAGACAAGTACAAAGTTATTGCCACAGAAACCAGAGTTGGAGGCTTATATAAGCTAGATGTGACTAGGAAAAGTCATCAAGCTTTGGCATCTACAACAATGTCAACAGTAGATTTATGGCATCAAAGGTATGGACATCTAAATCACAAAGATTTAATGCTACTTCAAAATAACACTATGGTTGAAGGGCTTCCTGTCTTGAAGAATGATCATATTGAATGTGAAGCATGTGTACTTGGCAAGCAACATAGGGAGGAATTTCCTATACATAAAGAAAAAAGGCAAAGGGAAATACTTGAACTAATTCATACTGATGTATGTGGACCTATGCAAACTAGATCTATTGGTGGAGCATGGTATTTTCTTATTTTTGTGGATGATAGATCTAGGTATACATGGGTTTATTTCATAAGAAGGAAGAGTGATGTTTTTGAGTACTTTAAAGAATTTAAGAATATGGTAGAAAAACAAACTGGTAATTACATCAAAATTTTGAGATCTGATCAAGGGGGAGAATTCAAATCAAGAGAATTTAATCAATATGGTAAAAGCAACGGGATTCAGCAACAATTTACAATGCCACATACACCTCAGCAAAATGGAGTTGCTGAGAGGAAAAACAGAACTTTAGTTGAATGTGCACGTAGTATGCTTCAAGGTAAAAATATCTCTAATGTTTTTTGGGCTGAAGCCATTAATACTGCTGTTTATTTAAAAAATAGGAGTCCAACCACAAGTTTAGAGCTTAAAACACCTTTTGAAGCATTTTATGGGTACAAACCAAAAGTGAGTCATTTAAGAGTTTTTGGTTGCAATGCATTTGCTCATATTCCAAAAGATGAAAGAAGAAAACTTGATGCAAAATCAATTAAGTGCATATTTATTGGTTACTGTGATAAACATAAAGCATACAAGTTGTTTGATCCCAGTACACATAGACTGCTTGCAAGTAGGGATGTGGTGTTTCATGAGAATACAAATGAAGGTGATAAAATAAATAATACTAGTGTGTGCCATGATATTGATGGTTATGTCAAATTAGATCCAAGCATTGAACAAGAACAGGAACAAGCACGGGAACAGATACAAGTTGAAGAGCAAGGAGCATCAAGCAGTCATGATACTCCAAGAAGAGGAGAGGAGACTCCGCAAAGAAAAAATAAAGATGAAAGCAATAAAACTCCAAGAAGATCATCACGTCAGAGTCAGGTACCTATAAAATATAAAGATTATGCATTAATGTCTCAGGTTATGAATGTTGTAGAACCTTCAAGCTATGATGAAGCTAAAGAATATGAAGAATGGAGAAATGCAATGAATGAAGAATATAGCTCTATAATGAAGAATGACACATGGGAATTAACAGAATTACCTAAAAACAAAGTTCCCATAGGATGCAAATGGCTTTATAAATCTAAATTTAATGCTGATGGAAGTATTGATAAACATAAAGCTAAATTGGTTGCTAAAGGATATTCACAACAGGAGGGAACTGATTATGAAGATACTTTTGCACCTGTAGCTAAGTTGAACACAATTAGAATCATGATTGCATTAGCTACAAAATATAATTGGAAAATGCATCATTTAGATGTCAAATCTGCATTTTTGAATGGTGAGTTAAAAGAAGAAGTTTATTTAGTTCAGCGTGAAGGGTTTGTAAACAGGGACAGGAGCATTTGGTTTGCAGGTTAAAGAAAGCTTTATATAGCTTGAAACAAGCACCAAGATCATGGTATGTGAAAATTGATTCTTTCTTTTATGAGAAGCAAGAATGATCCTAACTTATACATCAAGGAAGATAAAGACAAGAATATTGCTTTGATATCTGTATATGTTGATGATCTAATCGTAAGAGGAAATGCATGCAAGTTGATTGAAGAAATTAAAAATCAGTTGTCACATGTATTTGGGATGAAGGATCTTGGTGAATTGCATTATTGTTTAGGTCTTGAAGTTTGGAGGGAGCCTGGTAAGACATTGATTACACAAAGCAAATATACAAGGGAAATCCTTAAAAGATTCAATATGATTGAATGCAAGGTAACATCTACTCCTTTAGAACAGAATGTCAAATTGTGCAGTGATGATGGAACCAAAGAGGTGAATGGAACTATGTATTGTCAACTGGTGGGAAGTCTGAACTATCTCACCACTACTAGGCCAGATATAGCATATTCTGTCAGCATACTTAGTCAGTTCATGGCTAAGCCTTGTGAAAGCCATTGGAAAGCAGCAAAGAAAGACTTTCGATATCTGAAAGGAACACTTAATTTTGGTATTATGTATACTGATGAATTTGATGTTGAATTGGCAGGTTATTCTGATTCTGACTGGGCTGGAAATCCAGATGATAGGAAATCTACTACTGGATACGTGTTCAATATTGGTTCAGGACCAATATCATGGAGCATTAAGAAACAACCAACTGTTTCATTGTCATCCACTGAAGCTGAATATAAAGCATTATGTGGTGCTACCTGTGAAGCAATATGGCTTAGGAGGATACTTGAAGATGTTGGAGAAACACAACAAGCACCTACAGTAATCAGATGTGACAATCAAAGCACTATCAAATTGGCAAACAATCTTATATATCATGCAAGGACAAAACACATTGAAACACAACATCATTTTGTAAGAGAAAAATTGCAGTCAAAAGAAATTGACCTATCATATTGTAATACAAATGAAAATGTGACTGACATATTCACCAAGCCTCTTGGAAAGGCTAAATTTGAAATATGTAGAAATATGTTGTACATTGTAGAAAATCCAAATTATGTTGTAAGCCTAGCTGAGACTTAGACCAGCAGGCATGACCATTAAGAGTATAGTGTCTTGTTTATTATATGTAGTTGGAATTAAGGGGGAGTGTTGGAAGAAACTAATTAATTCCAACTACCTGCCACAAATGTTCAATAGCGATTTAACGTTGATTCTAGAAACCGTTGAAAACAGGGAAGCTTCTCCAGCAAGCCACCGACTCAACTGATCTCCAGAAACTTCTTCAACTTGTATATATACCTGTTTAATCTGTTAATGAAGTAAGTGTTCAGATGTTCTTATGTTCAATGTTTCTGAATTGTGTTGGTATGTTGTGCGCCTCTGCTCTTAACAAAAAAATCACAGCCTAACACAGAAAAATAAGTGCAGACAAACAAACCTGTAATGGAAAATGAAATTTCCACAAAACAATAAAAGATTCTACACCCCATCGCTCCTGCCACAAGTTAAAGAAGCTAAAAATTGAAGATGTACAGTCATCTCATCCACACTGAAGTGAGGTTGACCAAGCCTGCCCCATCGCTGGATCATTTATTATCCATAAGAGAATCCCACAAGCAACTTGATTTAGCAAAAGCAGGAGGAGGCGGGGCAACAATTTATTTAGGGTTCAGAGTTTCCGGTAGATATTCGCCGTCAAAGCAAAAGCCATGGAAAGAGGAGAAGAGGAACTCCAGTTACTCGGCGGTGAGGAAGAGGCTTTCAGTACCCTTCTCTGCTCCTCCCGCCGTGACCTAGTGCGCACTCTCGCTTTCACTCTGCTTTTCCCTCTGGCCTTTGCAACTCCGGTGCTATGCCAGATGCCCGGCCCTCTGGCGCTTTATAAATCATATCAGGACTTCTTCTATCTGATCACTAAACCGGTACAGTCGGTAACCGTGGAATTGAGGGGCTTTCAACCGCTCCGAATGACGAATGGAGTGTTTGAATTTTGGATGCTGTCCACTGCGGCGGTCATGTACACGGTGACTTCGGCCAATGAAGCTTCCTTTGCGAACACTTTGACCGTCGTTACCAGGTCTTGGAAGCACCTGACAGTAACTCTCGTCTGGGTTTTTACAGTCGTCTTGGCCTATACCATGGTCTACATATTGGCCTTCTTCCTGGTTATGTACAACGTGGGATTCTATAAATATGTGAATTCAAGAGAGTTTCTTTTCAATTCAATTCCGGTACTCGCCTTTTTCTTCTGTGTCCTTGTGTATATAAACATGGTTGCGTACCTGGCCAGCATTACATCTGTGCTGCATGAGCAATATTACAGCCCAGCTGCCTTGCGGAAGAGGAGGCGCATCATCAAGGGAAAACGGACAACTGTCTTGTCGCTCTTTATGCTTTACTTCGTATTTAGCCAAAGCGCTGGACTTTGCAGCCGCCGAGCTAGAGAGTCGTCGGGGTGGGTGGATAGTGACTAGGGCGATGCATGCCACATTACTTGGTGGGTTGCTGTGCTTGGTTATGTTCTGGGGCCTGGTGATGCAGACCGAACTGTAATCACTAAAGCAAAAGTACTTTCGTAGTGCGTATAACAGGTATAGGTAGACTGCGTTCTTTTCCATTTCTCACTTGGAGATTTATAAGATAACCAACAGTGTACAACATACAAAATAAAGTTTCAGACCTCACAGTTACTGGACATATGGCCTTACATTCACGGTTTCCATGTTGATAAATAAACTTAGATACAAGAATACGCATTGGATTCCATAATACAAATGCATAAGTGCTTTTATTTTTTATTCTATTTTAAAATGGGCGAAGCCAAAATCAGTTTCAATGTTAATTGGAAAAGTAATTTGTCTTATATAGAAAACAGTTTGGATTTTGTTGCGAATGAAAAACAATTTACGTACTGGTAAAAAAATTTAAATAAATATTTCCAGTGTGCAAAACTAAAATTCAAGCACGGTCAGAATGCAACTTGTTTTTTCATGTGTTTTCTTTGTGCTTAGCAATTAAAAACACATTTTTCAAAACACTAATCTCTGCGAGCTGTCATTCATGTCACTGAAATTCGTGCCTGCAGAGTGAGACGCAATCGACGAGGTGAGATTCTGGTTTACTGAAATTTGTGCCTGCAGAATGAGATGCAATCGACGAGGTGAGATTCTGGTTTACTGAAATTTGTGCATGCAGAGTGAGACGCAATCGATGAGGTGAGAGTCTGGTTTACGAGAGATAGATTAGGGTTTGATTCACTGTGCATTCGTTTATGTTTTCGATTCAGAAAAGCCTAAAAAACCAAAGTAAATAACGTAAGTCTAGAACTGTTCACTTGGAAAGAGGGGCTTCTAAATGTAAGGAATATTCTACCCACTCAATTGTGATCTTTAGCAAATTATATAAAAGAAAAGGAGTTGTTTAATTGTAAGCCAAAACAAAGAAATTATTATAATTTCTTTTTAATTCCACAGCGAACTAATTCACATGGAAAGAAGGGCATCTAAATGCAAGGAATATTCTACCTACCCGATTGTTATTTGTGATGTTTTTCTTTTAGTGAATTATATAAAAGAATCTGAGTTGTCTAAGTATTATATATATATATATATATATATATATATATTTTTTTTTTTTTTTTTGAGTTTTTGTTATTATTATGTAGATATATATTTTGGTCAAATTGTAAATTTTGTTATTGTATAATATGTGTTTTTGATTGTAATATTTAAAAAAAATTAAAACACAAAATGTGGAGAACTTATAATTTAAACTTGTGATTTTAACAAATTCCTTGAATTATGAACAAATTTAATATGAAAAACCCCAAAACACAGAAACATAGAACAAGTAAACCCAAAACACAAACATATAACAAGTAAATTATATGAAAGTATTTATTTATGTCTTTTTTCTAAATATAATTTTTTGGATAATTTGTTATCATAATTTATAATTTTTATATGTATTTTTGGAAAAATTATCATAATTCAGAGCTCAAACCAGCTGTGAGAATAACTATCACTGGTTAATTCAATCTAACTCATCTCAGTTATTCAAGGAAAATTAAGCCACTTGGAATTACCCGACTAGTGATTATAACCACCCAAGATTTCACTCCTACTAAATGGCTGTGAGTCTTGGGCATTTGGCCTGTTTCTTTAGGTTGGGAAATGAGTAGCAAGGAAAAAGCATGGCCATTAGATGTATTTTGTGTAAATATACATTAAATTTAATTAAAACATCTAAATTAAAATAGATGGCATTAATATTATAAAGTTCAATATAGTGTAGGGTAGATCCCAATACTACTCTTTCAAGAAGCCCAGGGAATTGGGAATTTGAATCTGAAACTTTTTAGCAAATAATATTTCATTTTCAAATTCAAAACCAATTAAACTACTCCGAAGGTAAACTATCATTCAATTATTGAATAAATAATATGATTTAAATAATAAGATATATATATTTTTTAAAATATAATATTACTTCAAAAATATATAATTCCTAAAACCAAATAAGAAAAACCACAAATTCAAAACAACTATATTTTAGGTAAAACCTTGGCATTTCTTTTTAAAAATATAATTTTCAAAACCTTCACCAGAACAATACAACCAAATTACCAAAATATTTATAAATTCAATCATACAAATTACACACTAATAGTGTGAAACCCTACTAATCCTATGAAACCTGTATCATAACATAACAGTCCATAAAACCTTCACTACCAAATGATGGGAATTTCTGATAATTCCAAACAACAATGAACTTTCTTAACACAGGGAAGCTAAGATTGTTTGAGAAAACAGATTTATACACACACAAAAAACAAACTTTGTATTCATTAATAAAACAACTGCTGTTACAAAGATCTTCCTCTCTCAGAGGGATTACAACCAGAGAACGCTTCAGTTCCACACAAAAAAAATTACTCTGTCTCTCCTTAGCAAAAGTTACACTGCTTTGTGTAAATTTTTTTACTTCTTACATTCACTGTTGTGCATTACATTAAAAATAACTGTCCCTACTGTATAAGTTTACATTGTTGTGTAAAAATTTTCTTCTTACTCTCGCGAAGTTCTTACATACGCGCTGCAGCATTTTTGCTCCTTTTTTATGTTCAACAACAAAAAAATGACTTAACTTTTCTTTTCACCTGTCCCGTAAAAACAAAAACTACATCCGTGAATAAAAAAATAATAAACTTAAAAACTTCACCTATATCTACCCACTACAGTACATTTATATTAATTTCATTTAATTGCTTTACGGACAAAAACTGGCGGTCAACGAAACTTTCACTTCACGTCACGTAATAGATAGCATGCCTTTACATCAACCGTTGAATTATGCGATTTGCGATTTGATCGCATCGCGCAATCGCATTCGGTGCAAAACAGGGGGGAGGCTTGACACATATGGGTGCGATCTGCGATATGGCGATCGAATAGCATTGCAACATCGCATCGAAAGAATTCAAGGGAACATGCGGAGGCAGCGGGTATGGATGCGATTTGCGATCTGCGATTAGATCGCATCGCAAGGGAAAAACAGGCGGTTTTATGAAATAAACAACGCGGCAGTGGAAATTATATTTCAACACTCCCCTTTAATTTCAACTACTGGGTTATCAGCCATACCCAGACATTTCCTCAGAAATTCAAAGCTTTTCTGCCCCAATGGTTTGGTCAGAATGTCTACAACCTGCTCCTGAGTTCTGCAGTGTTGTAAAAGAATTTCTCCACTATTTACCAATTCCCTGATGTAATGAAACTTTGTGTCAATGTGTTTCGTTATCTTATGAAACACATCATTCTTGGATAATGCAATAGCTGAACTATTGTCACAAAAAATCACAGTTGCATTTGTTTTCTTTTGGCATAAACTCCTTAACATCCTTCTCATCCAAACTGCTTGACATGATGCTGCTGTAGCTGCCACATATTCTGCCTCTATTGTAGACAATGCTACAATAGGCTGTTCTTTAGAATCCCATGAAATGACTCCTGAACCCATGTGAAAAACATAACCGTATGTGCTTTTCCGATCATCTACATCTAGCCCAATCACTATCAGTGTATCCAATTAAATCTTTCTGAAGTAGTATATAAAATGACAAATCTTTTAGTACCCTTAACATATATCTCAGAATCCTTTTTGTTGCCTGCCAATGTGCTTCTTTTGGTCTCTCCATGAATCTAGAAATTAAACTAACAACAAACATTATATCCAGCCTAGTTGCAGTCATATACATGAGGCTGCCAACTATGCTCTTGTACAAACTAAGATCAAAATCCTTGCTGCTGTCCTCTTTTGAGTTTTAATCCCATCACTGTGGGAGTGATTGCTGCTTTGCTCTCCTGCATATTAAATCTTTCCAACACTTCATTAACATATTTTGCTTGTGAGATAAAAATCCCATTTCCATTTTGTTCTACTTCTATTCCTAAGAAGTATCTCAGCAAACCCATGTCAGTCATTTCAAATTATTCTTTCATGACTGTTTTGAAATTTTCAATAAGATAATCATCATTGCTTGTGAAAATAGCATCATCAACATATAACACAACAATTTGTAATTTACCATCCTTTTCTTTGATGTAGAGGGTGGGTTCTCCCTCACACTTTTCAAATCCATTTTCCAGTAGATAAGAATCTATCCTATTGTACCACGTTCTTGGTGCTTTCTTTAACCCATAAAGATCTTTCTTCAATCTGCATACTTTGTGCTCTTGGCCTTTCTTTTCATAGCCTAGAGGTTGTTCAATGTAAACCTCTTCCATTAACACTCCATTTAGGAATGCTGACTTCACGTCCATTTGGTAAACTTTCCACTTGTTTTGTGCTGCTATGGACAACACTGCTCTCACGGTTTCCATTATAGCAACTGGTGCAAAAGTTTCTTCATAGTCTCTCCCATACTGCTGTTTATTTCCTTTGACAACCAGTCTTGCCTTGTGTCTTTCTATTTTGCCTTCAACATTACTCTTGGTCTTGTAGACCCATTTAACTCTAATGACTTCCTCTCCTTTTGGTAGTTCAACTAAATCCCATGTCTTGTTTCTTTCTATGGCATTGATCTCCTCATCCATAGCTTCTATCCTTTTCCTATCCTTAATTGCTTCTTCGAAATGAACAGGGTCTTCAACATGATAATATAAAGCAAACAGAGAATTCATACCTTCATTTTTTGCCTCTGGTTCATAAATGTCACTTAAATTTCTAAACTTCTTACCACTTTCATTTGGTGTACAAGTGCTTGAAGAAGCACTTGAATTTCCTTCTTGTGATGTGCTTGGAGAAGCACTTTCATTTCTCTTCAAGGGTGTCCCTTGTTGTCCTTGTGTTGGTGCTGCTATTTGGGGATGTATTTCAACCATCTCCTCATCATATTCATCATGTGACAAAGAGTTTTTAACATTCACTGTCTTCTCTATACTTCCATCCCAAGCTTCCTCCTCAATGAACTAAACATCTCTACTCACAATAAGCTTCTTGGTGGATGGGTTATACAACCTGTAAGCTTTGGATTCCTCACTGTATCCAATGAAAATACATTTCTCCCCTTTTTTGTCCAACTTCTTCCTTAGCTGATCTGGAATGTGTGCATAAGCCACACATCCAAAAACTTCCATGTGGGTGACTCCTTGCTTTGTCCCACTCCATGCTTCTTACGACACTCTGATCATGACTGATTTTGTAGGGCATCTATTCAAAATGTACGTTGCACAGTGTACAGCTTGAACCCAATAATCATTTGGAAAATTCTTTGCCTTTAACATACTCCTCGCCATATCCATGATTGTTCTATTCTTCCTTTCGGAAACACAATTTTGTTGTGGGGTTTACCCAGTGGTAAACTGCTTATGAATTCCATTTTCTCTACAAAAACGTATAAATTCCTTGGAGATATACTCACCTCCTCTATCAGTTCTTAGAACTTTGATATACAGCTTGCTTTGGTTTTCTACAAGTGCTTTGAAATTGCAAAATCTTTCAAACACTTCACTTTTGTTCTTCAGGAAATAAACCCAAGTTTTTCTAGTAAAATCATCAATAAATGTTAGTATATAGTGGCTGCCTACAAGTGATGGAGTTTGCATTGGTCCACATAAATCTGAGTGGACAATCTCTAAGGGTGCTTTTGCCCTTATGCTTTTCCCGGATGGAAAACTTTCTCTGTGTTGTTTCCCCAAGATACGACCTTCACAAAGGCTGTCTGGTTTCTCTATCAATGGTAATCCTCTTACCATTCCTTTTATATTCAACAAGACCTCCAAAGTTGAGATGTCCAAATCTCAAGTGCCACAACCAATTTTCATCCTTTGGTTCGCTTTGGAAAGCCTCTTGAGTCACTGCTGCAATTTCTTCTTTATTTTTCAAATCTGCTTTCATTCTGAGAGGGAACATCGTGTTCCTCGTCATCTTCACTTCAGCAATACATCGTTTGTTGGGTGCTTTATCCATGATGGTGCATACATCATCCACAAAGAAAACATTGTACCCCTTTTGAGCAAGCTGTCCAATACTTAAGAGGTTACACTTCATTCCAAGAACATAATAAACATCTGCTATGGTTTTCTTTTCACCTTTCTTTGTTAAGACATTTACTTCTCCTTTTCCCATAACAGAAACTTTATTATTAGTCCCTTGTGTGACTTGTGACTTCACATTTTGATCTAACATAGAAAACAGGGCTATGTTTTCTATCATATGGTTACTGCAACCGGAGTCTAGAAACCATACATCTTCACTCTTTTCTTCAGCCATATTACAAGCTAAAAACATATTATTTTGGCTGATATTTTCTCTAGTGAAATTTGCACTAGTTCTATTATTCATATCATGCTGCTACTTCCTACATTCATTTGCATAATGCCCATATTTTTTACAATAGTGACATTGGACATTAGATTTATCATACCTTTGTCCTTGAGCATGATGTTGTCCAATTTGTTGGCTGCTTCCTTGGCCTTGGTTCTGATTTGGATTGCTGCCTCTTCCTTGAGTATTTGTTGGACTGTTTCTTCCACCTCTGTTTTGGCTTCTGCCTCTTCCTCTCTTGTTTCCTCTGCCTTGACCTCTTCCTCTTCCAAAGGACATCTGGGTCTTGAAGGCATGTTCTAGAGATGAGTTTTCATTTCTACTCAATCTCTGCTCATGTGTTATCAGTGATGCATGTAGTTCATCAACTGAGAAGTTTGTGAAATCCTTTGTCTCTTCTATGGTGGTGACTATCACATCAAACCTTGAGGGTAAGATCCTCAATAGTTTCTCCACAATCCTCCTTTCTTCAAGAATATCTCCATGAGACCTTATCTGTGTAACTAGACCAATCACGTGTGAAGAATGAGTCAATATTATCTGACTCCTTCATGCAAAGATTCTTAAAATCTCTCCTCAGCAACTGTAGTTTTGTTGTCTTCACTTTCTCCATACTTCTTTGGATCTCTTAGCTGCTTCTATCCTTAGAAACACACTCTCATGCATTGCTTCATACAAAAAGTAGAGGGCTTTAGAATCCTTCTTCTTATTGCTCTTCAACAGATCTTTCTCTGCTTGAGTTAACCTATTAAACTCATTTTCATCTGCTGGTTCTTCAAGGCCATCCTCAACAAATTCCCATAAGTCTTAGGAAGCAAGCAAAGCTTTCATGGTTATTGCCCAATAGTCATAGTTTTTCCCATTAAATTGTGGGAGCTGAGTATTACAGATACCCATGCTAGTGCTGGCTCCAGCCATTCTTGCACTCTTAACTATGCTTCAAAATACTTGATTGTGTATTGAAATAACTGACTGTCTTCAACAGTAGCACACAAACTAACTTGGGAAATACCTTGGATTTTTTTTTACTGAGTCTTCACTCTGCTGGAGAAGCTGCTGTAGCAAGAAATCCCTCCTTCAGCTTCTTTGACACCTTCAAAGAGCCTGGACAAGCTCTGATACCATGATGGGAATTTCTGATAATTCCAAACAACAATGAACAGAGGTAAAATGCTCGGTTTCTTAACACAGGATCTTAACACAGGGAAGCTAAGATTGTTTGAGAGAACAGAGTTATACACACACACAAAACAAACTTTGTATTCATTAATAAAACAATTGATGTTACAAAGATCTTCCTCTCTCAGAGGGATTACAACCAGAGAATGCTTCACTTCCACAAAAAAAAATTACTCTGTCTCTCCTTAGCAAAATTTACATTGCTGTGTGTAAATTTTTTTACTTCTTACATTCACTGCTATGCATTACATTAAAAAAAAATTGTCCCTGTTGTATAAGTTTACACTGCTGTGTAAAAATTTTCTTCTTACTCTTGCGGAGTTCTTACATACGCGTTGCAGCGTTTTTGCCCCTCTTTTATGTTCAACAACAAAAAATGACTTAACTTTTCTTTTCACTTGTCCTGTAAAAACAAAAACTACATCCGTGAATAAAAAAATAATAAACTTAAAAACTTCACCTATATCTACCCACTACAGTACATTTATATTAATTTCATTTAATTGCTTTACAGACAAAAACTAGTGGTCAACGAAACTTTCACTTCACGTCACGTAATAGATAGCATGCCTTTACATCAACCGTTGAATTATGCGATTTGCGATTTGATCGCATCGCGCAATCGCATTCGGTGCAAAACAGGGGGGAGGCTTGACACATATGAATGCGATCTGCGATATGACGATCGAATAGCATCGCAACATCGCATCGGAAGAATTCAAGGGAACAGGCGGAGGCAGCGGGTATGGATGCAATTTGCGATCTGCGATTAGATCGCATCGCAAGGGAAAATCATGCTGTTTTCTGAAATAAACAACGCGGCAGTGGAAATTATATTTCAACACTCCCCTTTAATTTCAACTGCTGGGTTATCAGTGATACGCAGACATTTCCTCAGAAATTCAAAGCTTTTCTGCCCCAATGGTTTGGTCAGAATGTCTATAACCTGCTCCTGAGTTCTGCAGTGTTGTAAAACAATTTCTCCACTATTTACCAATTCCCTGATGTAATGAAACTTTGTGTCAATGTGTTTCGTTCTCTTATGAAACACATCATTCTTGGATAATGCAATAGCTGAACTATTGTCACAAAAAATCACAGTTGCATTTGTTTTCTCTTGCATAAACTCCTTAACATCCTTCTCATCCAAACTGCTTGACATGATGCTGCTGTAGCTGCCACATATTCTGCCTCTATTGTAGACAATGCTGCAATAGGCTGTTTTTTAGAAGCCCATGAAATGACTCCTGAACCCATGTGAAAAACATAACCGGATGTGCTTTTCCGATCATCTACACTTCTAGCCCAATCACTATCAGTGTATCCAATTAAATCTGAACATTCTGAAGTAGTGTATAAAATGCCAAATCTTTTAGTACCTTTAACATACCTTAGAATCCTTTTTGCTGCCTCCCAATGTGCTTCTTTTGGTCTCTCCATGAATCTGGAAATTAAACTAACAGCAAACATTATATCCAGCCTAGTTTCAGTCATATACATGAGGCTGCCAACTATGCTCTTGTACAAGCTAAGGTCAAAATCCTTGTTGTTGTCCTCTTTGCTGAGTTTTAATCCCATCACTATGGGAGTGATTGCTGCTTTGCTCTCCTGCATATTAAATCTTTCCAACACTTCATTAACATATTTTGCTTGTGATATAAAAATCCCATTTCCATTTTGTTCTACTTCTATTCCTAAGAAGTATCTCAGCAAACCCATGTCAGTCATTTCAAATTAATCTTTCATGACTGTTTTGAAATTTTCAATAAGATAATCATCATTGCTTGTGAAAATAACATCATTAACATATAACACAACAATTAGTAATATACCATCCTTTTCTTTGATGTAGAGGGTGGGTTCTCCCTCACACTTTTCAAATCCATTTTCCAGTAGATAGGAATCTATCCTACTGTACCGCACTCTTGGTGCTTGCTTCAGCCCATAAAGAGCTTTCTTCAATCTGCATACTTTGTGCTCTTGGCCTTTCTTTTCATAGCCTAGAGGTTGTTCAATGTAAACCTCTTCCATTAACACTCCATTTAGGAATGCTAACTTCACGTCCATTTGGTAAGCTTTCCACTTGTTTTGTGTTGCTATGGACAACACTGCTCTCATGGTTTCCATTCTAGCAACTGGTGCAAAGGTTTCCTCATAGTCTCTCCCATACTGCTGCTTATATCCTTTGACAACCAATCTTGCCTTGTGTCTTTCTATTTTTCCTTCACCATTACTCTTGGTCTTGTAAACCCATTTAACTCCAATGACTTCCTTTCCTTTTGGTAGTTCAACTAAATCCCATGTCTTGTTTCTTTCTATGGCATTCATCTCCTCATCCATAGCTTCTATCCATTTCCTATCCTTAATTGCTTCTTCGAAATGAACAGGGTCTTCAACATGACAATATAAAGAAAACAGAGAATTCATACCTTCATTTTCTGCCTCTTGTTCATAAATGTCACTTAAATTTCTGAACTTCTTACGTCTTTCATTTGGTGTACTGCTTGAAGAAGCACTTGAATTTCCTCCTTGTGATGTGCTTGGAGAAGCACTTTCATTTCTCTTCAAGGGTGTCCCTTGTTGTCCTTGTGTTGGTGCTGCTATTTGGGGATGTATTTCAACCATCTCCTCATCATATTCATCATGTGACAAAGAGTTTTTAACATTCACTGTCTTCTCTATACTTCCATCCCAAGCTTCCTCCTCAATGAACTAAACATCTCTACTCACAATAAGCTTCTTGGTGGATGGGTTATACAACCTGTAAGCTTTGGATTCCTCACTATATCCAATGAAAATACATTTCTCCCCTTTGCTGTCCAACTTCTTCCTTAGCTAATCTGGACTGTGTGCATAAGCCACACATCCAAAAACTTCCATGTGGGTGACTCCTTGCTTTGTCCCACTCCATGCTTCTTCCGGCACTCTGATCATGACTGATTTTGTAGGGCATCTATTCAAAATGTACGTTGCACAATGTACAGCTTCAACCCAATAATCATTTGGCAAATTCTTTGCCTTTAACATACTCCTCGCCATATCCATGATTGTTCTATTCTTCCTTTCAGCAACACCATTTTGTTGTGGGGTTTACCTAGTGGTAAACTGCTTATGAATTCCATTTTCTCTGCAAAAACGTATAAATTCCTTGGAGATATACTCACCTCCTCTATCAGTTCTTAGAACTTTGATATACAGCCCGCTTTGGTTTTCTACAAGTGCTTTGAAATTGTAAAATCTTTCAAACACTTCACTTTTGTTCTTCAGGAAATAAACCCAAGTTTTTCTAGTAAAATCATCAATAAATGTTAGTATATAGTGGCTGCCTGCAAGTGATGGAGTTTGCATTGGTCCACATAAATCTTAGTGGACAATCTCTAAGGGTGCTTTTGCCCTTATGCTTTTCCCGGATGGAAAACTTTCTCTGTGTTGTTTCCCCAAGATACAACCTTCACAAAGGTTGTTTGGTTTCTCTATCAATGGTAATCCTTTTACCATTCCCTTTCTATTCAACAAGTTAAGACCTCCAAAGTTGAGATGTCCAAATCTCAAGTGCCACAACCAATTTTCATCCTTTGGTTTGCTTTGGAAAGCCTCTTGATTCACTGCTGCAATTTCTTCTTTATTTTTCAAATCTGCTTTCATTCTGAGAGGGAACATCCTGTTCCTCGTCATCTTCACTTTAGAAATACATCGTTTGTTGGGTGCTTTATCCATGATGGTGCATACATCATCCAAAAAGAAAACATTGTACCCCTTCTGAGCAAGTTGTATAATACTTAAGAGGTTACACTTCATTCCAGGAACATAATAAACATCTGCTATGGTTTTCTTTTCACCTTTCTTTGTTAAGACATTTACTTCTCCTTTTCCCATAACAGAAACTTTATTATTAGTCCCTTGTGTGACTTGTGACTTCACATTTTGATCTAACATAGAAAACAGGGCTATGTTTCCTGTCATATGGTTACTGCAACCAAAGTCTAGAAACCATACATCTTCACTCTTTTCTTCAGCCATATTACAAGCTAAAAACATATTATTTTGGCTGATATTTTCTCTAGTGAAATTTGCACTAGTTCTATTATTCATATCATGCTGCTTCTTCCTACATTCATTTGCATAATGCCCATATTTTTTACAATAGTGACATTGGACATTGGATTTATCATACCTTTGTCCTTGAGCATGATGTTGTCCAATTTGTTGGTTGCTGCCTTGGCCTTGGTTCTGATTTGGATTGCTGCCTCTTCCTTGAGCATTTGCTTGACTGTTTCTTCCACCTTTGTTTTGGCTTCTGCCTCTTCCTCTCTTGTTTCCTCTGCCTTGACCTCTTCCTCTTCCAAAGGACATCTGGCTCTTGAAGGCATGTTTTAGAGATGAGTTTTCGTTTCTACTCAATCTCTGCTCATGTGTTATCAGTGATGCATGTAGTTCATCAACTGAGAAGTTTGTGAGATCCTTTGTCTCTTCTATGGTGGTGACTATCACATCAAACCTTGAGGGTAAGATCCTCAATAATTTCTCCACAATCCTCCTTTCTTCAAGAATCTCTCCATGAGACCTTATCTGTGTGACTAGACCAATCACATGTGTGAAGAATGAGTCAATATTATCTGACTCCTTCATGCAAAGATTCCCAAAATCTCTCCTCAACAACTGTAGTTTTGCTGTCTTCACTTTCGCCATGCCTTAATAGCCTATCTTGAGAGTTTCCCATGCTTCTTTGGATCTCTTAGCTGCTGTTATCCTTGGAAACACACTCTCATGCACTGCTTGATACAAAAAGTAGAGGGCTTTAGAATCCTTCTTCTTATTGCTCTTCAAAAGATCTTTCTCTGCTTGAGTTAACCTATTAAACTCACTTTCATCTGCTGGTTCTTCAAGACCATCCTCAACAAATTCTCATAAGTCTTGGGATGCAAGCAAAGCTTTCATGGTTATTGCCCAATAGTCATAGTTTTTCCCATTAAATTGTGGGAGCTGAGTATTACAGATACCCATGCTAGTGCTGGCTCCAGCCATTCTTGCACTCTTAATTATGCTTCAAAATACTTGACTGTGTATTGAAATAACTGACTGTCTTCAACAGTAGCACAGAAACTAACTTGAGAAATACCTTGGATTTTTTTTTACTGAGTCTTCACTCTGCTAGAGAAGCTGCTATAGTAGGAAATCCCTCCTTCAGCTTCTTTGACACCTTCAAAGAGCCTAGACAAGCTCTGATACCATGATGGGAATTTCTGATAATTCCAAACAACAATGAACAGAGGTAAAATGCTCTGTTTCTTAACACAAGATCTTAACATAGGGAAGCTAAGATTGTTTGAGAGAACAAAGTTATACACACACAAAACAAACTTTGTATTCATTAATAAAACAATTGTTGTTACAAAGATCTTCCTCTCTCAAAGGGATTACAACCAGAGAATGCTTCAGTTCCACACAAAAAAAATTACTCTGTCTCTCGTTAGCAAAATTTACACTACTGTGTGTAAATTTTTTTACTTCTTACATTCATTGTTGTGCATTACATTAAAAAAAAATTGTCCTTGCTATATAAGTTTACACTGTTGTGTAAAAATTTTCTTCTTACTCTCGCGGAGTTCTTACATACGCACTGCAGCATTTTTGCCCCTCTTTTATGTTCAACAACAAAAAATGACTTAACTTTTCTTTTCACTTGTCCCGTAAAAACAAAAACTACATCCGTGAATAAAAAATAATAAACTTAAAAACTTCACCTATATCTACCCACTACAGTACATTTATATTAATTTCATTTAATTTCTTTATGGACAAAAACCGGCGATCAACGAAACTTTCACTTCACGTCACGTAATAGATAGCATGCCTTTACATCAACTGTTGAATTATGCAATGTGCGATTTGCGATTTGATCGCATCGCGTAATCGCATTTGGTGCAAAATAGGGGGGAGGTTTGACACATATGGGTGTGATCTACGATATGGCGATCGAATCGCATCGCAACATCTCATCGGAAGAATTCAAGGGAATAGGTAGAGGCAGAGGGTATGGATGCAATTTGAAATCTGCGATTAGATCACATCGCAAGGGAAAAACAGGCGGTTTTCTGAAATAAACAACGCGGCAGTGGAAATTATATTTCAACACCAAAGAATAAACTTTTAAAAAAACTGAATAATCCAAAATAGACGTGCCAATAATTTGAATTGAGTACTTTGCATTTCGATTCCCAGATTCCACTCAACCAACAAATCCCACCGAATCCAGTAACCAGGCACGAGCCAAGAACAGGAAAGTGGAGGAAAATGTTCACAAACGTTGTATTGGGATAGCAGACCAAATAATCCTAGAATAGAATCTACTCTAGTAGATTGAAGATGTCTCAACTCTTACTCTTGCTACACAGGACGCTATGCTATGTTGGGTATCGTGTATCTCACTGAAGTTAGAAAAACCGCCATTGTTCTATCGAATTACCAGAGAGTTGAAGTTCCAACTGAAGACAGAGGGCAAATTACGTTCCTGGAAACAACATAGCTACAACTGCTAGAGATAACTAAGACAAGGGGGTGATCTAATTAAGACAATTAGCTATGGGTTTTAAGTTTGATTTCATTTGCAGCATATGATAAAAGCGTTTGAGTATTCTAACCTATGGAGCAATCACACTTTTTTGTGGAAAATAGAAACCCTACTCGAATTAGACTGTAGACAGGCCCCATCAAAATGGTCATTGGATATTTTAATAACAACGTAAATATTCTAATTCTAGTTTTTTCAGTGTGATATTCACGAGTTTGTATGGATCAAGGCCGAGTATTTAACCAACGTTGTGTGAATTAGAATTACTGCTTGTTTTCCTGATAGGTATAAGACAAATCTGCATCAAGTGGTACAAGAGCTTGAAATTTTGATGGGAAAGAGAAAGCAGAAGATTGCTGGGAAAAAAGAAAACCATAATATTGTTGGGTAAAGAAGCAACCGGGCTAGGTTCTTGTGTGTAAAGAAATTGATAGATTGAGTTCCTATGTGAATTTTCTGCTTTTTGTGATGGTGGTTACCAGAAATAACACTTCTAAATTGTGTGTTGTTTCTGAACAGATAATGCCAAGAGGAATTGGTTGATTATGTTTGATTATTGTAGTAAATTACCAAAATATAAGCAAACTTCCACCCAAAATAGTAACCAAGAGAACTAAGACAATTACTGTAAACAAATTGCCACCAGGAATGGTAAACAAGAGAACCAAGAATGATGGTGTATATGATAGGAGGATGGGAGAAATCAGTCAGTGACAAATTGCAAAAATACACCCAAATTGCCACCAAAGATGGTGACCAGGAGAGCCAAGACAATCAAGAATACACACCCAAATTTCCACCAGGGATGGTGACGAGGGGAACCAAGACAATCAAGAATGATTGTGTATATGATAGGAATATGGGAGAAGTCAGTCAGTGACAAATTCCAAAAATACACACTCAAAAGGAATTTTGAGTTCAAGATGCAAAATGAGCGGAACAAAATTGTGGAAATGATGACCGAAGGGAAAATTAAATTAGAGAAATGATAGTGATAATGAAGTCCTGTAGAAATCTCATGCCCAAACGCCTGATCATTGGCGATTTATATTTGATGACAACGAAGGAAAGATATTTTAGCCAAGGATTAATAGAGGAAGGACCAATTGTATTCCATGTTCAGCAAGTGCTCTTATTATAGGTTTATTTGGCCTACATTGTCACAAGAGTGTATATTAGTAGATCCAGAGAAGATTGAAGCAATTATAAGATGATGTACATCAAAGAATGAATGTTTTATAAGTGAGATGATTTATGAGTCTCACTAAATATTAAATGGAATTCATGGCATGTTTCTTTGAGATTGTAAATCTAATCACTTCATTATAGAAGAAGAGAATAAAGTTAGAAGGTACTAATAAGTGTGAAGGTGCATTGATGGATGAAAATAAGGTCTTATTGGAGTCTTTGCAAAAAAATTGTTTGTATATTGCGAGTAAAGAAAATTGAAAGAGCATGAGAGAAACTATGCCACAAATAAATTAGAATTGGTAGCCATAGCTCATGCTTTAAACATGTGGAGGCATTATCTCATGTCAAGAAAATTTGAGTCAAAAATGGATTATGGTGGTTTGAAATACTTGTTTAGCCAACACTAAATGCCAAGCAAACTAGATGACTAGAATTTCTCATTGAATATGTCTTCAACATCAAAAAATATCATGAGATTAGAGAATAAAGTGGTTGATGCACTTAGTAAGCTGGTACATGAAATGCATGTTATGTCCATTAGTATGTGCATTTCATAATTTAAAAGTAGACTTTTTGAAGTTGTAGCATCAAAAATACATTATGTACAATTCTAGCACGACTTACTCTAGAGTAATGTATAGCTAAAATTTAAAGACTATGGGTGGCAAGAGAATGTAATCCTCTTGTACAGGAACAAATTTCATGTTCCTAATTCATACGCGTTGTGAAATTTAGTGTTAAAGAGATGAACAATGTGTCATATGTTGGACACCTAGGGTACCAAGAGATAATTGTAGGTTAAGGGGCTATTATTTTTGCCTATAATGAAGAAAGATGTGGCCAACTGTATAATATGACGACCTGAATGTTATAAGGTAAAGGAAGAACATGCAACTGCAACTAAATTACTATAATCATTTCCCATTCTAGAATCGAAATGTAAAGTAGTTACTATAAATTTTATCATGGCAACAACAAGCCTCCCAAAACTACAACAAAACATGATTTTATTATGGTGGAGGTGGATAAGCTTACAAAGGTTGCACATTTTATTATATTCAAGATGATTCACAAGGTAGCAACAATTTAGATATTTATATAGAGGAGTTTACTAGAAAATATTGTGTTCCTAATGCAATAGTGTTTGACTCAGATTCCAAGTTCACATCTAATTTTTGGAGAGATTTATTTAATGGATTTGGGACAAATCTAAATTTCAATATAATATACTATCTAGAGTCATCTAGGAAATTAAAGAGCATCAGCCAAATAATTAAAGATATGCTAAGGATATATGTAATGGACAAGCCTTCTAGGTGGGAAGAATATCTTCATTTAGTTAAGTTTGCCTATAATAATGGGAAGTTGCCCAAAATTGGAAGTGAGATACTATAGTGCATTTCAAGTCCTAGAGAGAATAAGCTTAGTTGCATACATGTTTACACTATCTACATCCATGACAATTCATAATGCATTTCATGTGCATTTATTGAAGTATGTTATGTGGAAATTCCCACTGTAGATCACCTGATAATGCAATATACTAAAGCAAAATACTAAATCTACTTCTACAATCAAACTTTGCGGAAGCTTAATCAATTTGAGCTAGATCAATCAAAACACATATAACAGAGAAGAAGAAATCATACAAATGAAACACAAAATAATACTCTGGGGAAAGCCTCAGCTAAAAACCCCGATCTCTGTATTATCATACGAGTGAATATATGTCCGGATTACACAAAGCTTTAGCTCAAAAGCTATCCAGCTCTCAGTACAATTCCTCTGCTCCTCATAGACAGTCAAAGGATTCTCACAAACCTTCTCCTCTGCCCTCCAAGCCTCCTATTTCCTTGTGCAGTTTCTCATGGGATCCAATGTTGCCACCTATGTGAATTGGCCTCATCACATTACTCACTAAACTCAGAAGTAATTGTGCAATCCTAAAGGAGATAATTCCTTCTATATGGATGAGTTTCCTATATAGGAAAATCCTCCAACTGATAGTACACTGTTCCTTCCTATGATCTCAACTGGGTCTCTGACTGAACTGACATGCATGAGTTATTTATGAGAAAATATTCAGCTATTTGAAGTGCAACAGTTGCATGCATGCATGCATTAACTAACTGAACTCACAATTAGTTCAACAAAATATTTGAACTAATCTAACTGGACTTAACTCAGTTAACTGAGCTAACTAATTACAACTCAAAGTACAACTCATCCTGATCTCCTTTAATCAAGGGATAACTTCCTCAATCAATGGAGAAACTATTGCATGTCTTCACATAGACTTCATGTTTGATTTTCTACAACTAATTAACTCAAGATAAATTAATTAATTATTTTACAAATAGCTGCTAAGATCAAATTCGAATTTTACTTCTCAATTTTAGTTCAGGGACTAACTAAAATTAGAATCTATCCTGAAATACTATTTATAGCAATGATAATTTTAGCATTTCTATTTTTCATTCCTTGTTGCTATATCCAACACTGGTACCTGAGATGCTATTTATAGCAATGCTATTTTTAGCATTTCTATTTTTAGCACTTCTTGTTGCTATTATCAACACTCCCTGTTGTGGGGAAAAATGCCTATGTAGGACGATCCTATCCACCTAAGGTGTGACAGTGCCTTAGCAACAAACAGAGACAGCTATCCTAGTATTCTTCCTTTATGAATTAAGAATGAAGAGAGATAGATGGACTAACCGGTGTCTTCCGTTTGTCCCTCGATCCAGTTCTCTCTTCTCTTTGGGAGTTCCCAGCTACTCGCCTTCTCGCTCACCCAGCTTTAAGAGGTTTCTGCAAGATCACAAGAAGAGAACACTACACAAAGACATAGATTCATATTCATAACTAGTTCAGGATTAGAAATAAACTAAACATACTAATGCAACCATACATCAAAGATACACCAGTATATAGGAGAAACCAAGATAGCTTTATTGATGAATAAGAAGGTTCAGGAAGAGATACAACCCAGAGGGCTCCAATGCAGCATCTCCTTCCCAGCAAATGAAATTCCTATCTTCACCTTCCCTCAAAGCATTAAGCACCCAATAATTCCAGTCTCAAACCAACAACAATTCTTTGCAATAACAAAATTCCAGCCTCTAGATCTCATGGAGGAGAGATCCATATATAGATGTTTGGAGAGAGGATGAGTCAGCTTGAGATCTGACTAGTGTCCTCTCCCTTTGTCAGTTCTTGATTCCACTTGGAGGTTATTGCTTCCACTTGGAGATTAAGAGCCTCTTACTCATCATAGTCGAATTTCCTGAGGCAAGTGTCATTGAGGAAGATTCTGGAAGCTTCCTGGGTCTTGAAACCTCTTGGAATGAACTTGCCATTTGTCAACTCTCGCTCAGCGCACCCTGGTAGTGCTTCTACCTGCGTTGCAGTGCAGGTAGCCAGTGTTGACTTTGACATTCAGCGCAGACAGCTAGTGGAGCCACTGAATTGATCCTAAATTGACTTGTTTTTGAGCAGTTTCTGGTGGAGAACTTTTGTGAATTGCTGTGGTTTGTTAGCCTTATTCCTCTAGGGGTAGGAACAACATGTTTAGGGACTTTGGATCCCTTAGATTATGGACATTTCATGCTCAATGCTGTAAGGCACAAAAATGTCTATAACAGTTGCCCCCTAAAGTATGAGGTCGTTTATCGGGTGAAATTCTTTATCAGGAGGATCCGAAGTTCATTCATTGCTGGGAGGAGACCTGTAATAAGATACAATACAATACATTATTTTTCATACTGCTTTCATGATCTAGCTGAGGCGGACATTCCCATGCTCAGCTTTATAAATTCATTTTTCTGTACATAGAACAGACAATCGTCTGATGGTAGACTGATAATTTTGATGAAATTATCATCCTTTGTATAGGATGATTATCTGCTGCAATGATGTACATGTCAATGTCTTTATCTTTCCTGAATATATATCGCAGCCCGGATGGATGAAACTAGATCCGGGGTCTTCAAACTCGTTCGATCTTCACTCTAAGTACAAGTCGATCCATGTGAGAATTGTTCTGAAGTCGAACATGGAAAGACATCGCTTGATTACCGGTCAATGAGGTAAACCGTTAACAAGCGCGAGAGGAATCACCGATAATGATAATGACCCTCAAGGTACTGCAGTACAATTCACGTGGTGTGAATGAAGGACTTGGCGTCGAACACCACGCAAAATCTTTCGGTCGAAGGTCATTGATGTATACCTGTCGCCGGAAGTGAGAAACTTGCCATTGAGGCATGCAAGCTTCAAAGCACTGAAGGGGTTGTTCCTAGATCAACTTCTTGGATAATGAGCTGATGTCGACAAGAAGCGATCCGTCAAAGGAGGGCCTTAATGAATCCCACATCAATGACACGGAACGGAGCTAATGATTTTGATGGAGGTGAAAACGATCTGTGACATATGATTTAGGGTGGCGGTCATGAAAGGATGAAGGATAATGTGCGGCAATGGATGGGACACGGTTGACTTTTTCTGAACGACTTCTCTTGAACATATGGCGACACTGATGCGATGGATCGGTAGCATTACCCCAAATATGGATGGTATGGCGAGACCATGGTGATGTGACCGATGAATGAAACAACCCAACCCGATTGTGGTACGGAGGAAAAGTGTCATGTTCAAGAGCGACTTGCTACCATCAAAGTTTTCTTGAGTTTCTCCCAATTTTTCCCCAGTCATTGCTGACCAATACCTCTTTATTTTTGTCAAGCTTGAGGAGGATAACATATGCTTGTTCTATAACTTGCCCTTCGGGCAAGCCCATCGCTATGTTTTAACGAGCCTAGCGATAATGAAACTCGTTCTCGTCTAAAGACAAGTTTGTCGCTATTTAATGATTTTAACGAGTCTAACGACAAAGATAACTCGATCCTTTTCATTTTTAGAGAGTCTGAAAAGGTACGTAAAGTTAACTCCAAAAGTCCTTTTTCGTCATCTAATCCCTTAAGTCCGAAAAAGTATAAAACAATACAGAAGGGATGAGTTTTCAATAGTTTTAACGAGTCGAACAAAACAAGCGCTCGATCTTTTTGTGCAATAATCCCTCAGGTCCAAAAAGATTAAAATCTAGAGGAGGTATAGCTCTTCCAGTCGCTTTAACGAGCTGGAAGGCCAAAACTCGGCAATCTTTTCATATTTTACGAGTCAGCTGAAAAGAGCTTAAAGAACACTCGTCTTTTGAGGAACGAGTGATGAAATGGGTTAGCAGTTGATTCCAGGTAAGGCTTGGAATTTTCCAATCGCGGTAGTGTCACAAGGATGGCTAGTGAAATCACTCTTCGCAGCTGTTCCTCAAAATGGGTAAACAATCATATGGAGGTGAACGATCGGCCAATGGAAAAGTGGAGGTGACAGTGAAAACACGACCAAGGCTTTAATGGCTGATGATATTACATTCACTGTGGTTATTTACCGGGATAGTTCATTTTTTAACGAGCTTAAACGCGGGTGGAAAAATTTGCTCGATCTTATGTTTATTTTTTAACGAGCATGAACTATGCGCTAAAACTGCTCGGATCTTGCGTTTATTTTTTAACGAGCATGAACTGTGTGCTAAAACTGCTCGATTATCCAGTCATATGATAAGAATGTCTCATGTAAAATGGCAACATTTAGATTTTTCCCCACATCCTTTCTTTATGCAAGTTAGGAAACGGCTAATCCTACGAGTTTAAAGGGTTAGACCTACAGGTTTAAAGGGAAGGACCTAAAAATTTAAAAAATAAATAGTCGTCCCTTGCTTGCACTCCAAAAGGTTTGCATGCCCCCAGGTATAAAATATGATTTCAAGGTTACCCCTCAATTTGCAGACAAAACATTTGTTCTATCGGGAGAGGCCTACCTCTTTCAGGTTACCCAAAGATTGTTTCATTAATCTTTCAAACGAAACACTCCTTCGGCGATGTCTACCGAGATAGACAAAGGTGAATGACCTCAGTGCCAAACACGTAACTTTGACAAAAGAATCTTATTCTAGAATAACCCCTCTTCCAAGATGGACGGGGTACAGACTAGTCATATTCTCCCACGGAAACCTACCCTATACCCAAAGTTTTCCTGCCGAAGCAGACCAGGACGCATGCCCCCTGGGTTCCAGTCATATCCTCCCGGATTACTCGCGCTCATCAGAAGGACGGACCGTGGGTTGAGACATTTCTTGCATGAAGAGACCATTTAGGGGTGGTATATGACTTTTTGCGATGCGTGATCTGGGAAATGAAAGCTGGTCCACGAGCTTGACCACTCTTCCTTCATGCGGAAAACACATTACTCTAAAGAGTGAGGAGACGATGGCTCCCATGCAATATATATAGTCTCGTCCAAGGGTCCTTAAACGACCATCACATTCATTTGAACGGTCTTCCCTTTCAATGTAATGGGCACATTGGGGAGGATCCCTAAAGGTCGACTGGTTCCTTTATCAAAGCCTGTCAGATTTCTCATTTCAGGCAAAAACGCTGGTGAACCAAGCGCTTTCCAAGCAATAGAGGAAAGGATACTCACAGCTGCCCCCTCATCAATGATGGTGCCAGCCATCACCATTCTGTATATTTGAACGATAATCCTGAATGGTATGCTTGCTGGCAAACGGGGTCTGCCTAGTTGGTTCCAGTCAAACGAGACAACTAGGTTGCTTGGAGGTGGGACCGAATAGACGGCCGGGTATGACTCTGACGAAGTTCCTTCCTGTGATAAAGGAATGGGAAAATTGCCCCCTTGTTCGTCGGAGTCTGTGTTGATGAAGAGAATTTGGACGGTGTTGTCTTTATTCTCCTCTGTGATGGTATCATTCGAAGATAGAGCCTCTGAAGGCAAAACCGGGTCAACTGCCATTTCAACCTTTTGACTTTCGTCAGGCATGGATTCAGACAGTTCATCCTCAATGATAGGTGCTTCGGCTAACCACCTGAGCGGGCCAGCCGGTTCTCAACTGGTGAAGGACTTGGCAGGAGTTTTTGATATCCAGGAGGAAGTTGCGCTCGTAAAATCGGGCGATCTTCCAAAACTCTTTTCGCCTCATCTAAGAAGGGACAACGGTGGATGGCATGGTTGCCTTCACACAGTTTGCAGGGAAATCTAGCTTTCCCTCTCTGTCCTGTGGCTTCACTTTCACTAGTTGACGGTGTGCTGTCAACATGGCTATCAGAGGTTGACGCCATCGAATTGTGCAAACGGGGGGACCAGTCCCTTAGTATCCTAGGGATGCAGGGAAAATCTCTGTGGAAGTGGTCTCCCTTGCATATGACACATGGCGATTTAGGCCTAGTCAGTGTTGTGTGTGGATTTTTGTCAGACGACACTTGTTTGCCCCCAGCCGCTTTCGGCTCCTTCTTCTTCTCTTTCTTCTTCTTTTCCTTCTTTTCCTTAGGAACTTGGTTTTTTGTTTTACCAGTTCCGTCAAGCGAAGAGGAAGGAGGAGAGGAAGAATTAGATGAAGTAGAAGGTTGGTGGGTAACTCTGGTCTGGTCTAACTGTTGATTCGACTGTTCAGGAATAGTGGTGTTTTGAACGACATTAGTTGAGAAGAGCCAGACCGGCAAGCCAATTGTCAGTCCTAGGAGCGACAATGTGGCCATGTGGGGCGCACCAACATCTCCCCAAGAGGAGAAGGGACTAGGATTTCCACCAAGGGGAATTCCTTGGTTGGTGTGCTCCATTTTCTCAACCTAAAGATCAACGTAGGAAGAAGGGGTGATTGTTCCGTTTAAAATAAATTTTAACGACGCTTTAGACACAACTTGCTTTTTCAATTTTAAAGAGTCGAGAAAAAGCAAAAGATGACTCTAGTCTCCTTCGATGTTTTAACGAGCCCGAAGTGACAAATGCTCGGATGGACTTTTTCCGTTATAGAGTCTGAAAAAGGCCAAAAGGAACTGCTCTGGAGTTCTAGGTAGAGGGTGTGCCAAACTTTTCGCAAAACAGCAGAATACTTTTTAAGGTACGACAGTCAATCTTCCCGAATGCTGTGTTCGGTGCATTGCGATCAGTAGGGCGGTCGACACGGCTTCCTAAGGATAAAGGTTTTAATCCTATAGGGGTCTCCCAATATATACATGACGGTACGTGGGAGCACAATCCGTACTGGCGCTATCGTCCCTCAGGAGGAATCACCCACCATCAGCGAGATCGACAGTCACCAGGCTTTACGACGCCGGAACACGTCTCTAGCCTAGACCTCTATGTTGTGCGTTATGTTACAAAGCGTTATTAAGTTCATTCAATTTATTTTATGTTGATCTTTCTTAGAATTTTGCCTTTTGAGGTTCACCACGAGATGTACAGACAACTTCCTAAATGCAATCTAAAAGATGATAAGCAAATTTTATCTCTTTTTTTTAACAATGAAAATCCTAGCCACAAAGGGAAAAGAAAGACACCATCTTTTCTCAGAGAGCAATCAGCACACTCTAAATGCACTTTCCCTAAATCAATCATGCAAACTATCAAGATGCAAATGCACGATGCAGGTGTTTGTTTTCCCCTTTCTTAATATTGATGCCTAAAAAGAAAGCTTTTTGTACAACTTTGAATTTGCTTTTAAATGACAAATACAAACAAGTTTACTTTTTCGAAACCAGAAAGGGTAGAAGAGAATACAACACTTTACGACTTTCGAAATGAACACTTGTTTCGACACTTAAAAGAGGCAAACTCAAACCAAAAGCAAAAGTAAATGTCTAATCAACTGCAAACAGCCAATGAACTCTCTCCTAAGATCACAATCAACAGATCTGAATCAAGGGCTACAGGACGATTATTTCACTCTTGCAAAGGAAAACTGTAAATGACGCCACAAACACATAAAAACACTCACAGTCTTTTTGTACAAAAGGAGGCGGGATTTAAGCAGTGAAAAGGAGTTATCAGAAAGGTACCTATGCTGGTTATAGGCTACAAAAATTAGAGATCAAAACAAGGCAAAACAGAGCAGAGAACCCCAGCTGCACAAGGCCTAACTGGATCAACGCACCTTCAACACAGGGGTTTTGACATTCAACGCAGGTAGCCTTCACGGGACCTGCGTTGAAATGCAGAACCTCTTCACAGGGTCTGCGCTGAAGGAGAAACGAGAGTTTCTCACTGGGTTCTGGGTCACAGTTTGCTGATTAATCTACAGTTTCAGGCCAAATCAAAGCAACAAGCAAGGTACAATCAAAGTGATGCTTAGAGGAAGGGCTAAGGTCTATCACAAAGGATCATCAAATCATTTGTGAATCCATTGTTCAGATCATAGACAAATCCAGTGGTTGGATCAAAGCAGCAGCTGTCTACTTTGCATCTGAGAATAGTAGATGCAGTTCGATTGTTGCTGTTGAGTCTATGAAACAAACAATGATGGAAACACAAATAAAATGACTAAACAGATCTCCCCCAGCGGAGTCGCCAATTTGTTGAGGGGAAAAATGCCTATGCAGGACGATCCTATCCACCTAAGGTGTGACAGTGCCTTAGCAACAAACAGAGACAGCTATCCTAGTATTCTTCCTTTATGAATTAAGAATGAAGAGAGATAGATGGACTAACCGGTGTCTTCCGTTTGTCCCTCGATCCAGTTCTCTCTTCTCTTTGGGAGTTCCCAGCTACTCGCCTTCTCGCTTGCCCAGCTTCAAGAGGTTTCTGCAAGATCACAAGAAGAGAACACTACACAAAGACATAGATTCATATTCATAACTAGTTCAGGATTAGAAATAAACTAAACATACTAATGCAACCATACATCAAAGATACACCAGTATATAGGAGAAACCAAGATAGCTTTATTGATGAATAACAAGGTTTAGGAAGAGATACAACCCAGAGGGCTCCAATCCAGCATCTCTTTCCCAGCAAATGAAATTCCTATCTTCACCTTCCCTCAAAGCATTAAGCACCCAATAATTCCAGTCTCAAACCAACAGCAATTCTTTGCAATAACAAAATTCCAGCCTCTAGATCTCATGGAGGAGAGATCCATATATAGATGTTTGGAGAGAGGATGAGTCAGCTTGAGATCTAAATAGTGTCCTCTCCCTCTGTCAGTTCTTGATTCCACTTGGAGGTTCTTTCTTCCACTTGGAGATTAAGAGCCTCTTACTCATCATAGTCGAATTCCCTGAGGCAAGTGTCATTGAGGAAGATTCTGGAAGCTTCCTGGGTCTTGACACCTCTTGGAATGAACTTGCCATTTGTCAACTCTCACTCAGCGCACCCTGGTAGTGCTTCTACCTGCGTTGCAGTGCAGGTAGCCAGTGTTGACTTTGACATTCAGCGCAAATAGCTAGTGGAGCCACTGAATTGATCCTAAATTGACTTGTTTTTGAGCAGTTTCTGGTGGAGAACTTCTGTGAATTGTTGTGGTTTGTTAGCCTTGTTCCTCTAGGGGTAGGAACAACATGTTTAGGGACTTTGGATCCCTTAGATTATGGACATTTCATGCTCAATGCTGTAAGGCACAAAAATGTCTATAACACTCCCTCTCAACAAGAAAGGCATTCAACTCGAACCCGATCCTGAACCTTTGGAATGTTCTGCATGCAACACTTCTCCTAAGTGTTGTTGCTCCAACAACTCTAGAAACAAAAATCTCCCAATTGACCTCCTTATTGGGCTAGAAACATCCTCTAATGTTGAAGCTTCCTTTGCCACTAACAAGTGCTCCCTCTATGACCTCTAAGTTGTTGCAACACTCCATGCATCTCACACCGTTTCACACCTCTCTGCGTCATCCTGCACTGGTGTAACACTCCTGTGCCTCTCGCATTTTTGCAGCCTGCTAGCTCTGCGTTGTCTTAGGATTCCTGTACTATAGCTATCTCTACCGCTCCATCCCCATCTGTCTCTACCCACTTAGCTAGTCCTACTACTCCAAACCGGGGCTCCCGTAGCAAGGTCTAATGAAAGAGGTTGGGTATCTCAATGATCCCGCCCCTATTCCAGCCTTCTTGGGACTGTCACTCCACATCGCCCCACCTCCGACTTGGAGGCATGGATGCATGTGATCCCTCTTCCCACTTGTCTCAAAATTTCCCTCTACTGGAGGTCTCTGCATGAGCGGATGCCTCCACTCGGTCTCCTCTCAGCTTCTCTAGTTGTGGCTACTCTACAACGTCTTGAAGCTGCTTCACCAACTGTGGCTTCTCCATAATTGTTTGAGACTTCTTTTGGCACTGCATGTTGAGAGGTAATGTACTCTCCCTCTCAACCACCAAGTCTCCCTCAGTTTCCTTGCTCCTCAAGGCTTTTCATGCATCTTGAACCTCAAGAGCATATAGGTTCTTGAATCGTGAACCGATCTGCTTCACTTGTCTCGTGGTGACGTGTATAAGGAAAACCTTTCCCTTACTGAAGACTACATCATAGCCTTTATCTTCCAGCATTGCGATCGATACCAAGTTTTTCTTCAGTCCTGGCACATACTTCACATCTGTCAAGGTAATGAGAGCTCCATGCTCCCTCTGAAAAGCCACTGTGCCTACTCCTTTGACACTATACTTTTCATCATTACCATTTCTATGAGTATCTGGAGATCTTTCTCCTCTAAGGTACTGAACAAACTCTCATCATCGGTCATGTGGAATGAAGCTCCACTGTCAAGAAACAAACCACATCCCACCATGGATGAAACCATGCATTCAAAGAGGGTGAAATCCAACTCGAACTGATCCCACCTTCTGATCCTTCCTTGGATCCCTTCTTGGATTTCTTCAGTGGAAAATTTGTTGCAAAGTGGCCCACCTCATGACAATGAAAGCATCGCACTTTCGATTTGTCAACCTTCTTCCCACCATGGGAAGAACTCGATTTGGGATGAGAATCCTTCTCCTTCCCTTTCTTTGCCTTACTCACTAAGGCACAATTTTCTTTATCCTCCTTGGATGAAGAACCATCTCTGGTGCTTCTCCTTATCTCCTACTGCATCGGATCCAACAAGAGTCGTTCCAAATCTAGCAGTTTCTCTCTTCCATTTATCGAGTCTTGGTAGCTATGCTAGCCCTTAGGAAGAAAAAGGAGAGAAAGACTCATGATGTCATCATCGGCTGTCATGATCCTTACACTTCCAAGCTCATCCTTACAGGTCGTGAGCTTGTTCAGATATGTAGAGATCGTGTCTCCCTTTTCACACTTGATTTTCTGAAGCTTGTCTTTCAGTGCCAGCTTCCTCTGATCATTGTTGTTCTGATATAGATCTTTCAATGGTTTCCACATTGAAAACAGTGTCTCCTTCCCATGGAGACTTGAGACTATGTGGTCTCAAACTCCCTCCAGAAGGATTCTCCTCGCTCTAGCCACACATTTCTTCCATTCCACCAATTCTTTAGCATTAGTTGTTGCCAACTTAGGGACTTCTTAATCAATGAAGTCCTTTAGAATGTTGTCCTCTAATACTGCTTCCATTTGATCCTTCCATGCTATATAATTCGAGCTGCCATCAAGGGCATACTCGAGTCTTAAACCATTGAACGCCATTGGGAAATTTGAGATGTGATAAGAATTCAAATTCTCTAACCAGGAACTTGAAACTTGAAACTTCTCCCTTCTTTGTATACTATTCTTTGCATTGATCACCTTTGCTCTGATACCATGTAGAAATTCCCACTGTAGATCACCTGATAATACAATATGCTAAAGCAAAAGACTAGATCTACTTCTACAATCAAACTTTGTGGAAGCTTAATCAATTTGAGCTAGATCAATCAGAACACATATAACAGAGAGGAAGAAATCATACGCATGAAACATAGAAGAATACTATGGGGAAAGCCTCAACTAAAAACCCTGATCTCTGTATTATCATACAAGTGGAAATATGTCCGGATTACACAAATATTTAGCTCACAAACTATCTAGCTCTTAGTACAATCCCTTTGCTGCTCATAGACAGTCAAAGACTTCTCAAAAACCTTCTCCTCTGATCTCCAAGACTCCTATTTCTTGCACAGTTTCTCCTGGGGTCCAATGCTGCCACCTGTGTGAATTGGCCTCATCATACTACTCACTAAACTTACAAGTAACTGCAATCCTGAAGGAGATAATTCCTTCTACATGGATGAGCTTCCTATATACGAAAAATCCTCCAACTGATAGTACATTGTCCCTTCCTCTGATCTCAACTGGGTCTTTGATTGAACTGACATGCATGAGTTATTTATGAGATAATATTCAGTTATCTGAAGTGCAGCAGTTACATGCATGCATGCATTAACTAACTGAACTCACAATTAGTTCAACAAACTATTTGAACTAATCTAACTGGACTTAACTCAGTTAACTGAGCTAACTAATTACAACCCAACTCATCTTGATCTCCTTTAATCAAGGGATAACTTCGTCAATCAATGGAGAAACTGTTGCATGTCTTCACATGGACTTCATGTTTGATTTTCTACAACTAATTAACTCAAGATGAATTAATTAATTATTTTACAAATAGCTGCTAAGATCAAATTTGAATTTTACTTCTCAATTTTAGTTCAGGAACTAACTAAAATTGGAATCTATCACGAAATACTATTTATAACAATGCTATTTTTGGCATTTCCATTTTTCAATTCCTTGTTGCTATATCCAACACTAGTACCTGAGATTCTATTTATAGCAATGTTATTTTTAACATTTCTATTTCTAGCATTTCTTGTTGCTATTTCCAACATGTTCCTTATCCTAACCACATGGTTGACAATGGTTGATTGGACTTTATTGGACTATGACCTAGGTGGAGGATGAAGGGGAATTTTTAGGTGGGGACAATGCACATCCTAGTCTACAAAGTCAAAATTCTCAAGAACTTTGCCATCAACCTTGCAAAGGTTCAATGAAACTACTGTAGTCTTGGAGATGCCATGTGGGAGTACAAGAAGGTCATACTAGACGAGTATTTACAAACCTTTTCATATTTTGAAGAAATATGGATGTACATTTGTATATAAGTGTATAAAGACTCCATTTTTGGTAGATGGTGTTCCTAGATCCATAGCTTTGAGACTTCCTATCAGACCTAAGCTAAAGCCCTTGAAAGAAAGTGGGACATCTTAAGTGGTTATAATGCAAAGAAGAGGACACACTTTCTTAGTTTATGTAGGTTGAGGGTGATGAGTATTGGTGGTTCATATTGCTTTAGGAATCACTAAATTGTGAAATTATTAGTGTTACAATCAGGGAAAATTTTAAGGATGGAAATTTATCTTAAAGTTTAGAAACCTTGGGGAACCCCAATAGTCCATCATATGGAATCTACAAAATTTTTGGAGATATTTTTGTAAAAATATTAAAATTTATAATATTTTTATATAGTATATATATATAAATTTTTGGCTAATTTTAGGGTAAAATAATTTTAGTCTATAAAATTTGGGCGAATAATTTTAGAAAAAAATGGAAATTAGCGAATCCTTTTTTTGGAAAAAGTATAGAAAATTAGCATATGGGTGAATATTAGCCCCTAAAATTTTCCCTGGTTACAATGTAAAATTTTATGTATGTACATGTACACTAGTATGGTGATGTGCACTAACAATGATGCAAAATATAGTGGAGGGGAATATAGCATCCTAGTTTTTAATCCCCAAAATGACGATGTAACCATAAATATAATGAATGGTCATATGCCAAGTGATGTAATATGTAAACAATGTACAATAGAAATAATAAAATAAAATACATCACCATTTATGAATGGATAAGAATAGAGTCATGGGACTATGTTTCAACAACAAGCGAGGCTAAAAAGAGGTCCAAAGGGAAACTCTACATGCCTAATAAACCCAAGCCACTTTTCTAAAAATAAATTTTGGAATGAGCCTTCTATTTTCCCATTTTGAGTATTTCAAAAGCTAATTGTTAAATGAGTGTAAGAGGTTTGGTGAGAAAGTCATCTCACTTAGTTATTGAAAGCATTGGCTAAGTATAATAAACTTTGGGAATTGGGAAACTCAAACATGTCTAGGACAAGAGGAAATTTGAATGTAGAGAGTAGCTTTTACAGCTTGGGATAAAGAGAGAAAGAGAGTTCTAGGTGATGGGAGGAGAAAGGAGCCATTGTGGATGTTGAAAATAGATAGCCTATTAGAGCTAGTAAATATATGGATATTTATGCTATTAATCACCGAAGAGAAAGTGAGTTGGCTATTGTGATAACTCTTGTTACAACTAGAATTCTTGGGATCCCTAGTAGAGAGATTTCATGTCCAACCTATGTTGGAGCCATGGGGGGAAGTGGGATAGCTTGCGGGATTGTGTGGAAGAGAAGGGGATCCTAATTGTTGAAAATAGAAACAAATGTTAAAAATAGCATCAAGAAAATCCTAATTTAATTTTTCCTTGAATTAAATTAGGAATTAAATTGTAATTCTAATTCTCATAGAACCTTGTAACATTTAACTAAGTTAAGTTGGGAGTTTATCTAGAGTCATGTAGAGTGATCCATAAATTTTAGGGGCCTAGGTTGATTTATCATTGAGATGTAATTATTTAATTCAGTTTAACTGAGTTAAATTCAGTTAAAGTAGTTCTAACTGATGGAGGAACGTGAGAGGTAAAGTGAATTAATTTGGATTTAATTCACATGCATTGATCAATCAGATAACTAATAATTCAATCATAAATAGCTCATGCATGTTAGTTCTGAGAAAGACCCAGTCGAGATTCGAGTTCAGGGACAATGTACTATCAGTTCTAAAATCATCTAAATTAAACAGATGATGCATGCAATTAGAGGAAGGCTTATAGATGGATTGTGTAGTTATGGATGAGAAATTTCCTAATTAAATATGGGCTAATTCCCTAGGAAACGACGTGAGGAAGTAGGAGCTTGGTAGGCAACATACTTGGCTAAGTATTGGCTTGAGCTGGACCTTTGTGAAGCAGCGAGATAGATTGTACTTGTGCAAAGATTGTTCGGGTTGAACAAGCACTGTACTTTCTTCTTAGGTCTTCTGATTGATGTAATATACAGATAGCAGGGTTTTTTAGTTGTGGATTTCCCTAGAAAATTATTGTGTTATGTTTGCTTAAAATTCTTCCTTTTCTACTTCGTGATTTCATCGATCAATTTTTTGTTTCCACTAAAGAGTAAAGTATATTCAAGTCCATTGTTTTAGCATATTACAATATGCAATTTGAATCTACAAGAAAATTCTAGATTGTATCAGAGCTAAAATCACTATAGAAGAGGAGAATATGAGTTTGTTTTGCAGGAGAAATCAAATTTGCAGTATCATACTTTAGAGCTAGCACGATTTCATTCTACGGATCGAGACTCGAATATGCCCTTAAGGGTAGTTCGAACTATATTTCTTGAAAGGACTGGATGGAGGAAGTGCTAGAAGACAACATATTGAAGGAATTCATAGATCATGATATCCTGAAGCCTCCAACATCTAATCCTAAAGATCTAGCAGAGTGGAGAAAGCGTGTGGAAAATACAAGAAGAATTATCCTAGAAGGAATTCGAGATCATATTTTCTCGAATCTCCACAGTAAGGAAACTCCATTTATAATGTGGAATGACTTGACAAACCTATTTCAAAACAACAGTGACCAGAGGAAGCTGGCACTGAAAGACAATCTCAGAAAGATCAAGATGGAGAAGGGCAACTCAATACTGAAGCACATGAACAAGTTCACCCAATGTCAGGATGAGCTTGGAAGTGTCGGTGTTACAATTGATGCAGACGATATGTTTTGCTTAATACTTATAGGACTTCCCAAGAGCTAGCATAGTTACCAGGATTCGGTTAATGGGAGGGAAAAAATACCAGAGTGGGAGTGGTTGTGATTCGACATGGTACAGTAAGCAATTTGACAAAACACCAGAGATGTTACCTCATCCATAGAATTGGAAGAGGACTTTGTATTAGTCAGCAAAGAAAATAAAGCTAAGGGAAAGAAGCCTCGAGGCGAGGAGCATGGAAAGAAGGACTTGAACGTCAAGTGTTTTCACTCTCACGATTTCAGGCACTATGCCACAAAATTCCCACAAAAGAAAGAAATAAAGAAGGAGTCTACAGTAGTAGAAACAGGTGAAGCTCTAGCTTCACAATTCGAACTTGATTTCACTCCCATTTCATACTTGGAAAGCATTGTAATGGGAAGCGTGTGGTATCTCGACAACAGTGCTTCATTCCATATGACGGGGAATATAGATCTCTTTAGTGACTTGGAGGAGAAAGACCTCAAGTGGAACATAGATTTTGGAGACGATGGGAGGTATAATGCGATTGACATCGATACTGTTACTTTTCAGAGGGAGTCTGGCTCCCCTCTAAGACTCACAGATGTGATGTATGTTCCAGGACTAAAGAAGAATCTTGTGTCCATCGCGGTATTGGAATATTGTGGCTACGATGTGATTTTTAGCAAAGGAAAGGTTTTCGTTAGACACATTTCCATGGCACAAGTGAAACAGATCGGTGTACGAGTCAACAACCTATATACACTTGAGGTACAAGATGCATGCAAAGCCTTGAGGAGCAAGGAAAATGTTAGAGACTTTGTTGGGTCCCTATAATACTAGTGATTACCCCATTACTATTGTAGTTATACCCCTTATTTATATTTTTGTGCCCCTATTACCCCCATATTTTTATTTCTATGCCCCATAGAATCCCTCTATTGTTATTTTTGTGGCTTTATATTATTATTGTTAGGTCGGCTGGATTATATTGTGACTCCTTAGACTCTTATATATAGAAAGGAGGTTTTGTCATTTGTATCATCCAAGAATTGTTCATTTATGTAATGTAAAGGAGGTTTCCCCCTCGAAGAGGCTGAATTCTAAGGCATTGATCTATCTTTTCTATCTTTTATTGAGCTGGTTTCATAACATTTGGTATCAGAGCTTTGGATTCTAGGGTTTCACTGCTCCAAACAGGTCATCGTGGCATTTTCGCTATAAATTTTTTTCTGTGACGTTTCAGAAGTCACAAAAAAAACCCATTTGAGAAGAAATTGCGATGAACCGTGGGTCCAGATTTCAGAGCTTTTCGTGTGATATTTGTGGAGATATGATCTGAGGAAGTTGGTCTTTTTGCAGACTCCTGAATTACATTCAAAACAGGTGACCTGGGGAAAACGTCATAACTTTCTCTCTGGGGATCGGATTGAAATTTCGTAAGAAGTTACAGAAAGAGGACGGACTGTAGTTTCTTTTGTGTGTGTTTCAGATTCAAAGGTTGAAACAGTGACACGTGGTACGTCGTACAAGTTCGCTCTACTGAACCAGTCTAAAAGCAAGTCACTGTGGGAGATTTCACATAACGCTTCCTTGGAGAATCCAATTTGGCTCAGACTTGTGGCATTGGAAAGAGGACGCAGAAGGCTACTACAGGTAGCAATTTCAGAATTGGATGATCCGAAATTACAGAGATACATCAGATTCAATATTAGGCTTCTATAAAGTGAAAAAAGGTGTGTAGTTTTTTTTAAACTTTTGTATAAGCTTGGTTTAACGGAATTAAAAGGGCATAGTAAAGCATTATTATCGGTAACTGATGCCCCGAGGAAAGAAAATGCAAACACCTAGTAAGGAACCTGAAAGCTCTAGCATGACTCATGAAGAAGAGGAAGAAATGCTACATGATATATCAAAATTACAAGAACAAATGCAACAAATGTCACGCTCACAAAAGCTAACAGAGGCTAAGATAAGTGGCGTGGAATCTAAGATAAAGGGCATGGAAGCTAAGATGGATGATTCGAAGACAAATTTGAAGAGAGACATGGCAGATTTGAAGATAGATTTGAAGACAGACATGGAAGAATTGAAGAAGTTGCTACAAGAAAGGGTCACTAATGGTGAAAAGGTAGTAAAGGAAACTCATGATGAGAACAAAAGAAATGTTAATCATGATTCCATAGACGCTAATGTTGGATCAAAGAATCACCATATTCCAAAAATCGATATGAGGAAGTTTGATGGCAAGGATCCCGCCACATGGATATTATAGATGGAGCAATTATTCGATCTCAATAATGTGCAAAACGCACAAAAGGTACGTATGGCAACTGTATATTTGGAACCAAATCAGTTTGTATGGTATCAATGGCTTTGCTCTCGTAAACAATTTATCACTTGGGCAATTTTTACGGAAGAATTGATAGCACATTATGAAGATACAAAAAGCAACACTTTTTTTAGCCAATTGATAAGTCTCAAACAAAAGGGTTCAGTAATGGAGCACATTGAGGAGTTACAAAAATTGAACATAAGGGTAAAAGATATTCCAAAGGAGCATAGGATTGATGTGTTCATAGGGTCTTTAAAGGATAATATCCAACATGATGTTCGCCTTTGGGAACCTGATTCATTAGAGAAGGCATTCAGGTTAGAAAGAAAAATGGAAAGCAAAATTATGGCAACCAGGAAGCATACCACTCACAACTATAAAGACGAAAGTGTTGTTGCCCCTAGTCTTCCACAACCTATAAGGTTGACACCACAACAATTGGAAGAAAAAAGAGCAAAAGGGCTTTGTTACAGTTGTGATAGAAAATACACTAAAGGTCATAAGTGTGCTGAGAAGAAATTATTCTACATAGATTGTGAAGAGGAAGAAGAAAAGGAGCAAGAAAGGTCAAAAGAAGAAGATATACTCTAGGAACAAATCTTAGATGAAGAAAAAATAAATCCGACCATATCTTGTAATGCATTGGCGGGAATTACCACTCCTCAAACCATCAAGATAGAAGGACAAATCAAGAAGAAAAAGGTAATAGTGTTGATTGATTCAGGAAGCACCCACAATTTTATTCATTGTAGGGTAGCAAAAGAATTGAATTGCTTCCTATATCCAGCACCAGAGTGTCAAGTGATGATTGCAAATGGAGGAACAATAAATTTCTCTGGAAAATGCCATAATATCAAGCTATCCATGGGAGAATATGTATTGACTAGCCCAATGCTTTCCATTCCAATGGGAGGTGTTGATGTTGTACTAGGAGTCCAATGGCTACAATCCTTGGGTACAATAGCTTTTAAATTTCAAGAACTTTTCATCAAATTTTCTACGGAAGGAAAGGAAGTTGAATTAAGGGGTATTGCAGGGAAACCAGGAAAGATAATCAGCTCTAATGGCATGACAAAGCTTCTAAAAAAGGAGCAAAGAGGTGTAATTGCACAATTATGTTCGCTAGATGTTTCCACATTGGAATCATCTATTTTTCCAGATCTCCAAAAAGTCCTGGACAATCATTCCAAGGTATTTGAGACTCCAAAAGGTCTCCCACCTATGCGTGATCATGATCATGCTATTCATCTGATTCCAAGAAGTGTTCCTCCAAACATCAGGCCGTACAGATATCCCTATGCCCAAAAGAGTGAAATTGAACGTATGGTTGCAGAAATGCTAGAGGTAGGTATAATTCAACCAAGTCAAAGTTCTTTCTCAGCTCCAGTAGTATTGGTGCACAAGAAGGATGGATCATGGCGCATGTTTCCGGATTATAGGGAGCTCAACAAGCTCACTATTAAAGATAAGTTCCCCATTCCTGTTATTGATGAATTACTGGATGAATTGCATGGATCAATTTACTTCACCAAGTTGGATCTTCGTTCGGGATATCATCAAATCAGAATGAAGATTGAAGACATTCCGAAAACAACATTTAAAACTCATGAGGGTCATTATGAATTTTTGGTCATGCCTTTTGGCCTTACCAATGCACCTTCAACATTTCAAGGTTTGATGAATTCAATTTTCAAACCATTCCTTAGAAAATTTGTGTTAGTATTTTTTGATGATATACTAATCTACAACAAGTCTTGGAAGGATCATGTTGAACATGTTGACAGGGTGCTACAACTATTGGAGGAGAAACAATTATATGCAAAAAGATCCAAATGTTTCTTTGGAGTCCAGGAGGTGGAATATTTGGGTCATATTGTATCTCATGAAGGAGTTAAGGTAGACCCTAGCAAAATTAAAGCCATTAAGGAATGGAAAATTCCCACATCCATAAAGCATCTGCGAGGATTTCTTGGGTTGACAGGGTATTATCGCAAGTTTGTTAAGAATTATGGGAGAATAGCAGCACCTCTAACAACATTATTGAAGAAAGATTCATTTTCATGGACTCCGGAAGCAACAAAGGCCTTTGAACATCTTAAAGAGGCAATGTGCCAAGCACCGGTCTTAGCTACACCGGACTTCACAAAAACCTTTATTGTGGAATGTGATGCTTCAGGAAATGGAATTGGTGCTGTTCTAATGCAAGATGAAAGACCCATTTCTTTTGAAAGTCGTCCAATCAAGGGAAAGTTTTTAAGCAAAGCTATTTATGAGAAGGAAATGTTGGCAATACTCCATGCACTTAAGAAATGGCGACCCTACCTAATGGGAAGACACTTCAAGGTAAAAACGGATCATGATAGCCTTAAATACTTTTTAGAACAAAGATTATCCTCTGAAGAGAAACAAAAGTGGGTCACAAAGATGTTGGGTTATGACTTTGAAATCATCTACAAGAAAGGGAAGCAAAATGTGGTGGCAGATGCACTCTCAAGAAAGGATGAGGATGTGGAAGCATTGTTGTGTGCCATTTCTATTATCCAACCAGATTGGATAAACGAAGCAAGGGAGGAATGGAAGAATGATGAAGAAGTGTGGGCACTTATTCGAAAGCTACAACAAGGTTCCAGTACTTCTGATACATTTAGCTGGAAAAATGATTCGTTATGGTACAAAGATCGCTTATACCTTTGTAAGAATTCCCAGCTAAAACAAAAGATTCTTATGGAATTGCACACTTCTCCCTTAGGAGGGCACTCAGGATTTTAAAAAACTTACCACAGGGTTAAGAAGGAATTTTTTTGGGATGGCCTTAAATCAGATATTCAAAAGTTTGTGGCGGAATGTTTGGTTTGCCAGCAAAATAAAGTTGAAATAATTAAGACACCGGGTCTATTACAACCTTTATCCATTCCAAGCCAACGTTGGGAGGAGGTTTCAATGGATTTTATCACAGGTTTACCCAAGTCTGAGGGAAAGAGTGTCATCATGGTGGTAGTTGACAGACTTACCAAGTATGCACACTTTTGTGCATTATCACATCCATTTAAAGCCAGTACAGTTTCTACTGCATTTATGGAAACAGTTCAAAAGCTACATGGAAACGCAAAGATTATTGTAAGTGACGGAGATCCCGTTTTCACTGGAAATTTTTAGACAGAATTATTTTCTTGTCTTGGTACTCAGTTAGCTCATAGCTCATCTTATCATTGTCAATCTGATGGGCAAACTGAGATAGTAAACAAATGTTTGGAAGGATATCTTCATTGCTTTGTATCTGATAAATAGACACAATGGGTCAAATGGTTGCCTCTGGCTGAATGGTGGTATAACACTTCCTTCCATACAGCAACAAAAATGACCCCATTTATGGCACTTTATGGGTATCAACCACCATCCATCACATCATATTTAAGAGAAAATTCTAAGGTTCAGGCAGTGGAACATCACATCGAACATCAACAACAAGTCCTCCAACTCTTAAAGGATAACCTCGTGTTGGCACAAAATAGAATGAAACAACAGGCAGATCAACATCGCAGTGAAAGAAGTTTTGATGTAGGTGATTGGGTATTCCTACGGCTACAACCATATAAGAAAATGTCCCTAAAGCAAGCTAAGAAGGATAATAAATTATCACCAAAGTATTATGGTCCGTACAAGGTGTTGCAAAAGATTGGTACTATGGCATACAAATTGGAGCTTCCTGCAGCTTCTCGATTGCACCCAGTTTTCCATGTTTCATGTTTAAAGAAGGTTATAGGTGACAAGCTCCCAATTCAAACAATATTGCCAGAACTTGATGAGGAAGGAAAAATTATATTGGAACCGGAAGTAGTCACAGAAACAAGAACTTGACAACTACGAAATCGATCAATTTAGAGTATCTTATCAAGTGGAAGAACTTATCCGCTGAAGATTCCACATGGGAGGATGAGAATTTTATGCAGAAGTATCGAGAACTACTCAAGCGTTGAGGACAACACTTTTTTGAAGGAGAGGGGCATATTGGGTCCCTATAATACTAGTGATTACCCCATTACTATTGTAGTTATACCCCTTATTTATATTTTTGTGCCCCTATTACCCCCATATTGTTATTTCTGTGCCCCATAGAATCCCTCTATTGTTATTTTTGTGGCTTTATATTATTATTGTTAGGTCGGCTGGATTATATTGTGACTCCTTAGACTCCTATATATAGAAAGGAGGTTTTGTCATTTGTATCATCCAAGAATTGTTCATTTATGTAATGTAAAGGAGGTTGCCCCCTAGAAGAGGCTGAATTCTAAGGCGTTGATCTATCTTTTCTATCTTTTATTGAGCTGGTTTCATAACAGACTTGGTGGTTGAGAGGGATCATGAATTACCTCTCAACATACAGACTCAGAAGCAGCCTCAGAAAGTTGTGGAGCAGCCACAATTAGAGAAGTAGAGAGGAGACCAAGCGGAGACATCCACTCAAGAAGAGACCTCCAACAGGGGGAAATTTAGAGCCAAGTGGGCAGAGGAGCACATGCAGCCATACTTCCAGGTGAGAGGTGGGGCGATGTGAAGCAATAGTCCTAAGAGTTCAGAAATTGTGCAGGATCCATTGAGGTTTTTTTTTGTCTCATGGATCATTACCTTGCTATAGGGGGGCCATAGTATTAAGTAGCAAGAGGACTAGTGTCAGTTAGATAGTAAGGAGTGCAGAGCAATGTTGACAACAGAGCAGGAGGCTTAGAAGCAGAGTCAACAACAACATAATTTTTTGAGTAGACAGTTTCAGACACACTTGATTCAATTTATTTTATTTGGATGCTTTTTAGTTTGCATATGTTGCAGTAGAAACAATGACAAGTGTTGCATGTAGAAAATTCCAAAGGTACCGGATCGAGATGGAGTTGAATTCCTTTCTTGTTGAGAGGAAGTGTTGAAAATAGCAACAAGAAATGTTAAAAATAACATCAAGAAAATCCTAATTTAATTTTGTCCTTGAATTAAATTATGAATTGAATTGTAATTCTAATTCTCATATAACCTTATAACAATTAACTAAGTTACGTTGGATAAGATGGCTTAATAAATTCGAGTTGGGAATCTATCTAGAGTCATGTAGTGTGATCCCTAAATTTTAGGGGGCCATGTTGAGTTATTATTGAGTTGTAATTATTTAATTCGGTTTAACTGACTTAAATTCAGTTAAACTAGTTCTACCTGATGGAGGAACCAGTGAGAAGTCAAGTGAATTAATTTGGATTTGATTCACATGCATTGATCAATTAGATAACTGATAATTCACTCATAAATAACTCATGCATGTTAGTTCTGAGAAAGATCGAGTTGAGATTAGAGTTCAGGGACAATGTACTATCAGTTGTAAAATCATCTAAATAAACCAATGGTGCATGTAATCAAAGGAAGGCCTATGGATGGATTGCATAGTTATGGATGAGGAATTTCCCAATTAAATATGGGATAATTCCCTAGGAAATGACGCAAGGAAGTAGGAGCTTGACAGATAACAAATTTGGCTAAGTATTGGCTTAGGCTAGTTTGTGAAGTAGTGAGATATATTGTACACGTGCATATCTTGTTTGGGTTGAACAAACATTGTATTTTATCCTGAGAGCTTTTGATTAATGCAATACACACATAGCAGGGGTTTTTAGCTATGGCTTTCCCCAAAAAATTATTGTGTTATGTGTGATTGAAATTCTTCCTTTTCATCAATCAATTTTTTGTTTCTGCAAATGAGTAGAGTAGATTCAAGTCAATTGTTTTAGCATATTACAATCTGCAGTTTGAATCTACAATAAAATTCTACACTAATTATTGGGTTTTGTAGGTTGAAAGGAAGGAAAGTTGGTCGATTAGAATTGTTGTAGGAATTAGATTGGTTTGATTTTTACTAGGTACTTGGTTGTGAGTGGATAATATTTAAGAACTAGGAGTCATCTTTTCTTGTGGATTCATAGCCATGGCTTGTGGGTGACTTTCTGCTGAGAGAATTAGAGTGACAAGTCTATGATTGAGTGGAACATCCATTCTTTATACCTAGTTGTGTATTTTCTTGCAACTATAAGAGTTTATTCATTGTCTTTATCTACAATTTTAATGTTATGGCTTAGTTGCTACATTTTACTCTATGTATTCATTATTTTAATGCTATTGTATATGCTCAAATACTTGCATTCGTGACTTTGAAATTTCAATTTAGTTACATGGGCATTTTTATCATGCTACACACATTTATCTTGAAATGAGTATGAAAAATATTTCATTTTCCAATGCATTCAGTAGAAATTATGCTACATATTTAATGAATTTCAAAGATGGATTTAGTTTGTGAAATAAATTATTATACTTGTGGTGATTTAGTAATGCCAACAATATAGTTTTCATTTTCTTAGAAACATGTTATGTTATGTATCAAGAATACTAGTTTCTAAGTGAATGGGAATCATCTTTTAAAACTTTAGCTTTGACATTGTGTTAACTATTGAATTTTAACATATACATTTAATTATATTATTGAAATAATGTCAAACTTTTTCATTACATTTAAAAAAAAAGAGTTTCTCAAATATATTTACATGGTAGAATTTTCTTACATTCTACCAATATCATTGAATTATTAAATTAGCAAACCCTATTTTCATATTGGTACAAAAGGCACTTATAATGTCCAACTATAAACTTCTATTAGACCATGGCATAATCCATGAAAAAACGCATGATAGAAACTCTTTATTATGGAAAGCGTCTTTCATGTTTTATATTTTTCACTTCTTATATCATGGAATTGGTGCATTTTTCAATATCTGATAGAATAATTTAGTTTAGCATAACTTGATCACTATAAATCTAAATACAATTTTTTTTTCTTTTTGTTAGATAATGTGGGCCCTGAGATGATTAGCATGCCAAACTTCTAGTTTGAGCTATCAAAATCACCCAAGATCACATTCAACCTATGGCACACCGGCTATTAGAAAAATTAACTTTTTGCCTACAGGGTTATGAAGTGATTACCTTTACACCAAGGAGTGTCTTAATAGAACACCCTGTCACCATCTCTTCTACATCCCATGAAAAAAACAACTCTTATTAGATTAGAAAATTATGAAGGAAAAAAACTTGAAAATTACTTTTAGATATTAAAATAACTTTCAATTTAATATATATATTTTAGAATTTCACATCATAATTAGCATACTTAATATATTGATACCCAAAACAAAAAAAAAAACTACAAAATCATATCGATTCAATCAACAACCTGCAGAGAAATCACCTTATTACTAATTTATTACCTTATTACTCATTTATTAAAATCTCTCTTATGAGGTCTTTATGCAAAACTTATCACATCAATCTTATATTATTACATGAGCCTTGACAATATCCTTCCTTTCTTAATTTAATCAACTTGGATGCATGTAGGTCATTTGAATTTGAATTTGAACTTTGTTAACCATAATTCTTTGAAAGAAAGGTTTTTTCTATGAAACCTAACCTCCTTGACCTTTTCCTAAGTTAAAAATGTTTAACTTATTATTTATATAATCACCAGGTGATTACATCTTTCCTTTTTAAAATACTCTTTGGATAACCACCATTCTACTCTTTATCCTCAAACATTCCCTCTCCAACAATATGTTATTGTTTTTAAAACTCTTTTAAACTGTCCTATACTCTTTGATGACATATGCTATATTTTAGATAAGAAAAACTACAAACAAATAAAAAAATAAACTAAAAATTACCTCATTAAAATGGTGTTAGGTAATCTATTTTATATTATATTTGAGATATAGAAATAACGCTGAAAGTTAGTTTAGTTGGTCTAATTTTCTTGGATGGCTTATGCTATATTTTAGATAAGAAAAACTACCCACAAATAAAAAATAAACTAAAAATTACCTAATCTATTTTATATTATATTTGAGATATAAAAATAACACTGAAAGTTAGTTTAGTTGGTCTAATTTTCGTCATTAAAATACTTTAATAATGATGAAAAATCATAAGTCAATTCTCCTTTCACATTCTCAAAATCAAGTTGTACGAATAAGCTGATAAAAACTAATGCCTATAAATTAATACGTAGAAACTAAACTCTACAAGTGATCCTTATACATTAAAATGTAGAAATTAAACAAGCTTATTCGTCTACCCTTCCTTCCTTGATTGAGGGCAGAATCATCCTATCTCAAGGGTTTATTTATGTAATGTTATGTAATCCACTTCATGTGGGACTTTATGATTACACTTTAGGATGTGAGATTTACATTTGAGAAGCGGGATTTGAAGAAATTTGATTTGATATTTCTTTCTTTGAATGTTACATGTTACAGGTTTTAATTAAGCATGTACATTTTGTTAAAAATAGTCTCTCTTTCTGACTTTATCTTAATTATTGTAACCTTCGCTGCAACTTAGACCCGTGTTAAAATTAATTACACAAAATCATATAATTATTAATAATAAAAGTACATAAATATTCCATCGTATTACTCCAACAATGTTACGGGTGACTTTCATAAATCAATATCTTTTAAAAACAGCTTGAGTTTGGTGGAATTGATTATCACTACACATTTTGGTGGGGGAAAGTAGTCAAATCGATGTTAAATCACTGTTATGAAAGTATTATACATTAATTGATGAGATCCCTTATCCACAAATAATGGGGGTTCTACATCAATTTGATATTTGATCTGCAACATTAGAACTAAACAGTTATTATTAAATCCTTGTATTGATAAAAAAACACAGATACGGACACTTGTCCATCACTTGCTATGATATTTAACTAATCTGCAACATTAAAACAGTTGTTATTAAATGCTCTGTACTGTTTAAAAACAGATAACAGACATTCTGTCCATCACTTGCTAAGTCTGTTGAGTAAGTCGTTCCGGATCCACTCTGGTGTCTAGAGATTTGGTTGGCGTGGAGTCCTTGTAGATCCAATATAATACAAGCTGCGCTGCGCCCAACACATTTCCTACTCCGTTCGGAACCTGTTTCAATACATGAGTATTAATTCCCATAAATCCATAGGCATATATTCCAACAATAGGGATAAATTTGAGATTCCTGTGGAAGTAATTGTTTCATGGTAGGTTTCACAGATTATTAACTACAATATTCATCTTCATCTTCAAATTAATTGACATTTTCATAAAGTATTATGGAAAAAAAGTTTGATATTTTGAAAATAATATTATGAAAATAGGGTATTGATAGTAGATTCTGAAAATATTTTAAGGATAGGAATTAGGTTAAACAATTGATCTAGCTATTAGCCATTGTTGTTTATAGAATTGGTTAGGAATATCTAAGAATCTAACTATTGTTGTCTATAGGATTGGTCAGAAATATCTAGAAATCCAACATACAGTAGTGAAAATATCTCAAGGATAGGAACTAGGTTAAATACTTGATTTCGCTATTGTCCATTGCTGTCTATAAGATTGGTTAGGAATATCTAAAAATCCAACATACAACAGTGATGTGAAATAATTGACCTACCAAAAAATTTCAAGATATTCCCAAAACCTACAATAAAATAAATTCAGATTAAACTACAACATCCATCTTCAAATTAATAGAGATTTTGAAAATGAATGCTATAGTCAATACTCCATGAAACCTACAATCAAACAATTTGGATGGCAATGCTCAAAATATAAGCTCACCCCAATAAATGCATCCTGGCCAAGAATGCCATAAACAAACCAAGACAAACCGCATAGGAATACAAAGAGTGACAGGAAAAATGGCATGTATTTGTTGAAATATACTTTCAACTGCAGCGTTGCCGGAAGCCGCCAGTAAACAGCAACCACAAAACAGCCAACGTTTCCCCGCACTGCTTTCACGCAACAGTGGTATTTCTTGGGGAGGCAGCGAGCATGTACACTGGTTGACACGTGGCCACAACAAATTTTCCAAAATCACCATTCCCCAGCGCTTAAAGTTCAGCAAATAAGTCCTTGCGATATTGTCAACAGCCGTCCGATTTTTGAGGGCAAGATCAACGGTTGGTAGCTCATGAGAGTGAGGGTACTTTGGTAGTAAATTGTAGGTAAAGCATTTATTTTGTTTTAAATTCACGGATGTAATTTTTTTTTACACGGCACAAGTCAAACAAAAGTCATGTTCTGTTTTATGTTTTTTGTTGAAAAATGTAATGTAATATGTGAATCGCAGCAGCGCCTGAATGCAATTTTTTTGAGAAGGAAAACCCAATACGCAGCAGCATGAAGGGGGTAAAGAAAAATTTCACACAGCAGTGTTGATATTTTTTTTGGAGGAGAGAGAGTATTTTGTTTTGAAATGCACAGCAATACAGAGACAGAGTAATTTCCGAGGGAGACAGTGAAGTTTCTTTTGGAATTGCATCTGAAGCACGAATGTTGTAATCCCTCTGATAGAGGAAGAATCTTTCGTAACAGTTGGTTTTATTAATGAATACAAAGTTTTTTTGTGCATGTGTAAAACTCTGTCTTCAGGAAACAATTTTTTTTGTTTTCTCTGTGTTAAGGAACAGAGAATTTTTTTGTTTAATTTGTTTGGAATTATCAGAAATTCTCAACATGGTATCGGAGCTTGTCCAGGCTCTTTGAAGGTGGCAAAGAAGCTGAAGGAAGGATTTCTTGCTGCAGCAGCTTCTCTGGCAGAGTGAAGACTTAGTCAAGAAAGAATCCAAGGTATTTCTCAAGTTAGTTTTCTGTGTTACTGTTGAGGACAATCAGCGATTTTAAATACACAGTCAAATATTTTGAAGCATAGTTAAGAGTGCAAGAATGGCTGGAGCCAGCACTAGCATGGGTATCTGTAATACTCAGCTCCCACAATTTAATGGAAAAAACTATGACTATTGGGCAATAACTATGAAAGCTTTGCTTGCTTCCCAAGACTTATGGGAATTTGTTGAGGATGGTTTTGAAGAACCAGCAGATGAAAATGAGTTTAATAACTTAACTCAGGCAGAGAAAGATCTGTTGAAGAGAAATAAGAAGAAGGATTCTAAAGCCCTCTACTTTTTGTATCAAGCAGTGCATGAGAGTGTGTTTCCAAGGATAGAAGCAGCCAAAAGATCCAAAGAAGCATGGGAAACTCTCAAGACAGCCTATCAAGGCATGGAGAAAGTGAAGACAACAAAACTGCAGTTGCTGAGGAGAGATTTTGAGACTCTCTGCATGAAGGAGTCAGACAATATTGACTCATTCTTCACACATGTGATTGGTCTGGTCACACAGATAAGGTCTCATAGAGAGATTCTTGAAGAAAGAGGATTGTGGAGAAACTATTGAGGATCCTACCCTTGAGGTTTGATGTGATTGTCACCACCATAGAAGAGACAAAGGATCTCACAAACTTCTCAGTTGATGAACTACATGCATCACTGATAACACATGAGAAGAGATTGAGTAGAAATGAAAATTCATCTCTATAACATGCCTTTAAGACCTAGATGTTCTTTGGAAGAGGAAGAGGTCAAGGCAGAGGAAACAAGAGAGGAAGAGGCAGAAGCCAAAACAGAGGTGGAAGAAACAGTCCAGCAAATGCTCAAGGAAGAGGCAGCAATCCAAATCAGAACCAAGGCCAAGGCAATAGCCAAGAAAGTGGACAACATCATGCTGAAGGACAAAGGTATGATAAAGCCAATGTCCAATGTCATTATTGTAAAAAATATGGGCATTATGCAAATGAATGTAGGAAGAAGTAGCATGATATGAGTAATAGAACTAGTGCAAATTTCACTAGAGAAAATATCGGCCAAGATAATTTGTTTTTAGCCTGTAATATGGCTGAAGAAAAGAGTGAAGACGTATGGTTCTTAGATTCCGGTTGCAGTAACCATATGACAGGAAACATAGCTCTGTTTTCTATGTTAGATCAGAGTGTGAAGTCACAAGTCACACTAGGGACTGATAATAAAGTTTCTGTTATGGGAAAAGGAGAAGTAAATGTCTTAACAAAGAAAGGTGAAAAGAAAACCATATCAGATGTTTATTATGTTCCTAGAATGAAATGTAACCTCTTAAGTATTGGACAACTTATTCAAAAGGGGTACAATGTTTTCTTTGTGGATGATGTATGCACCATCATGGATAAAACACCCAGCAAACAATGTATTGCTGAAGTGAAGATGACAAGGAACAGGATGTTCCCTCTCAGAATGAAAGCAGATTTAAAAAATGGAGAAGAAATAGCAGCAGTGACACAAGAGGCTTTCCAAAGCGAACCAAAGGATGAAAACTGGTTGTGGCACTTGAGATTTGGACATCTCAACTTTGGAGGTCTTAACTTGTTTAATAGAAAAGGGACGGTAAGAGGATTACCATTGACAGAGAAACTAGACAGCCTTTGTGAAGGTTGTATCTTGGGGAAACAACACAGAGAAAGTTTTCCATCTGGGAAAAGCATAAGGGCAAAAGTACCCTTAGAGATTGTCCACTCAGATTTATGTGGACCGATGCAAACTCCATCACTTACAGGCAGCCACTATATACTAACATTTATTGATGATTTTACTAGAAAAACTTGAGTCTATTTCCTAAAGAACAAAAGTGAAGTGTTTGAAAAATTTCGCAATTTCAAAGCACTTGTAGAAAACCAAAGTGGGCTGCATATCAAAGTTCTAAGAACTGATGAGGATGTGAGTATATCTCCAAGGAATTTCTACGTTTTTGTAGATAAAATGGAATTCAAAGCGGTTTACCACTAGGTACACTCCGTAGCAAAATGGAGTTGCCGAAAAGAAGAATAGGACAATCATGGATATGGCAAGGAGTATGTTAAAGGCAAAGCATTTGCCAAAGGGCTGAAGCTGTACACTGTGCAGCGTACATTTTGAATAGATGCCCTACAAAATCAGTGATGATCAGAGTGCCGGAAGAAGCATGGAATGGGACAAAGCAAGGAGTCACCCACATGAAAGTTTTTGGATGTGTGGCCTATGCACACATTCCAGATCAACTAACGAAGAAGTTGGACAACAAAGGAGAGAAATGTATTTTCATTGGATACAGTGAGGAATCCAAAGCTTACAGGTTGTATAACCCATCCACCAAGAAGCTTATTGTGAGTAGAGATGTTTAGTTCATTGAGGAGGAAGCTTGGGATGGAAGCATAGAGAAAACAGTGAATGTTAAAAGCTCTTTGTCACATGATGAAGATGATGAGGAGATGGCTGAAATACATCCCCAAACAGCAGCACCAACACAAGGGCAGCAAGAGACACCCTTGAGGAGAAATGAAAGTGCTTCTCCAAGCACACCACAAGGAGGAAATTCAAGTGCTTCTTCAAGCACTTGTACACCAAATGAAAGAGGTAAGAAGTTCAGAAATTTAAGTGACATTTATGAACAAGAGGCAGCAAATGAAGGTATGAACTCTTTGTTTGCTTTATATTGTCATGTTGATGACCCTGTTCATTTCGAAGAAACAATTAAGGATAGGAAATGGATAGAAGCTATGGATGATGAGATCAATGCCATAGGAAAAAACAATACATGGGATTTAGTTGAACTACCAAAAGGAAAGGAAGTCATTGGAGTTAAATGGGTCTACAAGACCAAAAGTAATGTTGAAGGCAAAATAGAAAGACACAAGGCAAGACTTGTTATCAAAGGATATAAGCAGCAGTATGGGAGAGACTATGAGGAAACTTTTGCACCGGTTGCTAAAATGGAAACCATGAGAGCAGTGCTGTCCATAGCAGCGAAAAACAAATGGAAAGTTTACCAAATGGACATGAACAACCTCTAGGCTATGAAAATAAAGGCCAAGAGCACAAAGTGTGCAGATTGAAGAAAGCTCTTTATGGGCTGAAGCAAGCACCAAGAGCGTGGTATAGTAGGATAGATTCCTATCTACAAGAAAATGGATTTGAAAAGTTTGAGGGAGAACCCACCCTCTACATCAAAGAAAAGGATGGTAAAATACTAATTGTTGTGTTATATGTTGATGATGTTATTTTCACAGGTAATGATGATTATCTTATTGAAAAATTCAAAACAGTCATGAAAGAAGAATTTGAAATGACTGACATGGGTTTGCTGAGATACTTCTTAGGAATAGAAGTAGAACAAAATGGAAATGGGATTTTTATCTCACAAGCGAAATATGTTAATGAAGTTTTGGAAAGATTTAATATGCAGAAGAGCAAAGCAGCAATCACTCCCACAGTGATGGGATTAAAACTCAGCAAAGAGGACAACAGCAAGGATTTTGATCCTAGTTTGTATAACAGCATAGTTGGCAGCCTCATGTATTTGACTGCAACTAGGCTGGACATAATGTATGCTGTTAGTTTGATTTCCAGATTCATGGAGAGGCCAAAAGAAGCACATTGGCAAGCAGCAAAAAGGATTTTGAGGTATGTTAAAGGTACTAAAATGTTTGGCATTTTATATACTGTTTCAGAATGTTCAAATTTAATTAGACACACTGATAGTGATTGGGTTGGAAGTGTAGATGATCGGAAAAGCACATCCGATTATATTTTTCACATGGGTTCAGGAGCCATTTCATAGGCTTCTAAAAAATAGCCTATTGTAGTGTTGTCTACAGCAAAAGCAGAATATGTGGCAGCTACAACAGCAACGTGTCAAGCAATTTGGATGAGAAGGACGTTAAGGAGTTTATGCCAAGAGCAAGCAAAATGAACTGTGACTTTTTGTGACAATAGCTCAGCTATTGCATTATCCAAGAATTCTGTGTTTCATAAGAGAACGAAACACATTGACACAAAGTTTCATTACATCAGGGAATTGGTAAACAATGGAGAAATTGTTTTACAACACTACAGAACTCAGGAGCAGGTTGCAAATATTTTAACCAAACCATTGGGGCAGAAAAGTTTTGAATTTTTGAGGAAATGTCTGGGTATGATTGATAACCCATCAGTTGAAATTAAAGGGGAGTGTTGAAATATACTTTCAACTGCAGCGTTGCTAGAAGCCGCCAGTAAACAACGACCACAAAACAGCCAACGTTTCCCCACACCGCTTTCACGCAACAGTGGTATTTCATGGGGAGGCAGCGAGCATGTACACTGGTTGACACATGGCCACAACAACTTTTCCAAAACCACCATTCCCTGGCGCTTAAAGTTCAACAAATAAGTCCTTACGATATTGTCAACAGCTGTCCGATTTTTTTGGGCAAGATCAATGGTTGGTAGCTCATGAGAGTGAGGGTACTTCACTCTGCCTGTCCCTGGATTTTCCGTGCGATACGGTTAAAACAAAATTAACATATTGCCATACTGAAAAATTAATGAAATGTACTGTGGCCATAAATTGTAGGTAAAGCATTTATTTTGTTTTAAATTCACGGATGTAATTTTTTTTTACACGACACAAGTCAAAGAAAAGTCATGTTCTGTTTTATGTTTTTTGTTGAAAAATGTAATGTAATATGTGAAGCGCACCAGCGCGTGAATGAAATTTTTTTTGAGAAGGAAAACCCAATACGCAGCAGCGCGAAGGGGCTAAAGAAAAATTTCACACAGCAGTGTTAATATTTTTTTTGGAGGAGACAGAGTATTTTGTTTTGAAGTGCACAACAGTGCAGAGACAGAGTAATTTCCCAGGGAGACAGTGAAGTTTTTTTTGGAACTGCATCTGAAGCATGAATGTTGTAATCCCTCTAATAGAGGAAGAATCTTTTGTAACAGTTGGTTTTATTAATGAATACAAAGTTTTTCTGTGCATGTGTAAAACTTTGTCTTCAGGAAACAATTTTTTTTGTTTTCTCTGCGTTAACATAGCATTTTTTCTGTTTAATTTGTTTGGAATTATCATAAATTCCCAACAGTATTCCACGCTCTTTGTCTCCACTACAAGTTTCTGCCATGGGACAAGAAAATCAACATGACTTCAGAATAATCAGCAGGAATGGAAATCATAATACAAAAATCCCAAACTGAAAACTTTAGGGAGAAAGAGTTAGTGAATATAGACCATAATGGACAATGGGGCAACATACATGCACACTGACAGAGTTGCAGAAACTATTCCAATAAGCAAAGTGCGTGAAGTGTAATCAAGAGCCATAGCCGATACCACAACGATGACTCCAAACAAAACCAACTCTGCAACGAACAACCTCAACATTTTCCTCTTTTGTTTCATTCACACACACATAAAAGTTAAACTCCCCATATCAGAATCACATTCTTATCAACTAGTTGACCTGCAAGATGATTCTAATCTTACCCTGTGCATTGGAGGAGCATATGCCAAGTAAAGGCATACATAAACCAACTCTAGAACAGCTCCTGATCCATCCGAAATGGTGACCAGAATATTATCAAATGATACGAAGGGTAGGCCGTAATAAGCGTATAGCAGACAGTTTAGGAGGGAAACCACATATGGAAGGCTAGGAAAGTCCTCTGTAGAACCCCTTTTATTACATAGTAGAACGTAATCCTGCACCGTGTGGATTCAGAAGGAGGACCCAATAAATAAATAAATAATTCAGTGCTCACACAGTTGATTTATTGAATAGCAAGAAGTTATATTCATGAAATTAGGCTTACATAGGTGCCAAGAAGAGTGCTGCACTGAAAATATTTCCTGCATAAATTTCAAGACAATAATTTTTTTTTTGATAGAAATTAGTGTTCTATGTTTCTTTCCAAAGAGAATATGAAATAGAAAAAAAACCTAGGATGCTGAAGATGAAGTGCAGAACATCCTTCATTGCTCTGATGAATGTCCTCCTCCCACAATGGGAATCCTCTGTAAGACAACTGCATATATGTCTGCTTCTTCCCATCCACCAGTCAGAGTGAGGGCCATGGCGGCCGAGCTCCACCAAACATTCCGGATGAGATGACATTTTGTCCCTTCTCCTTCGAGCATGGTGAGATTTGAACATCAGTAGACGAAGCCTATTCAGCCCTGCATGGGAAGTTGCATGCTTGTTTAAGTGAGGCCCATGGTGGCCGAGCTCCACCAAACATTCCAGATGAGATGACATTTTGTCCCTTCTACTCCGAGCATGATGAGATTTGAACATCAGTGGTGGAATTCTATTCAGCCCTCTACATCGGAATCTGCTTGTTTAATTGGATCCCCTCGTTGTGGGTTGTCCGAATGCAATGTTCCTGAAAGTGAAACTGCAACATTTTGTAGAAATTTAAATGTCACATAATGTTTTGTTTCTTACATAATTACATAAGAAATTATCATTGAACAACAAAGGTGCTATTTTTTAATATTATTTATTAATGTTGATTGAAACTTGTAGAAGGAAAACCATGTGAATTATAAATTATTGGTTGGTGTTCTATATAAATGATCTGAAAATTACTCGTAAGTGATCTCAGTTAATTAATTAATGAATGAAGGTATTACAGACTCATGTGTTGGTGTGTGTCTATTTTATCTTAAGCAACGGATCGATCAGATTGCAAAATACACAGACACTGAAAAATGGAAAATAGTAAGATAAACACAGTAAGGAAATACAAGAACACAACAAATTAACAAGGAGTTCACCCAATCCTCTTGGGCTACGTCTCCGGTCCAGCTTTCAGTGGTGGCCTTTTCTTATTGTGTCTTTAAAGCAGAGTTTTTACAATGAGGAGCTCAATTTGAGTCTCCTGAAACAGAAGATGTTCAGTAGGGTGGTTCTTGGATTCCCCAAGCCACTAGAGTGCACAGACTCTTTCCTTACCAAGTTTCGACCTCTTTGGTCTTTAATGGAATGAGTCCAATGTGGTGCTTAATTCCCAACAGATATCCTCACAGGGATTGCTTGAACCTCTCAAGCCTGGTTCTGTCTGCGCAATGCTGCCTTAACTTTGCAGGTCATCTCGGCTCTTTGTTTTCTACTTCTTGATTCACTGCCTCTTTTTCGTTTGTCTCTGTTCTCCTCCTTCGTTCTGTTCTCTGTCTATTCAGGGCTTAAAACCAATTTGTCTCATGACTGTTCGCTTCCTCTTCCTCCCCTTTGGATCGCCTACTGCTATTCGCTTGGAGTTCCCTGCCTTTCCATCATCGCCAACGTCTCGCAAGGAAGTGGCCACTTGTTCTTTCACAAACTGCGCCAGCTCTTCCTCAACGGTTCGGTATTTTAGTTACACTGTGCAATGATTCATCTGCCAACTCAGCGGTCAAATCGGACTTCAATCTTTATGTGATGTAGCTTATTTTCCCTTCAGATCTGGTTTCTCATCGGGTGCAATCTTCGCCGTCAGATCTGGAGCCCGCAGATCCTACGGTGTTTGCTCTTATCGCGCGGTTGACTTGCTCGACCGTTAGCCTGCGATGAGAGGCAGTTTTCTCTCTCATCCACTGGACACGCATCGTGCAATGTATGGAATCACTCATTCTCCTGCCAAATCCGCTTACCGCCCAACATGCCTCCAATATTCCGCCAGTTTTGGAGCGCAGGGCCCGTCTTTTGCTTTAGCGCTTTCCCTACGATTTCCCAGCTTCCCATGCGACTGAGCGCTTCGAGGCTTTTCCTTCTCGAGGGGTTTTGCCCAGCGAAGCGCTAATCGCGCATCAGAAACGACCTCCATTTTCTGATCCGGAGTTCCTAATTGCTAGTTTGTGTCCTGCGCGGTCTCCATGGGCCTCGATCAGCGCGCTTTGACCGAGGTCCTCATCGTTCCTTGCTAGATACACATTGCCACTATCCAAAGGTCTTCCTGATAGCTCTTTATTCACAAGTTTTGAAGTTTGTCATGATTTGACACAATCATAGCATTTTGATAATTTTCATGGATCCAATTCGGATCAATAAATTATTGGTTGGTGTTTTTATTAGATAAGTCTAGGTCTAGATTTACAATGTGGAAATTTAAATGACACATAATGTTTTTCTTCTTACATAAGAAATGATCAATGAACAAGAAAAGTGAGATTTCTGAACATTATTTATCGATTTTTTAATGTTGATTGAAACCTCTAGAAAGAAAACCATGTGAATTATAAATTATTGGTTGGTGTTCCATAAAAGTGTAGGTTTCTACTCTTGCTTCTTATTAGATAAGTCTAAGTCTAGAATTAGAAAACTGCAACATTAACAAGAAAAGTGCGATTTTTGAACATTATTTATTAATGTTGATTGAAACCTATAGAAAGAAAACCATGTGACTTGTACATTATTGGTTGGTGTTCCATAAAAGTGTAGGCTTCTACTCCTTCTTCCTATTAGACAAGTCTAAGTCTAGATCTAGAAAACTGCAACATTTTGTAGAAATTTAAATGACACATATGTTTTCTCTCTTACATAAGAAATGATCACTGAACAAGAAAAGTGTGATTTTTGAACATTATTTATTAATTTATTAATGTTGATTGAAACCTATAGAAGGACAACCATGTGACTTATAATTTATTGGTTGGTGTTCCATAAAAGTGTAGGCTTCTACTCCTGCTTCTTATTAGATAGGTCTAAGTCTAGATCTAGATCTTGGGTCACTAATCTATTTCCTTACTTCCCAGAAAGATGAAGCTTTTAATTAATAATAACAATTTTAAAACATACTCTAGACCCATAACATAGTATTTTTATATGAAACTTCAATTGAATTTACTAGAATTTATTTTTGATTGAAATAATCTTTAACCAAACCAAAGCAATTTTATAACATACTCTAAACCCATAACATAGTATTTTTATGTGAAACTTCAATTCAATTTACTAAAATCTAATTTGGATCAAAATAATTATGAATATTAGTTGTTTTATCATCATTGTTTTAAATGTTGGTTTGAATGAAAGTGAATTGTAATTTTAAATTAGCCTACATCTACCATTATCACTTTAGATCTATTTTAATGATAGATCTATTAAATGCCGCTAAATCAATTTTTTTTGAGGTATAAATATTTTTAGAGCATAAAATTGAGGAAAAATGTATACATTGAGAGATTTGATTCCTCTTGATATTGGATAAATTTGGGGTTAACATGGATCTACAATGATTTTTGTCATGAATGATCACACGAAATTTGTAAATGATCAAAATTGTGTATATGTACATGTCTAAGGTTAATCTTATCATTTGAATTTTACTCACTTTCGTCATTTTGTTAAAAGCATAGAGAGTATTATCAAGAAGGTTTAATGTCAATATAACTTCGTTAATCCTTATCATAGTGTCACAATTTGTAGATAATCAATGTTATGCATATGTTAAGATTATTCTAATAATTTGACATTTATGCATTTTTTTTGGTTGATTGAAAGTACAAATAGTATTATTGAGAAGAATCAAAATTATGTATGTCCAATATGAATTTGATCATTTTAAATTTAATCAATTTCTTTAGTTTATTGAGAACATAGTACTTTTGAAAAGTATATTTCAAAAGTTATATGAGGAATAAGTTGAATGTAAATAAAGTAACAATGTTGAATGCTAAAAAATGTGAATGATAAAAATGTAATGAATTACAAATAGTTTACATTGTGATCATTCTCAGTCTATGTTCTTCTCCTTTTCGTATAGTCACACCTACTAGTTTTATCATATTTTCATATCAATATATGAAAATATAGGTTGAACTCGTAGACCATTCAAATTTTTAACTTAATACATTGTAATCAACATCGTACTTTGTCTCTTTTGCTTCCCAATATTAATAATTGTTTTCTCCAATGTCAATCATTATGACATATGGGTTGTTAAGCCCCAAACTAGTTTCAAATGAAGTTGGTTTTTATTACCTCTTTTAGTATCTGCGATAGGAATTACTTGAGCTAATGTTTCATCCCATAGAACTCCCAATTATCAATACTTACTAAAACATATGTGGGTGATTCTTGGAGTAAAATTCTAAGGCTATACAAAAGTTATTTTACAACTCCAAGAGCACTGTTGATGAGTTGACATCATTGTATATGTTTAATATAAACATTAACACAACTCCAATTGAAATAAGTAATTCAAGTCCATGTATTTTTCATTTATTTCGATAGAGTAGTTCTTTTCCCTCTTGTAACAACAGTGGTTGGCGTGGTATCATTTAGATATCTTAAACAATATTTATTATGATTTTGTACATCATCATGTGTTACAAATAAATTTATTTCCTTATAGAATGACTCTTTTGTGGAAGCATCCAAAGAAGCATCTTTATGAATAATAAGTAACTTCCAATCTTTTATAGTTTGTTTTGCATTCCTAACACTCATCAACAAATCACAAAAAAAATAATTGTTTATTGCTTTGTCCCTCTTGTAAAAACACAATATCAAGGGTCACAACTATTGTGAGTGAGTTCCATAATTCTTTTGCAATGCTTTGATATGCACAAATAGGTCTATTCATAACAAGTGACAATTTTTCATAATCATTTACTTATATAATTGATTTACCTTGAAAAGAAACGTTAAAAAATCTTGGTGAAATCTTGAATCACTTTTTGTTAATAAATTTCTTACACTAAAAATTATTGTATCTATTAATATCTATTGCATATGCTTCATCTCTTCTTATTAGGTAACTATACATGGTCCTTGTAGGTGTGTTATCTCTTTGATTACATATTAAGTGCATGATGTATTGTTGTTACATATATGTTGAAATCTAAAACCCTTGTGTGAGCTAAAAAAATTAACATGGTCTCCTTAAGAAGAGACTCAATTTCAAGGGCATTTTTAGTAGCACTAATAAAATATGACTTTCTTGTACCTACAATTCCTTGGATCATCATATGTAGTGGATAAACATCTAATATATAATGACTAAGGATAATATCAAATGTTTTTATTTTCTTAAACCCAAAACTTTGAAATGAATAAGACTTTGTATGTTGTTGAGTAAGAATGGACTTCAACTTTGACTTATGAGATATGAAATGAATAGCATAATTGGAACTATCTTCACCTACAAAATTTTTATTCCAATTATGCATAACAACATGATCCCTATGTCCAAGCATCTCAGACTCATTATGCTTTATAAATTCATTCTTATGCAATCCACAAATGATCTCCCACATCATCAATGTTTCACAACTGTGTATATTCAATCTATCATAATTTTATCTCAGTTCATACTTCTTTCTATTCTCTTCAACATAAAGTTTTGACTAATCACATGGATTTGTAGGTTCCTTATATTCATATAAAAAACTTCGTATCTTCTTATAAATTCAATATTTCTCATTGCAAGTGATGTGATGCTCAAGATAATTAAAAAATTCTTCATAATAATTCATAGGATCAAATTGAAATATTTGTTTCATGTCCTTTAAGAAAGGATAATCATACTTGCATCAATTGAGTTTAGCTCAAATGGTTGACAAAAAAATATTATCCTCCCCAACTACGTTCAATTCCCCACATGTGAAATGTTGAGCCGATAGTGAGTATTTCTTGTTATGGATTTGGAGATGTTGTTTGAGTAATCCATGTTGGACATAAACATATATATTCCTCATATAAAATACAAATATAATTCATAAGGGAAAAAAAGGATGATCATCAAATTTGAGTTTAATGTGAATATTTCTCTAAGGTTGATCTCGCATAATCATTGCATGTATACATCAATCAAAATACTATTTTGCATATCTAACTTTTGTGGGGATCATCATAATTCAATGTTTCCATGTTAGGAACATATTTTAACTATAAAAATTAATGTACATGTGGACACCCATGATGTTTCTACTCAGTGACAAAATTAATTTGTAGCTAGATGAAAATGACCAAAAGTTTCATATTGAACCATTATATTCCCTTAAGTGCATACAATGTGGTCAAATATGAAGATTACCAATCACATTTTGAAATTTTTATTTCTTTTCTTCCTATGGATCTATAAGACCTGTATCGAGCATTAAGTTGTATAAATATAACCACTACATGTTTGTTGTAGTTAATGTGAAGAATATTGTTGGACACCCAATTTGTTGAATCACATTAAATAACTCAACATGACACTTGCTTCAATTTGCATGTGTGTCTCCTAATACAACTCCAAATTATATCAATATTTTTACATGTCAGGAATCTAGAAGATTTTGTAAATGTTCTCCTAATTGTTCCATTGGTGTAAGTAGTTTTTTCATATTCTTTTTTGAAAAACCATATAGCAAGCTTGAGCATGATGTATTATGGCAATATTAAGTAAAATGTATCTAAAATGAGGGTTCCTTCCAAACCTTTTGTCACGATATGTGACAATATGTTTTGCAAACTCATGAAGATGCACATTGTGCATTATTGTTTGCAACAAATTATTGGCACTTGTCTTTATCATTTAAAAAATACCCAAAACTTATCTATTTTGGTCTTATTTACCCTCTTTTTCCCCGTGTTTAAAAATTTTAACTACTTTGTCCCACGATAAACAAAAATAAAACAAAAAAGAGGTATTTATACTATTTTATTTTAATTTTGAGTAATTAGAAAATTAAAATGTTAAAAAAATAATTTTACTAGAATCTTCAAGAATAAAATCATTCTAGTAATTCTTCATCCATTGAGTTTGTTGCAAAAAATTCTAGGAAAACCACAAAAATGGATTTTAATGCTCATATTCATGGCACGATATGGTTCCCATCATATTCATAAAAGGAAAAATAGAAACCTGTAGTCAATTTTGTAGTGAATGCTGGTGCTAGCAAGAGGATAAATATGAGCATTCAATCACACCCATCTTGCTCTGGTCCCCGTAATCCATCAAACCCTAGCACTCCTCCTTCTCAATGCTTTGAAACCCCCGTGATCAGGGTTAAAGCAACGGCCCAACAAAAACAAGAGGGCAGAACATCCTCGGATCCATTGCTAGGACATCCATCTGCTCTGCGGACTGGGAAACGGAAGGTAAAGTGTGTGAAAGCCACCACGAAGGAACTCACAATCTCATTTGGAGAGGACATCCCGATGGGAGAGGTTGCGAACAAGGCCAACACGGTTATGGTTGGACATGTCAGAGGAAGGGCTTACACAGTGGAGAGATTAACCTTGTGGGTTAAGGAAATTTGGGGCAATACCCTCAAGGAATTTCCAGAGGTACAGAATCTACCAAGGGGATGGTTCACGCTGCATTTTATTAAGGAGGCCTACACAGACCTAGTTCTAGCGAAATACTAGCACATAGAGATGGCATCGGTTCTCCTTAAGCGTTGGAGTCCATTGTTCGACCCAGGAAAGGGAGAAAATAGGAGCTGGACCCATCTAGGTTCGATTACCAGGTCTTCCCCTTCAGTATTGGTCTGAAGCTGTTTTTGTAAGGATTGGGAACGTGCTTGGCACCTACCTAGACTATGATAAGACCTACGTGCAGACCAAGAATCGAACCTTGGCTCGTATCCTGGGGTATTTGGATACGCGGGAGGGTCTGGAGGAGAAAATAACATTAAAATGGAGGCATTACACTCGAATAGAGATCCTGGAATACGAAGGTGTCCTTTTTCGCTGCAGAAGATTCCATAAGGTAGGGTACATCTACAAGGAATGTCCATTGATCACGAAAACATCTAATCCTTCGAGCACACCTTCTATTCATAAGGGCAAAGCAATAGCTAACCAGGAAAGTACCCCGGTTTTGGCTCACAGAGTACCTGATCAGGTAGGAACCTCCAAATTTGCGGAAGAATCACACAGGACTCCATCGCCTCCGATGACCCGTGCCAGAGCTGCTGCCGCTGAGGCCGCAAGAAAAGCGGGTTCTCCTCTCTACTCCCTACCTATATCAAATGTATCATCTGTATCATTTACTTGGGGTGCATCATTAGATACTTCATCTACTATGCTCATGTCTCCCTCCATTTCCTATGCAATCACCTCGCCTCTTCCCACCATCTCCACCACCTCTCCATTTGTTCCTTCCCCCCCATCCTCCCCTCTACCATCAGCCATGGATCAAGTGGCACTGTCTCATCCATACAACCTTCGATCTCGATTCATTTCGAAGAACCTTAACCCTACAGGACTAGGTCTCACCTTCCCTGGTCAGGTTATTCAATCGTCCCGTCGCCGAAAGTCTAACCTTTCGAAAGCCATCCAGAAGGCTGGGGTAGAAGTTGTCACTGGCAAACAATCCACTCTTGAAGGGGTTCTTAGAGCTATGAACACCGATGGGAGGATTCCACCATGAAATGGCTATCTTTCAATTGTAGAGGCATGGCTAGTGCCTCCAAAAAAACTAGCCCTGTGTAGGTTATTTGAAATCGAGCCTGTGGATATCATCATGCTGCAAGAAACCCTAGGGAATGCCGAGCTCATCAATTGAACCCTAGCATCATTAAAACCCGTTTGGCTATTCTTCTCTCTTGATGCTGCGGGTAGATCGGCGAGATTAGCCATTGGATATGACCCACGCACTATTAAAGTTTCAGCATCCTGGGGAGGATTAGGGTTCATTGGCATGGATATATTCTCTGTCGACCTGGGTATGAATATCCAGGTCATCAATGTATATGGACCTTGTCAACAGAGATAAGAATTCTCGCAGCGTTTCCTTAATCTTGAAATCACCTCAATCGATCATCTGGTGATTGGGGGTGATCTAAACTTCTCCATAGGTTTTGAGGAATCTTGGGGATCCCAAGCACAAGTTGACCCCCTGTCTGAATACTCTAAGGACACACTGGAGATGCACAATCTCATGAATATCCCTATGATCAAGCCCTTGCCCACTTGGAGAAATCGAAGAATTGGGGATGCAGCTCTGGCTAGAAGGCTTGATCGATTTCTGATAAAGGTGCTATTGCTTCAACAACTCAATAGATATAGGCAATGGGTAGGTACCGAGGGCATATCAGACCACTCCCCAATATTCTTGGAGATTCTTGGACCTGAAGCCAAACCTAAGGCCCCATATAAATTCAATCATGTATGGCTACAAGATCCAGGATATATCAAGATGGTCACAGACTACTGGAAATCTCATCCAATCTCGAGTCACAGATCACTGGCTGAAGGATTCTTCCATAATTTGTCTTAGCTCAAACACCTATCCATCACCTGGGCCAAGGAGAAAAAATTGAGGGATGACCAGACCCTATCAGAGATTGAATCTGAATTGAATGGGCTTATGGATGACAGCAACAAGGGATTTACAACTGCAAATGAGAAATCACATCTCATTGAACTTGAGAAAAAGAAGGACAAGATACTGAAGGAAAGAGAAGAATCCTGGAGACTTAAGAGTAGGGCAATTTGGCTGTAGGCTCGAGATGATAACACAAAGTTTTTTTAGAACTTTTCAAAGGGAAGAAAGATAGCTAACAAAATCTGGAAATTGCCTCTCCCGCATGGAGGTATGGCTGACACCTTCAAAATGCTATCTCTTTCGGGCACCACACACTTCCAGAATCTATACAAATCTCCTCGAGAGACCAATCTAGTGGATATTATTCAAGTGGCTAGCTACTTCCCTAGATTTGTAGATAGTGAGGAGGCAGAAGAACTCAATTCACCTATAATATCTGCTGAACTTGAGGGGAACCTGAAGTGGTTAAAAAAAGATAAAAGCCCTGGACCGGATGGATGGACTATTGAATTTTATCTGGCATTCTATGAGCTCTTGGGACAAGACCTACTCAAAGTTGTAAAGGAGTGAAGGACTACGGGCAAATTGTATGATGCCATAAATTCTACTTTCATTGCCCTCATTCCCAGGACAGATTCCCCATCATCCTTTAATGACTTCCGCTCCATCTCTCTCTGCAATTGCCTCTACAAAATCATCTCCAAGATCATAGCCAATCAAATGAGACCCATTCCATCTCATCACATTTCACCTAAACAGTTTGCCTTTCTCGAAGATTGAAAAATCCATGAAGCCATTGGCACTGCACAAGAAGCTATACACTCTATTAGATCCAGAAAGCTAAAAGGCATCATTCTAAAGATTGACCTGGCAAAAGCCTTCGACCGTGTTAGCTGGCTATACATCAAAATGCTTCTCATTCACCTGGGATTTCCGCACCTTTTCACCACCTGGATCATGTCTTGCATTTCATCATCTTCCTTCAGTGTCCTCATCAATGGCTCTGCCTCACATTTCTTCCATGTTGAAAGGGGACCTAGACAAGGATGTCCTCTATCCCCCCTCCTCTTCCTCATAGTCATAGAAGGGCTCAGTCGGTTAATAGCACATGAAAAGCGAAGTGGCAGAATTTTTGGTCTGAAAATAAATGATCAATGCTACCTCACGCACCTCCTTTTTGTCGATGATGTTCTGATATTCTCAATGGTATCATTCGAGACTTGATAGCCTTTGATAAGCTTCTATCCACCTTCTCTAGGGCCAGTGGTATGCTTGTGAATCAAGGGAAATCCACCATTACACTGGCTCATACTTCTATCCAGGAATCTCGATTTGCACAACAACACTTCTCCTATTGTATTCGACCTCTTGACCAGGGTTTCAAATATCTGAGGTTCTGGTTCAAGCCCCTGAGCCAAAAAATTGCGGATTGGATATGGCTGGTCATTAAATTAGAGAAAAGGCTTACAAATTTGTGCCACAGATTCTTGTCCAGAGCTAGAAGACTAGTGCTTATTAAATCAGTCTTGGAGGCTACCCCTGTATTCTGGATGGCTTTAGCTCAGATTCCCAGAAGAATACTTGCTCGTCTCCAACAGATTTGCAGCAGATATCTTTAGAATGGTAACCAGGACAAGAGAACATTTGCCTAGGTTAGTTGGAATAAGATCTCCTTGCCCAAAAAATGGGGAGGATGGGGACTCAAAGATTTAACCCTCTTTGCTCAAGCCCTGGCAGCAAAGATGGGTTGAACCCTCCTCACCAAACATAATCTCTGGACTTCTATATCATATCATAAATATATATGCCTCACCAAATCATGCACAAGATAAGGCTGCCACAATGGACAAGGATTGACATTTCATCGGTTTGGAAAGCATTGCTCCACTCTTTCCCACACATCCACAATCATCTGGCATGGAGGATTAATGATGGCACAAAAGTGCGCATTGGATTGGACCCCTGGACAGGGGGAGGGGGTCGTTTCCAACTTCCAAGAGAGCTAATCCTTCACTTAAATTAGAGAGACATCAGTGTCATTGGTCAATTAGAAAATTAGGGTAATACCACCATTTTCACACAAGCCTGGAAATCTGCTATGTAGCTACACATTCCACCTCACTCGCACCAATTATGGAACAATTATATTGCTGCATTGATTGAGTCACATATCTGAATAAAGGAGGGTTCAGATGAAATCATGTGGTGCCTGGCAGAAAACAGATCCTACACACCAAAAGCTGGTTACCTGGGACTGCTACAGAACAGAAAACCAGAGCGCATGCATGACTGGTGGCAGGCCATCTGGAAACTCAAATCCCCTCCTCGAACCAAACTCTTCTTCTGGTATATTCTCAGCAACAAAGTTCCCAATGGGGAATCCCTTACACACAGATCTATCCATGGACCACACTGGTGTATTCTAAGTAGACAAGCCTCCAAATCGACTGAGAACCTGTTTCTAAAATGCGAAATGACAATCAATCTTTGGAGATCTGTCGCAGTAGAGATTCACTTTTCTGAAAGCTGGGAAGGGGATAACATCATGCAAGCCTGGAAACCTTAGCACTGTTTGCACTCAGGATCAAATTTTCTCTGCCTCCCCATGATAATTTGCTAGTCAATATGGCTGGCACGGAATAGATCGATCTTTGATGACTGTGTAATTAGATGGCTGCATCACAGCAAAAACCGTCTCCTCATACAACAAGCTCCCCGAATATGCAATACTGCATCCTCGCAGACAATACCGCGTCCTCGCAGACCTCTAGCACCCGAGCTCATTGACCATTCAATCCCATGGCATACTTCGACGGGGCTACCCAACAACATGGGTGTGGGGGGGGCTCTCTACTTTACCTATAAGAACATCATTTTTATAGAGTCAAGCTGGGACTGGGCAAAGGAACAAACAATTTTGCTGAACTTATTACCCTTCGCCATCTATTACATTTCTCTCTTAGCCATGATTGCAGAAATATTCAGATCTTCGGAGACTCCAAAATTATTGTTAATTGGTTCAATAATATCATGATCTGCCATGCACACACACTTAGAAACGTTTTGGATGAAGTGAATATATTCAAATCGCAATTTAACTCCATCATATATCATCATATTTACAGGGAGCATAACGACAGCGCAGACATCCTTTCCAAGGAGGCCACGCTACTTCTGAGAGGACAGTGGATGATACATGAGCAGAGGGGTACTGCACAGTACCAATATTATCACAGACCATACATAGATAAGACATATCATCGGGTTGATGGAACCTAATTTTTTATAACTGTTCTCGGATATAAATTATACTATATATATCATAGTTTTTTATTTATGAGATCACCGTGGGTGTGTATATATTCTGGATCTCACAGTTTATGAACATACATATTAGACACTCTCTTGCTGTCACCCGGCATGGTGATTATTTTGTCTTTTTTAGCTATTACAAGAATGGTTTTTGATGACATATTTGATAGAGACAATTAATGCATATGCTGTCAAGTATCTACTATATGTAATTTTTCAAAACTAATGAAATATTACGATTTTTCCTTGGAAAAAAAAAAGAACAAATTTAAAACAATTATATTTTAGATAAAACCATGGCATTTCTTTTTAAAATTATAATTTTCAAAACAAAATACCAAAATATTTAAAAATTCAATCATACAATGACCCAAATAGTGTGTAACCCACTAACACTATGAAACCTGTATCATAACATAACAGTCCATAAAACCTTCAATACCAAAAAATAAAGTTTAAAAAAACTGAATAATCCAAACCGGACGTGCCAACCATTTGAATGGAGTAGTTCGCATTTCGATTCCCAGATTCCACTCAACCAACAAATCCCACCAAACCCACTAACCAAGCACGAGCCAAGAACAGGATGGAGGAAATATTCACAAACGTTTTATTGGGATAGAAGACCAAATAATTAATTTTCGGATAAACATGAAAATCGATACCCTTCATTTTGAAGACAAACTCGATTTGGAATATTGAACTTTCCGTTCACTGCATTAATTACTTCTTGCACAATATCTCTAAGGAGTTTTCCTCCCAGTGTAAAATTTAGTGAATCCAGTGATGAGGGACTAATTGATTTCAAAATTTGGAATTTTCTGAAGATCCAAATACAATTGACTTTCTTTTCATCAACATAGTTTTGAAATACTTAAAAATTTAAAATCTAATCTAATTAAAAATATTTTCTAAAATTGGAAAAAAGAAAATACATAATTAAAAATTTACAAGCACAAAACTAAATATTTTTTTAATCACTGGTTTTTTTAATTATATATAAACTATGAAAAGATCGGGCTAATGCAACAGTCAAAGTTCCATTTGTATCTCTGCGATCAGAGTAAGAGCAAAACGGAAGATAATGTAAGTGGTGAAAGCGAAAACTCCGAAGAAAAACCGCCATTGTTGTATCGAATTACCAGAGAGTTGAAGTTCTAACTGAAGACAGAGGGCGAATTACGTTCCTGGAAACAACAGCTAGAGATAACTAAGACAAAGGGGTGATCTGATTAACACAATTAAGTATCGGTTTTAAGTTTGATTCATTCGCAGGATATGATAAAAGCGATTGAGTTTTCTAACCCAGGGAGGAATCAGTTTCTTGTAGAAAATAGAAACCCTATTCGAATTAGACTGTAGACAGGCCCATCAAAATGGTCATTGGATATTTTAATAACAACTTAAATATTCTAATTCTCGTTTTTTCAATGTGATATTCACGAATTTGTATGAATCAAGACCGAGTATTTAACCAACGTTGTGTGAGTTAGAATTACTGTTTGTTTTCCTGATAGGTATAAGCCAAATCTGCATCAAGTGGTACCAGAGCTTGGAATTTTGATGGGAAAGAGAAACCAGAAGATTGCTGGGAAAAAAGAAAACCGTAATGTCGTTGGGTAAAGAAGAAACAGGCTAGGTTCTTGTGTGCAAAGAAATTGATAGATTGTGTTCCTATGCGAATTTTCTGTTTTTTGTGAGGGCGGTTACCAGAAATAGCGATTCAAAATTGTGTATTGTTTCTGAACAGATAGTGCCAACAGGAATTGGTTGATTATGTTTGATTATTATAGTCAATTACCAAAATATAAACAAATTTCCACCAAGAATAGTAACCAAGAGAACTCAGACAATTACTCTAAACAAACTGCCACCAGGGATGGTAACCAAGAGAACCAAGACAATCAAGAATGATGATGTATATGATAGGAAGATGGGAGAAATCAGTCGGTGACAAATTCCAAATATACAGCCAAATTGCCACCAGGGATGGTGACGAGGAGAACCCAGACAGTCAAGAATGATTGTGTATATGATAGGAAGATGGGAGAAGTCATTCAGTGACAAATTCCAAAAATACAAACTCGAAAGGAATTTTGCGTTCAAGATGCAAAATGAGGAACAGAATTGTGGAAATGATGACGGAAGGGAAAATGAAATTAGAGAAATGATAGTGGTAATGAAGTCCTCATGCTCATGCCCAAACGATCTGACCATGGAGAATTATATTTGATGAAGACAACGAAGGAAAGTTATTTTAGCCAAGGACCAATTGTATTCCATGTTGAGCAGAATTATATTTGATGAAGACAACGAAGGAAAGTTATTTTAGCCAAGGACCAATTGTATTCCATGTTGAGCAAGTGCTCTTATTATAGGTTTATTTGGCCTACATTGTCACAAGAGTGTATACTAGTAGATCCAGAGAAGATTGAGGCAATTAGAAGATGATGTACATCAAAGAAGGAATGTTTTATAAGTTAGATAATTTATGTCTCTAGCTGAATATTTTATGAAATTCATGGTATGTTTTTTTAAGATTGCAAATTCAATCACTTCATTATAGAAGAAGGGAATAAAGTTAGAAGTATTATTAAGTCTGAAGAAATTTTGTAATACTTAAAGAAATATTAATTATGGTACTTATTTTAAATGTTATATATTTAAAGGAGGAGGATTTTGTGTGTGCATTGATGCATGAAAACAAGGTCTTAGTGGAGTCCTTGCAAAAAAATTGTATGTGGTATGTTGTGAGTCAAGAAAATTGAGAGAGAATGAGATAAACTATGCCACAAATAGATTAAAATTGGTAGCCATAGCTCATGCTTTAAAAATGTGGAGCCATTATCTCATGTCAAGAAAATTTGAGTCAAAAATGGATTATAGTGATTTGAAATACTTGTTAGCCAACACTTAATGCCAAGCAAACTAGATGACTAGAATTTCTCAGTGAATATGACATCGACATCAAGAATATCATGACTTTCTCAGTGAATATGACATCAACATCAAGAATATCATGACATTAGAGAATAAAGTGGTTGATGCCCCTAGTACTAGTACAAATAAAGATCTGTATAACATATATCTCTAAATAGTTGACTTTTACTAGTAAGTAAAGGTAATAATAGGAAAAAAGTTGGTGAGGAGAAGTGAAGCTTGCTAAGAGTTTCTGCTTTAACTAAACGATAAGGTGTCATTGATGACTAAAAAAAATGCAAATATGTATTTATGAAACTTTGAGAAAAAAGTAAAGAATTTAAATACAAATCTAGTAAAGTCTCTTTTAAATTAACAATTTTCTATTTAAATGTTTTATTTTACTTCCATTAAATAATAAACTTACTAATTAAATTAAATTGAATATAAATATAACCATAATAATAATTCTCTTACGAGTAAAATATTTATAAACTTATTTCACTGTATTATTTTCCACGATATAATAATATTAACAAAAACTATATAGTTATGTCACTAATTTAGTTTTCCGCATCCTAAACCAGTAAACAAAAAGACATATTTTTTAATTAGTTAATAAGTATACCAAACTTTATTAAAAAAATTACCTTGTTGATTATTATATTAAAAAGAAATATTTTTTTAGGCCGAGAGTATGGAGAAAAAACTGAACTCCACGATCCAACTCTTGTCCTCTTGGGAAATTTGGACAGTGACTAAATTAGAATAGAGGCCGAGAGTATGGAGAAAAAATTGAACTCCACTATCCAACTCTTGTCCTCTTTGGAAATTTGGACAGTGACTAAATTAGCATATTGGTGAAGACAAAAGTTTTAGTCTAAGGCTTTGTATTAGCGAGGGAGAAAGTGCGCATTTTTATAAATAATAATAAATATAAATTAAAAATATAAATTACAAAGAGGAAAATTTTTTAAGAAATAATAAAATATATAAGAAATAGATTATATTTTGATGTATTATTTTTAGTTATATTTATTTTTATTTGTGTTAAATAAGGAGGAAGTTTACTTTCTCCTAAGTGATAATAAACAACAACCAGAAATGTAAATGATAAAGAGGGTTGATTTTTTTGAGATAATAAAATATATAATTAATAAATATAAATTATAAGTATGGAGGTATTATTTATAATTATAAAATAGTTTTAAAAGTAGAAAAAAGATAAAATAAATTTGATTAAGTTGTATTTAGAAAAATTGAGAGTTTAAAATTTATAATTTAATAATAAAAAAATGGTAACCAATAAAAAAATAAAAAAAATAATAAGATGTAATAAAAAATAATATTATCCTCGGATGCGGGTGGCGGGACGGCAACAATGGGCATGCCACATGCCATGCATGGGCTGCCCCGTGTAAACAATACGGCCTCCATATGAAGGCCGTCAACCAGAACCTGAACCCACTGCTGCGTTTAATGGAGTTAATGGTGAGGGCGGTAGGTTTATGGGGCTGTACAGAGCACTTAATGCGCGCCTGTATCGAGAGCATGAGGCAGAGCATAACAAGAGCAATGGAGGTTGCAGGGAATGTATGTCGGGCGAATTTAGGGAAAGAAGGAATTGCAGAGAGCCGAGGCGGTGGCAGCTCCATCCGCTTCATCGTCGGGTGTCTGGTGGTTACTATCGCCGCCATAGCCTCTCTGGTTGCTGGTCCTGCAGCCGGAAGCACTTGGCTCAATTGCTGGGTGAGAACCGGAATTGGTCCACCTTGCCACCAAGGAACGGGTCTCAGAGAGGAAATTGGGCACCAGAGAAAGATTTGGGAGGTAATTGGTTCAGTCTTCGACTCCAAGCTCACCTGCACACACACAAGAGCAGAATCAGTTTCACCATGGCTAAACTCCGTCAGCGACAGCCGTGTAGAAGAAGTCCAGCTAGAGGCTCCTCCTCGCGAGCTCCAGCAGTGGATGAACATCACCACTGTTGTTGCTGCTACTGCCATCGAAGAGCCAAATCCACTCCACTTCCAATCAGCCAGTTTTTGGAGGTTGGAAGTGCTGATGAGGACAAATCAGAACTTCCCTCCTTTGGCTCAGTGGTTTTCACATTGCCGAGGGCTGAGAGCTCCCCAGGGCTCAGTGCCCACATCTCAATTATGTTTACCAGAACTCCGGAAGGATATGGGGAATCTGCCCCTCAAGACCCGCAGAAGATGCAAGAGGAGGGCAAAGGCAAAGAAATTGTCCATGGATTACCGGAGGCAGGGGAACATAGCTCCGCTTTGGAGCCACCAGCGTCTGAGGCTGGTCAGCACGAAACGTCTCCTCCGTTGGGGCCTGCTCCTCAGGGTATTGAAGACGAGACATGGCGCAAGATGTGGAAGGGTAAACCAGAGGGAGAAGGCTGGGCGTACATCGTGGAGGACAACAGCCTTGCCGGAGAAGCTGATGCCTTCGCGTCCCTTCCTTCTTCCTCAACACATCGAGAGGATCAAAATTGACACGGGTAATTCTCTCTTGCGCTTTCGTTTTGATGGCTGGAAGTGGTTGTCTACCTATACGCCTGCTGTAATTTTGTTTGGAAGCTGGTCGGGTCTCATTTTCAATGGGTCAATTCTCAATTTCAATTTTGCCGGGTTGCTCAATCAATCCCATCTGGTAATTCGCCCCTGGTTATTAAGTCAAGCCCATCTGACGATACGCCCATGCGTGGGCAGTAATGTTTTGAATCCTCCTCCTGAGGCTCCAATGGAAGCCCGCTGATGTTTATGTCTGGTTCTGCTTATATGGTCTGGTGCTGCCCCTGCGTGGGAGCGATATATCAGTGCTTGGTCTGTTTTGTTTTGTGAAGGCCTTCCCGAGAGGGAGACCTCAGAATTTGGTTTTTGGTTCCCAGCGAGCTCTCAGAAGCCCTGGAAGACTTGCCTCACAGTTTGTAATTTTCACTTGTACAGTTAATATATGAATTAGATAGCTTTTACGTAGAAAAAAAAAAAAAAAAAAAAAATTAATATTATATATAAAAATCAAATAGAAATAGAATTCAATAATTGTGAATATGACCAACTTAGATTTATTAATTACCTATTTACCAAGTTCTAAGAGGGATCAAATATTTTAAGATGCAAGCTTCTTTTAGAGTGAAAGGAGATTTGATTCAGACTTAAGATGGATCTAAACTAGTATAATATATGTGTAGTTGACATTAAAATATTGTAATTCACGTTATCTATATTAAAATATTAAAACATGGCCCTCATATTTTTTCCTAGATACATTCAATTATTTTTATTATTAATATTTTCTAAAATATTTCATATCAAATCCATATCAAGCATTGAAAGAATAACAAAACTTCCTCATACATTGAATCAGAAAGCTACTATTAATGCAATAAGAATTCTCATAATCTTTCTCTCTATATATGTTTAATGTTAAAAAAAATTTACTCAACTTCTTTATTCAAATATTTTATCTATAACCCACATTAAAATTTTCTTTGTTATTGATATTTTTAAAATCTATAAATCAAACTAAATAAATTATACTTCTCTCAGAAGTGAAAATATAATAATTTGTTTTAATTTAAAGTACTTTATTTTTCTATATATAAAGTAGATATAAAATTATGTTATTTAATATGGACATTGAGATAATTTACTTATGGTTAATAGTAAAGTACTTTTTGTTATTAATAATTTTTGGAGTTTTCTTTAATGCGACTTTTGATTTGAGGTGAAATCTTGATTTATGTTATTTAAACTGGTTTTTTGACCATATATATGGATTCAACACCTTGAAAAACCCTTAGGGCACTTAGATTGTGGAGGGGTTACCCATCAAGCTTGTGATTTCAAGAAATTACTGCAAGATTTTAGAGAAATTAGACAAGAAAAACTGACGGGAGAAACTTCCAAAAAAATCTCATGAAAGACAATTCGATATTTTTTTGTTTTAAATATCACATGTAAATTGAATGTAAAATGAATTACACATCATGTAATATCAATAATACTATTTTCTATTACGTCCATATTAAGTAGTGAAGAAATTAGATTTCTCCCTAGTAATAAAAAATAAATTAATTTTATGTAAAAGTAAAGTGCAAATTAAAATATTTTAATTATGTCCAATATTATTGTTATTTTTAATTTGTTAATTTAAAATATTATTTTACTATTTTTAAATGTAAAATTATGTAATAACATTATCTGTAGAGCCATGTAGAGCCATTAAAAACAACTATGCATTTTTAGTTAAATAACACATTAAAATAAATCTCAAATTTCTCTTATTTATTATTAAAAACTATCATTAATACTTTCATTAATGTAGTGAAACTCAAATTCCTACCATGTATTTAATAATTATTAATAACTAAATTAATTTAATTTAATAATTATTGATAATTAAATTTCAAATTCCTACCATATATTTAATAATTATTAATAATTAAAATAAATAAATTTAAAATAAATTTAATCAAAATTTAGGAAATCTTATTCAAAAATAAACATCTATTAAATTAATTGTCTATTTTTAACGAGTAATTATCTATTCTTTAACAGTTAGAACCAGAGATGAATATGCTCCATCAAAATTTTAAAGCTTAGTTTCTCTAGCAAGTATGCACCTGTCATGTCAAAAGTTTTGGAATTATGCAAGCGATCAAAAGTTTTGGAATTATGCAAGACCCCGAAACTTCAAAACAAAACTGAAAGAATAAAAAATAGGTCTTATTTAGATTTGACATTTCACAAAATATTTTTGATTAAATCCACATACGGAGTGAAAAAATCACAGCCTAACACAGACAAATAAGCCCAACACAGACAAATAAGTGCAGACAAACAAACCTGTCATGAAAAGTGAAATTTCCATAAACAATAAAAGGTTCTACACTCTAGTGCTCCTGCCACAAGTTAAAGAACTAAAAATTGAAGATGTACAGTCATCTCATCCACACGGAAGTGAGGTTGACCAAGCCTGCCTCATCGCTGGATCATTTATCATCCATAATGCCCCGTCGCTGGATCATTTATCATCCATAAGAGAATCCCACAGGGAACTTGATTTAGCAAAAGCAGGAGGAGGCGGGGCAACAATCCGTTTAGGGTTCAGGGTTTCCGGTAGATATCCGCCGTCAAAGCAAAAGCCATGGAAAGAGGAGAAGAGGAACTCCAGTTACTCGGTGGTGAGGAAGAGGCTTTCAGTACCCTTCTCTGCTTCTCCCGCCGTGACCTAGTGTGCACTCTCGCTTTCACTCTGCTTCTCCCTCTGGGCTTTGCAACTCTGGTGCTATGCCAGGTGCCCGGCCCTCTGGTGCTTTATAAATCCGATCACGACTTCTATATGATCACTAAACCGGTAGAGTCGGTAACCCTGGAATCGAGGGGCTTTCAACCGCTCCGAATGACGAATCGAGTGTTTGAATTTTGGATGCTGTCCACTGCGGCGGTCATGTACACGGCGGCTTCCATCTACACGGCCAATGAAGCTTCCTTTGCGAACACTTTGACCGTCGTTACCAGGTCTTGGAAGCGCCTGGCAGTAACTCTCCTCTGGTTATTTACAGTCGTCTTGGCCTATACCACGGTCTACATATTGGCCTTCTTCCTGGTTATGTACAACGTGGGATTCTATAAATATGTGAATTCAAGAGAGTTTCTTTTCAATTTAATTCCGGTACTCGCCTTTTTCTTCTGTGTCCTTGTGTATATATAAACATGGTTGGGTACCTGGCCAGCGTTACATCTGTGTTGCAGGAGCAATATTACAGCTCAGCTGCCTTGCGGAAGAGGAGGCGCATCATCAAGGGAAAACGGACAACTGTTTTGTCGCTCTTTACGCTTTACTTCGTATTTAGCCAAAGCGCTGGACTTTTTTGGTATGCAGTCGCCGAGCTAGAGAGGATAGTGACTAGGGCGGTGCATGACACATTCCTTGGTGGGTTGCTGTACTTGGTTATGTTCTGGGGCCTGGTAATGCAGACCGAACAGTAATCACTAAAGCAAAAGTACTTTCGTAGTGCGTATAACAGGTATAGGTAGACTACGTTCTTTCCCAATTCTCACTTCGAGATTTATAAGATAACCAACAGTGTACAACATACAAAATAAAGTTTCAGACCTCACAGTTACTTACTGAACAGATGGCCTTATATTCAAGGTTTCCAAGTTAATAAATAAACTTAGATACAAGAATACGCATTGGATTCCATAATACAATGCATAAGTGCTTTTATCTTTTATTTATTCTTTATTTTATTTTAAAATGGGCGAAGCCAAAATCAGTTTCAATGTTAATTGGAAAAGTAATTTGTCACAATTTGGATTTTGTTGTGAATGAAAAACAATTTACGTACTAGTAAAAAAAATTTAAATGTTATTTCCAGTCTGCAAAACTAAAATTCAGGCATGGTCCAGAATGCAACTTGTTTTTTCATGTGTTTTCTTTGTGTTTAGCGGTTAAAAACACATTTTCCAAAACACTAATCTCTGCGAGCTGTCAGTCATGTCACTGAAATTTGTGCCTGCAGAGTGAGACGCAATCGACGAGGTGAGAGACTGGTTTACTGAAATTTGTGCCTGCAGAGTGAGACGCAATCGACGAAGTGAGAGTCTGGTTTACGAGAGATAGATTAGGGTTTGATTCACTGTGCATTTCGTTTACGTTTTCGATTATGAAAAGCCTAAAAAAACCAAAGTAAAAAACCTAAGTCTAGAACTGTGCACTTGGAAAGAGGGGCATCTAAATGCAAGGAATATTCTACCCACTCAATTGTGATGTTCTTCAGCGAATTATATAAAAGAATCGGAGTTGTTTAATTGTAACCCAAAACAAAGAAATTATTATAATTTCTTTTAAATTCCACAGCGAACTAGTTCACATGGAAAGAGGGGCATCTAAATGCAAGGAATATTCTACCTACCCGATTGTTATTTGTGATGTTTTTTTAGTGCATTATATAGAAGAATCCGAGTTGTTTAAGTATTATATATTTTTGGAGGTTTTGGTACTATTATGTAAATATAAATTTTGATCAAATTGTGATTTTTATTATGGTTTAAAATATGTTTTTGATGGTAATACTTTAAAAAAAAATAAAACACAAAATGTGGAGAACTAAATTTTGATCAAATTGTGATTTTTCTTATGTTTAAAATATGTTTTTGATTGCAATACTTTAAAAAAAATTAAAACACAAAATGTGAAGAACTTACAATTCAACAAATTTCTTGAATTATGAATAAATTGAACAGGGAAAAACCCAAAACACAAAAACATAGAACAAGTAAACCCAAAACATAAACGTATAACAAGTAAACTATATGAAAGTATTTATTTATTTGTCTTTGTTCTAAATATAAATTTTTGGATAATTTGTTATCATAATTTATAATTTTTATATGTATTTTTGGAAAATTTATCATAATTCAGTGGTCAAACTAGCAGTGAGAATATCCATCATTGGCTAATGCAAGCTAACTCATCTTAGTGATTCAAAGAACTAAGCCACTTGGAACTACCTAGCTAGTGATTATAACCACCCAAGGTTTCACTCCTATTAGATGCTTGTGAGTCTTGAGCATTTGACATGTTTCTTTTAGGTTGGGGAAAGAGTGGCCAAGAAAAAGCATGGCCATTATATATATTTTGTGTAAATATGCATTAAAGTTAATTAAAAAATCTAAATTAAAATAAATGACATTAAAATTATAAAGTTCAATATAGTCTAGGGTAGATCCTCAATATCTACCAATATAATACCCTTTCAAGAAGTAGAGGGAATTGGGGGATTTGAAACTGAAACTTTTTAGCAAATAATATTTCATTTTCAAAGCCATCACCAATTACACTACCCAACTAAATTATCATTAAATTATTATATAAATAATATGATTAAATGATATGATATATAAATTTTTTTTAAATATAATATTACTTTAAAAATATATAATTCCTAAAAACAAATAAGAAAAAGGACAAATTCAAAACAACTATATTTTAGAGAAAACCTTGGCATTTCTTTTTAAAAATATAATTTTCAAAACTGTCAGAGGAACAATATAAGCACATTACCAAAATACTTAAAAATTCAATCATACAATTACACTGATAGTGTGAAACCCTACTAACACTATGAAACCCCCTGAAACCGGATTTGTCCAAAATAGGCGATGTGTTCGAATCCTACGAATCAGACACAATTCGATGGGATTCGAATCCCAAAAATGGGACACCATCGAATCCCGGTCGTGTCCCGTTAGGACACATCGTGTCTCGATTTTGGGACTCGAATCCCAAAAAAAGTGAAACCCGTGACTTTAAAACAATGTTGTTCTTTTCATTATTTACCATTTCTCTCATCCATTTTTTCAAACAGTGAGGTGTGAGCAAGGAGCTAAGGGTTTGGAGTGTTCGTCAAGGAGATTCAAGCACCGGGTAAGTGCATTTCATCTCTATTTTTTTGCATTTCTATTACAGCAATTTGTATATGCATTTCTTTTACAAATTTGTGCATGTTTTGTTTATTTTTTTTACAATATTCATGGCTCAATCAAGGGCAGCAGGTAGGGGGCAAAGGAAGGGGAAGAATGTCCCCATTGGAGATGCCCCTCCTCCCCCAATATCATCAGAGTCTGTTGCAAGTAATGTTGAGGGAAGACTTCCTCCTAAAGACAACATTGAGAAATATCCCGTGTGGAAATATGTCAGAAGAGAGGATGGGACAAGCACCAAGGGAAAGGGAGGAGGCAATGTGCATTGGAGATGCAACGTTTGCCACAATTCTTTCACAAACACATATTACCGTGTGAAAGGCCATTTGTTGGCTTTACCAAGTTGTGGAGTTGAAGCTTGTAAAGTTGTTCCTTTACAAAAGAGGAAAGAAATGGAAAAAGAGTTCACTATTGGTATGGAAAATGTGGTTGCAAAATCAAGAAAAACCAAGAATGAAGACCCCCTTCCATTTTTGAGGAAAGGCACCCCCAAATTTCCATTTGAGAGTTCTATTGGGGGATAAGTAGCAAAAAGAAAAGCAATTTCACTTGGTCCAATGGACAAGATTTTTCAAAAAGAGAAATGAGAAGAGCTTGATTTCATCATTGCCTTGTTTTTCTATCAAAACTTCATATCATTTAATGTTGCACGCTGACCTCTATTTACTGAGATGTGTCGAGCTCTAACTCACGGGTCTCCATCATGATATGTGCCTCGTGGTTTAGAGAAGCTTAGAACCACATTGTTGACACAGGAAAAAAAAGAGGTGCAAAAAATGCTTGAGCCTATTAAAGCATTATGGCCAACATCTCGTGTTAGCATTATTTTTGATTGATGGAGAGATCCAGCACGACACCCACTCATCAACTTCATGGTGTCTTCCTTGAATGGTCCAGCTTTATTGAAAGCAATGGATACACTTGGAGAATATAAGGATACAAAATTTATGGGTGAGTTATTTATTAAAGTTATTGAAGATGTAAGTGTTGATTTTTGTGTGCAAATCATTACAGATAATGCACCTGCTTGCAAGGCTGCTGGCATGATTGTGGAAGCAAAATATCCACAAGTGTTTTGGACACCTTGCATTGTCCATTCATTGAACTTAGCACTAAAATCCATTACTTTTGATGTGCTTTGGATTGGTAACATTATTGAGGATGCATGACATATCCGTAACTTTGTGCAAAATCATACAAATGGCATCACTATCTACAAAGAGTACAACTATCTATCATTGTTGAAGATTGTTGATACACACCAACCTTCGTCTTATTTACAGGCAGAGGGAAGAGTGGTGTTGGGCCTAAGAATTATCCTTAAAATACATCCACTTGCACTCCATTCACACATTTTCTCACCTCTATTCCACCACCATGTCACCACATCAGCTTCACTTTCATCATTAAATGGGTTACCATTGTGTTTTCCAAAATATTATTAATTCTTAGTATTTTTAAGAGAATTTGTGGTTAAACTTTAGAAAATAATATCCATATACTTATACCTAATAATTAGAATGAGTTTGTTGACATGTGCAGGTACAAAGGAAGCTTCTAAGGCACCCTTATGTGGCACTCTATGTTCAAATTCGAATTTGAGGAGATCATGGACCTCATGGATAAGATCATGGACCTCATGGAGAAGATCATGGAGGATAGGGTTATGTGTCACCATTGGTTGAGAAATATGTGGATCAAAGGAGGGAATAGTGGATCATCATTATGAGTTTGTTATCTCATCTTGTTGTATAAATAGGAGTGTTATCTCCTTCATTTGTAATCTTAATTTTCCTTAGAATTTAGAAACTTAGTCCTTCATTTGTAATTTTAGATTTTAGGATCATTGTAATGGAGATTTAAAATCTCTTGGAATGTAGAACTTGGAGCTTGTAATTGCAATTTGCAATTGATGATAAATAAAGTGGATTGGATTTTCTTCTACATTTGACTTCTTTCTAGGTGTGCTTGTGGAGCTATGGAGGGCCCCCATTGCCTCACTTGCATACTTGTTTTGGTATAGTAAGCTTTCATTTATGTTTTTAATATCATTAATTTAAAGATCTTCATGCTGCAAATATAAATGATTAGTCTTTTGTAAGAGAGCTTTAATATTTCCTGTAATCAATTTGAATTATGTTTAAATTCCTTTATTTCTTAGTTTATTGATTAAGATGGTTAGAAATATTAATGAATAGACCTCCTGTAAGGGAGCTTTGGTATTTCTTCACATAGCTTAATTTAGTTTGTCTCTAAGTCCACATACGGTGGATGTTCCTCGAAGTTTTACTTTCCCGGGTTGATATTAAATGGAACTCTAATTTTCTCCGCATTTTAGACCCAACATTTTGGCGCTGTTGCCGGGGAGGATCATTTAGAGATAGACTTAGGAAGTTATTTTTATTGCAATTTCTTTTTATGGACTAACTTGTGAAACTTGGTGACAACAGCATCTTCATAAAGGCATTCAAGTTTGAGCTTGTTGATTTTTCATAGTTTGATTTTAAATTCAGTTTTTTATCAAACCCTCCATTTCTTACTAATTCATCTACGAATGAGAAATTTGAAGATGTTAAACAGGTACTTCTTGGAGAGAAAGGACAATACTAAAGACTGGTTTCAAAAGAACCTTGCGCCAACTCCAAGAATAAGACAAGTTACTCACATGTTTGCAAATCACAAGGTAAAAATTTTAAACCTTGATGTGAGCATTTTCAAATTCTTAGTCCGTAGGTGGCTTCACTGGAAGCATTCTTTTACCTAGGAAACAAAAAAAAAAAAAATTCAAGCAAGTTAAGGTAGAATAGATTAGAAAAATAAAACGAGATCTTACTAGAGTTTTTAGTCTTGCTTTTCTTTGAAAAAAAAAATCATCATTTCTCATGAATAAATTTGCACTTCATCCACACTAACCTACAAAAATAATTAAAAAACAAATCAATAGGTTAGTATGCTCTCTTCCTGCGCTTTGAGCGATCAGGAAAGATTTTTCACAAATCAATAAAAATATCTTGCTTGGAATTTACACAAATCATAAAAACTAAAACATTATAGGAAATCAAAATCATTTAAAAACAAAAATCGTTTGTTTTCAATTTCAAATTTAAAAATTAAATCTGTAGTTTAGTGATTTGATCAATGTGTTAAAACTTCTCTACATATCGAGTTATTAAAGTGTTTACCTTAAGGAAGGCAATGGTGAATGTTGGGTTAACAAGAAATGGCTATCTGAATACTCTTACATGGAACCAACCCTCCAAGATTCGAATCCTTATTTTTCTTAGCCCACTTCAATTGGAATTCTGATAAAAATGCAGATGAGCAAAGTGAAATGAATGTCCCAATTTAGTACGGTTAGATAAGAATAATCCCCCTTATTTCCAGTTTGTGTATGTGGTGATTATTCTCCTTTTGGATTTGTTGGTTGCATCAAAACTTGTCTCCAAGAGGTAGAAGCTTTAATTCTATTGCAGATAAGATTTGAATTGGAACAACACTTTTTTTTAAGAACCTTTATTATACAATATTATTCAATAATGTCTTTATGGGGAGAATTAAGATATGTTCTTTTATGGAGCATTGGATATCTGCAGCAACGTGATAGTTTTTCTAGAGCAGTGTTGGATCGTTTACTTTGAGAAACATTAAATTATGTTGGAGCAATGTTATCATTCTTGAAGGGTCTAAATACATTGACAATGCTATCTTTTCTAATACAATGTTATATGCGAGTGTTATTGATGAGCCTCATAAATGGGTAATTATATGGGCTCATTTTACCTCCTAACCTAGTCAAATCAACCATTCTCTGAGCTTATTGCATGATTTTCTAATTATATTTATGCTTGTAGAGTGAGTTGAGTTTGTTATTGTGCCATGTGGTCTAACATGTATTTAACGCAGATTATTGATGAGTTTCGAGGTCAAAATCAAGGATCCAATGGACAAATGGAAGCAATAACTCGAAGTGGACAAAGGAGAGGACTTATAGGAGGGAATCCCCCTCATTTACTACTCCTCACTTTGAATTCCCATTCATTCTGCTCGGAGTACAAGTAGCAGAATCATGCACTAGAAGGTAGCCGAGAAAGTGGAGGATGACTGATGATTATGTCGAGTTTTGGGAGCCAAGCCTCCCTGATTTTAAGGAAGTTGTTGGTAGCTTCATTTGTATAAGTAGAGGGGCCTAGGGCCTCACTAGGGTCGGATTTTTGTTGGATTTTTGCTTATGTAAACTCTGCTCCAACTTCGAGCTTATTATTTTGTGACAGTTTCATGTAATCTTGCTATTGTTTTGATAATAAAGATGGAATCCTTTTTGAGCTAGCACTAAGTTACCTCAGAAGGCTGAAGCTCTTAGGTTAGGGCCCAATCCAAGCAGCCAAGCTCCTATTTACTTGTATTTGTATGCCTTGTTTCAGTTTGTATATTAGGTTGCTGTTAGATGTATTTCTTTTATGGGTAAGAATAGGTTGTTTTTGATGATTCAATAGTTTGCTTCCATTTGTTCTTTCTATAGCAGGTTAAAAAGTGATTAGCAAAGACTCAAAAGGCTAGCAATGGTGCCTTGGCTTCTCTTCCTCCCTTTGGGACCATGATTTGAGGCAAAGACTCTCTTGCTACCCCAAAAACATAGATTTTCCTCATTCATAGGACTTCTAGTGTTTACAACTTTTTAGTAGGTTAATAGTCCAGTTTTTCTTTTCTTCAAATCTTCTTCATCATGCCCACTTCCTGATTTGCAATAGTCTTCTTTCATGCTTTCCTTTCTTGCAACATTTATCAGCATTTTCTTTCATAGATCATAGTTTAGATTATTTTGATGAAAAACTCTGTTATTCTAGATGCACTCATTTCATTGCTTGCTTGATCTAATTGGTTGACTGTCAGTTCCTTTGCAGCAGATCTCTTCTAGTAGTAGGCCAGCTTATCAGCCATCACATCCTCCATCTGATCCATGCCCTACAGGTCGCCCAAATCTCACCTCAATTCTGCCCTAGTTTCCTGCATTTTTCCATAGAACTTCTTCCTCTCTCCTTGAGCAAACCCAATCATCTTTTTCTCTCTTGGTGATTCATGGTAGACCTTAGGCACCTTAAAACCTCATTCCAACCTTCATCCACCTTTTTCACCCACTCTCACACCCTCAAAATAGTGGAAACTGCTCTCAGCCTCATCCTGTAGGCCTCTTGTAGATTCCCTATTTTCGTCCTGTAGATTTCCTGTGTCCTCCTGTAGTCTTTCCCGTAGGCTTTCTTTTGAAGGCCGAGTGTGGAAAAGGCCTCCGGAAGGCCACCTGAGACCTCCTAGGACCCATCCACACCATCCTACATCCTCTCAAGTCCCAAAACCACCCTTCAACACCACCTATTTGCTGCCACATTGACACACAATAAATTACATGCATGTCAAATTCACATAAAAATACATAAAAATCCAAAAATATGTTTTTTGCTTATTTACTTCCAAAAATAGCATAGTTAGATGTTGTTTACTTCCTTGAATAGGTAATGGCATTCCTTTCATGATTTTCATAGTGCTTTCTGCAAAAGTAGAATTAGTTGGTTAATTAGGGTTCACTAGGTTTGCTTTACATTTTATTCTTTCTCCTTTCTGCAGTTAGGATAACATCTATCTTTCTTTCCTTTCATCACATATAGATCTTCTTCTAGAATCCATAGAAGTTGGCTTGAGCTCCTAGTGATCTTGCGCCGGCTGACCAAGTGACAACCTGCAGTGAGAACTAGTACTTGTGCATACAACACCGACTCTTCTAAGTTTGTTACGAACTACCGGGTTGATAAGAGTAAAGTAGGCAGCCCAAGGGTTGCAACATTATTGCTGCAATACTGGTCCTCACCACTTCTTTTGGTGCCGTTACCGGGGAAGCATCAGAGTATTCTGTGATTACTACTTTCTTCTATTTTCTATTGCAACATTCTTCTAATAGTTTATTTAAGCAAAAGTAGACTAGTCCTTTCTTTTCCTTCAGTTCTGCATTTCCTTGCTTTCCTTTTCAATTCTACAAATTTCATTTTAGAAAGAGTAGACTAGTCATTTCTTTTCCGTCATTTCTGCATTTCCTTGCTTTCCTCTTCAATTCTACAAATTTCATTCCAGCAAGTTCATTTTAGTTAGTTGCAATTTGTTTTGTTCAATCAATTTCAGTTTTGCAGGTACTATCAGTGTGGGGAAAAATAAACAAAAACCAACCAAAAAGATTTCCTTTCATGCCTCGTAGGAATAGAGATAACTCAGGAAAATTTTTTCCCAACACCCCCACTGCTTTACACAGCCAACCTTCTCTCTTCTTCGGTGGCTGCAATCAAGAAGAACACTTAGGTGAACAACAAGACATATTTGAAGAACCTATAGGAGAAGAAGAAGAAGAAAACATTCCTTTGGAGCCAATGGCTGAAAACAGAAATGCTAAGTGGAATGGAGAGAGACTAGAGGGTACCTTTCCCATTCGAGAAACCAATGGTGACACCAAAATGAAGAATATAAGCCCTTCCGCCCTACCTCATTTCCATGGTCTGACTACAGAAGATCCTGAAATCTTTTTGTTTGAGTTTTCTGACATCTGTCTAACCTATGACTATGCAAAAGATGAGCAAAAGTTGAAACTGTTCCCTTCTACTCTCAAGGATGCAGTACTGCGCTGGTTCATGGGATTACCTGGAAATAGCATCACAACTTGGGCTCAGATGCAACAAGCCTTTAACAACAAGTATCGAGACTATTGTAGGTCAAAAGATACTAAAGAAGAAATTTTTTGAATGACCATAGGAAGTGATGAGTCCCTGGAAGACTATGAAGAGAGGTTCCAGCTCAGTTACAAAAGGGCCGGGTGTACACTTGACCCTGAGTCTCTGAAGCTGGTCCTGCTCAGGGGAATTCGGGAAGATCTTTTAGACACCCTCCATCTACTGGCCGGGGGAGACATCTACCAACTATCTTATGAGGACATAAAGACTGCTTTTAGAAACCATCCTAGAGTAGCCAGAAAGAAAGGTAGGGGGAGCCAACCCATAGCCAATACCTCTTCCTCTAACTCATCCATTAAAGGAGAAATTGTAAACATGCTGGAAGACTTCAAGAGTGAGATGTTGTACACTCTTGCCATGCAAATGGATACCTTACATATCAAAAGGAAACGAGAGGAAGCAGAGAGGGCTTTGGCCATTTTTTGCCCTAGATGCACCAAGAAGCATCTTAGGAATGAATGCCCATTGAATTATATAGAGGTTTGTTCATTCTGTGAAGAGAATCATTCTACAGATAAGTGCCCTTCCTTGCCCAGACTTAAAGCTATATATCAAGGGGCTGAGGGAGTCACTGAACAACTCTATTACATAAAACAAAGAAGGCCGCATGGACCTAGACCATACTAGCAGGGGATGCAAGGGACATCTCAGGCATACTACAACCCCAACCAAGTCACTTCCATACCTTCTTAAGGCCCTCATGCTCATCCTTCTTGGTCCACGCCTCCTCCTTGGTCCTTCACATCTCAATATCATGCCCAACCAGCCACCCATTCATTTCAATCCTATGCTCAGCCACAACCTCAGTGGAATGCATCTCATCAAGGATGGAGGCCCCAATACAACTCTCTTCCCGCTCTTTTGCCTCCACCACTTGCCCAACCACAACCGTTACCTCCTGCTCCACCAAAGCAACCCCAAATGCTTGCCCAGCCAAATTTGAACCCGAACAACAAACAGGCTCAACAAGTGTATAGTGGGGAACCATCATGCCCAACTTATGCTGTGGAGATTCAAGAAATTAACTTGCGATCTGGGAAATTTCTCCTAGATAGCTAGCCTCCACCCAGGGAGGTTGAGGAAGATAAAGAGGAAAGTGAACCTAAAGCAATTCCACCCTTTCCTGAGAGACTATCCGTGATAGTCCAACCTACCCCAGAAGAAACTGAACTCCTGGGAGAATTGAAACATTTATGTGTGAAGATACCACTTATCCAAGCCATAAAAGATGTGCCTATCTACAATAGGTTGATCAAAGAGAAGTGATTTAGGCATCCAAGAAGGCGCAAGAGAGATGCCTCAACCATCAATGTCATAGGACAACTGTTCGACTTGATGTTAGGGCAGGTAATCTGTCCAAAATATCTGGACCCTGGAAGCTCAGTAGTTGATGTCCACATCAATGGCACCATCATCCCACATACCTTGATTGATCTGGGAGTTGCCATTAATGTGATGACAAAGGACACAATGCTCAAACTTAACCTCTAGGGCTCCTTGAGGAAGACCACGACTGTGCTACAGCTAGTAGACCGCTTCACTGTGACCCCTGAGGGGATTGTGGAAGATGTGATGGTCTCCATTGATTCTTGGAAGTACCCTGCTGATTTCGTAGTTCTCCAGCCAAAGGAAAAACTCACTGGGTATCCTCTCATTCTGGGAAGACCCTGGTTGGCTACAGCTGATGCCTACATCGGCTGTCTAGCTGGGAACATGACCATAAAGAATGGACACATGTCCAAGCAGTTAGTCCTATATCCTCCTACCCAACCCTTGCTAGAACATGATCTACCTCTCTGGTTGGAGGAAGAAGATGAGGATGAAGTTTATTCTGCATCGCTTTGTGCATTAGAAATTGCCATGGTGGGAAAACTGCAAGATGACAATGATATGATCAAAAATTTGATTCAGAATCCACCTCCCAGTGTATCACCATTAGAGGACATAGTAAGAGAAGCCCAAAAAAACCCCTCAATTGATCTCTGTGTGGCCGATCCTACTTCTCTCCATGTTAAAAATATAGAGTTCAGCCCAGAAAGAACCTTGAAATTCAATCCATCCCTATCCACTTCCTAGGAGAATGAACTGTGCAGCCTACTGAGAAAACATCTAGATGCCTTGGCCTGGAGTTATAAGGAGATGAAGGGAGTGCACCCTTCAGTATGTACTCATCATATATACATCAAGGAAGATTGCAAACCAGTCAGGCGGCCTCAAAGGAGGATGAATCCAACACATAAAGATATTGTTAAGGAAGAACTGCAGAAATTGCTAGGTGCAGGATTCATCTATCCCATCTCTGACAGTGAATGGGTCTCTCCTTTGGTGCTAGTTCCAAAGAAAAATGGTAAGTGGAGAATCTGTGTCGAATATCAGGAATTGAACAAAGCCACTAGAAAGGACCATTTTCCTCTACCTTTCATAGATCAAGTGTTAGATATTCTGGCAGGGAAAAAGTTTTTCTCCTTCCTAGATGGGTTTAGCAGGTACAATCAGATTCAAATCAGCCCGAAAGACCAAGATAAGACCACTTTCACTTGTCCTTGGGGTACTTTTGCATACCAGGTGCTTCCTTTTGGTTTGTGCAACGCTCTAGCCACTTTGCAAAGAGCGGTATTGAGTATATTTTCTGAATTAGTTCATGATGCAATAGAGATATAAATGGATGACTTCACTCCTTATGGTTCTGACTTTCAGGAAGCTTTATCTAACCTAGGAAAAGTTCTAGACAAGTGTATTGAGATGAACCTATCCCTCAGTTCGGAAAAATGTAAATTTTTGATGGCTGAAGGGACAGTGTTAGTTCATGCAATATCTCAGCAAGGGCTGCAAGTGGACCCCAACAAAATTGCTTGTTGAAAATAATACTAAGAGGGGGGGGTGAATCAGTATTATCAGATCAATAAAACTTTTTCAATGCTCAAAAAATATACGCTACTTCAGTTAAGTGAACCAGCGTGTACACGCTACTGTGTCTAAAGAAAACAGCGTATAACCAGAAAACTTATAATTCAGTTAGTTTATCTTCAGTTAAGTGCATCAGGTCATTATTCACCATATTAAGAGTAAACAGTATAACAGAACAGATCATCACACAAAAGCCACACACATGAACACCATGATATAAGGTGGAAACCCAATGTGGGTGAAAACCACCTGCTGCAAGTCGTCTCTATCTTTCTTTAATAAGAACTTCAGTTTACAATCTTTTGTACTGGTGCAGCCTTATACCAGTACGCAGGCTACAACCTGCAGAAGGCTTCAACCTTCTCTCGTTCTCCAACCTTCCTTGGAAGGGAGCTTCAACCCCCTTTGCTCTTGTACTAGCTAAGATACTAGTACGTAGGTGCAGGCCTACAATCTTCTTTCCTTCAGGTACCACTTTTCATACATTTTCAGACTGGATATTCCTGAAGCACAATATTACAATCTGAAGACCACAATTCATTCAACCTTCATAGCAGATTACAAAACAACCAATACTCACATCAACAATCTTTGAATCACTGAACCACTGAAACCCTGTCACACCCAGTCACCAGAACACAGGGCAGACTACAGAACTCTGCAATAACAGTCAGACCCAGCTGCAACCCAAAAATCAAGCTCCAAAAGATATACGCCACTTCAATGAAGGCAACCCGCGTATACACGCGGTTTTACCGAAGACAACCTGCGTACAGATCTAAAAAATAATTTTTCATAACTTGCAGCTGTACCAGACATCAGTTATACCCAGAACATAATATTGCGTCAGTCATGCGGATCTAGAAATACGCATAATCAACTATATAAAGATAGTTCATTTCAAACCATTTGATCCCGATCTCTCCTTAGATCTTGTTCTCCATCAACCGATGAGATCTCTCCTTAGCTCAGATCAAGCAATACATCATCAACCAATAACCTGCATACTGGATCTAATACTTCATCAGATATTCAAGACATTTCAGATACACTTTCCTAATGATTTCCTTCTCCTTATATAGCCTTAGGCCTTGTTCAATACCAAGAGCCAAAACCATAGAAATCCAATACCATCATCTTCAAAACTAGGGATCAACACGTCCGTCGAGACACCAAGGTCCAAAACCATAGGCACAACTTCCAAGGAATAACCGCCGTGGACCAAAGATAAGTTTTCCACATACACGCGCTTTTACTGAAGCCAACCAGCGTGTACACGCGACTTGGTATATAGTGAACCTGCGTATACGCGACTTGGTATATAGTGAACCTGCTTGTATACGCGACTTGGTATATAGTGAACCAGCGTGTATATATTTTTCTTCATACTTGTAGACTGATCATCAATTCCTTGCTACTATCCTTCTGCACTATGATTTGTTATCAGTGTGATTTGCCATCAAGGACAACACTTGTCTCATAATGCCAACAATCTCCCCCTTTGGACTTGATGGCAACAATACCAAATCAAATCACTCTCCCCCTTTGTCATCAAGGGAAAAGGGCTGTGCTCCCCCTGAGTACATGTTAAAATCTCTGAATGATCTCCCCCTTTGTATATGCCAAAGTGTACCAATCTGTCAATGCTCCCCCTAAGTACATGCCAAGTCTCTGTACTGTTGAAGTGTGCTGTTCATGCTCTTCCTGACCGTAGGCAAGATCTGCAAAAGATGTTCTTCAAGAAGAACATGACTCTATACATCATAAAAGACCTTCCTATCACCAAAGACTCATACATACATCCATCTCTCAACTAAGTGAGGATATACAAAAATTGACTCATCCACCCAACCAAGTGGGGATACATCAAAAGTTTACATATGACAACCAATCATATTGCATCAATCATCCCAGGCATAGTGGGGAAACCAAAATAGGCCGTTACATGACCTTGACACCATGAAAGAGATACCACAAAAGAGATATATGACATAGAGACGAAAGAACTAGACCAAGACTTATGAAAGTCACCAGCAGCATCTGATAATCACAATTCAGATCAGCAACCAAGAGATCCTTCTGTTCTCCTTTCACCTTTGTTCCACCTGAAACCAACAACAAATGTGAACCAGAACCAAAAGCATCTAAATGCCAACAATGCTTTATGAGACTTTAATCTGCTCCCCCTGAACCTGTGCCTGTTGCTCCCCCTAAACCTGTGCCTGAAGAATTCTGGCATACCCATCTCAGACCTTCTCCGACCAGAGTCTGCCCTTGCTGTTCAGAACTCCATATACGCGACTTATCCTGCAGAAAATGGCGTATGCACGCGGATATGCTTTCTGCAACATGCGTACACCATACACGCGGATATCCCTTACGTAACTTGCGTATACCAAATTTTCTGTAGAACAGACAAGCTTCAACAGCAGGATGAAGCATCAACTACTCCCAGCTTTTGTCTGAGATATTCAAAAGTTTCCCTGGGCAGTGGTTTTGTGAGAATATCAGCAACTTGTTCCTTAGAAGGAACATACTCCAACTTGACCTTCTGCTCAAGCACTTGTTCCCGAAGAAAATGGTACTTGATTGGTATGTGCTTGGTCTTTGAGTGCATGACTGGATTCTTTGAAATGTTGATTGCACTTGTATTATCACATAAGATAGAGACTGGTGAAGTGCAAGTGATTTGAAAATCCTGCAAGGTCTGCATCATCCAAAGAAGTTGTGTGCAACAAGATGCCGCAGCCACATATTCTGCTTCAGGTGTAGATAAGGCAATCGAACTCTGTTTCTTGCTGAACCAAGATACTAATCTGGAGCCCATAAAGAATGCACCACCACTTGTGCTCTTCCTGTCATCCACGCTTCCGGCCCAATCTGCATCTGTATAAGCATGAAGTGTGAGATCTGTATCTCTAGGATACCATAATCCATAATTTTGTGTCCCTTGAAGATATTTGAAGATTCTCTTCACTACCTGAAGATGAGTCTCCTTTGGATTTGCCTGAAATCTCCCAACTATTCCGACTGCATGCATGATGTTTGGTCGGGTACCTGTCAAATAAAGCAAACTCCCAATCATGGATCTATAAGTTGGTTGATGAACTGCTGCTGATTCATCATTTGCACTGAGGCTGCATCCTGTAACCATGGGTGTACATACTGGCTTTGAATCTTCCATGCCATACTTCTTCAAGATCTGCTTGAGGTACTTGGTTTGAGACAAGAAGATGCCTCCTTCATTTTGTTGGATTTGCAATCCAAGAAAGTATGTCAATTCTCCAAGTAGTGACATTTCAAATTCTTTCTGCATAACCAAGGCAAAGTTTTGACTCATAGTCTCTTCATTGCTGCCAAAGATAATATCATCTACATAAACAACAAGTATTAGCAATTTGTTATTTTCAATTTTTATATAGAGATTGCTATCTGCTGATCCTTTTGAAAAGCCTTGTTGGTGAAGATATTTGTCCAATCGATAGTACCAAGCCCTTGGAGCTTGTTTGAGACCATAGAGAGCCTTTTTTAATTTGCATACAAGGTTTGGATCATTCCCAAGAATGAAACCATCTAGCTGCTCAATATATACTTCTTCTTCTAAGTCTCCATTTAGAAAGGTTGATTTCACGTCCATTTGAAATACCTTGAAGTTTTGAAAGCTTGAGAGAGCAAGGAACATTCGGATGGCCTCAAGTCTTGCTACAGGAGCAAAGGTCTCTTCAAAATCTATCCCTTCTTGCTGCACATACCCTTTACAAACAAGTCTGGCCTTGTTTCTAATTACTTCTCCATTTTCATTCAATTTATTCTTGAAGACCCATTTTGTCCCTATGACATTCTTATCTTTTGGTCTAGGAACCAGTTCCCAAGTGTTGTTCTTTTCGATCTGCTCAAGTTCTTCATCCATTGCTTTGACCCAACATTCATCTTTGCATGCCTCTTTCACATTTTGTGGTTCAGTGGAAGAGAGTAATGCCAAATAGCTTGAAGCTTCTGCAATTCTTCTTCTTGTTTGTATTCCTGCTTCTTTCTGCCCCACAATCTGAGATTCTGGATGATTCTTTTGAACATATCTGGATGGAGTCTTCTCTTCTATTCTTGCCTGCTTCTCTGGTTCTTCTTGAGGTTCTTCTTCTTCATCATTCTGCCTTTGAGTGTAGCCTTCATCTTCTTCAATGTCTTCATGATGAACTTGCCTAGGAATATATCCCTTCTCATCAACCACTACATCAATGCTGTCAACAATTCTGCCAAGTCTTTTATTGTAGCACTTGTATGCTTTGCTATATGGAGAATAACCAAGAAGAATGCCTTCATCTGCTCTTGGTTCAAGTTTGTCAAGTTGCTCATCAGTATTCTTAATATAACATTTGATCCCAAATATTTTGAAGTGCTTCACCGAAGGAGTCTCACCACTCCAGAGCTCATGAGGTGTTTGAGTGCTGTTTACTCGGACATTTGTTTTGTTAAGAATAATAACCGCAGCATGTGCAGCTTCACCAGAGAAAGTTGCGGGAGTACCTAATTCATCAAGCATAGCACCAGCCATTTGTTGGATTGTTCTGTTCATTCTTTCCACCACCCCATTTTGCTGAGGAGTTCTAGCTGTAGAGAATTCTCTTCTTATCCCATGTTCTTCACAGAAATCGAAAAATTCGTTTGAGGTAAACTCCCCACCTCTGTCAGATCTGAGGCACTTAATTTTGTGTCCTGATTCATTTTCAACCAAGGCTTTGAAGGATTTGAATTTTTCGAATGCTTCATCTTTGTGCTTCATAAGTCCTAACCAGACAAAAATGGAGAAATCGTCAATGAATAATATCAAGTATTCTTCTCCTCGAGGTGTTCTTTTTCTGAATGGACCACATGTATCTGTATGTACTAGTTCAAGAGGCATGCTAGCTGATCCTTCCTTCTCTGGAAAGTTAGTTCTGGTTTGCTTTCCAAACTGACAAGATTTGCATATAGTGTTGTCTGGAATTTTGATATCTGGAAGACCACGAACTGCCTGATATTTGCATGCTTTCCTTATTTGTGAAAATCTTAGATGCCCCAACCTTCGATGCCATAGCCAGTGTTCATCATCCTTGCTCAAATAGCATTGTTGTGGTCCTTCTTCAAATATGTATAGATTATTTGGAGTCCTTCTTCCTTTGATCACTGTTTTACCTGTATCAAGATCACGAACACAACATCCATTTGATCTAAATATTACCTCTGTTCCTTGATCGCACATCTGACTGACACTCAGAAGATTATGCTTCAATCCATCAACATACAAAACATTTCCAGCTTTGACCTTCTCTTTCAATGGAGCCACACCTTTTCCTTTTATGGCTGCAGAGATATCGTTTCCAAAAGAAACTTTCTTCCCCTTTTCTAATGCGGTATATGACTCAAGCTTTCTTTGTCCCCTGTCATATGCTTCGAACATCCGCTGTCAATGTACCATAGACTTTCTTGACCTTCTGCATAAAAGGCTATCCCACATCTTTCTGGTTGTGGTTCCTTTATTCTCCATGTTCTGACATTTGAGTTTTGCTCCTTCTGAATTGTCTTCCAGAACCTACTCCTGCATTCAGAGTCTTCATGACCAAAGTTATTACAAATAGAGCATTCAACTTCATTTTCAAGAACCAAAAAGTTGTTATAAGTCCTTTTCATGGTTTCAGTCATTCTCCCTTGCTTTTTAGCTTCTCTAGTCATGATTGTCTTGTATGCAACACATTGAGCTGCTTTGTGACCGAAGTTATGGCAAGAAAAGCATTGGCCATTAAAGAAAATTCTGCGATAATCCGATCTATCATCCAACCGATTGTAGCTTCTATTTATTCTTGGAGCAAATTGGGAAGATTTTACCTGTGGCTGATTGTAGCTTTTATTTGTCCTTAAGGCAGTTTGTCCCCAAATTTCTTGATGGTATTTATTTGTTCTTGAGGTAAACTGTCCCTGATTCACCTGATTACTTTTATTTGGCCTTTGCTCGCTTTTCCTTGCTGCATCAAGATAACTTTTAGAGGTAGAGGCTTGAGATGTTTCTCCATTATATCCAAGACCTGTCTTGATCAGAGGAGATCTCTGCACATTGATAATCTCATCCAAGGTTTCAGATCCTTTAACAAATTTAAGATTAATAGCTTTTGTTTTCTCAATCTCTTTTCTAAGACCAACAATTTCACCTTCTAGTTTTTCAAGATGTTTTTCCTTTTCATCAATTTGAAATTGTAGAGTATCAATGATCATATTCTTTTCTTCTATACATCTCTTGAGTCTAGTAATTTCATCATAAAGATTATCCACATCTATAGCATCCATATAATCATCATCTTCAAATGCCATTAACAACTTATATTCATTACCTCGTTCATCTTCATCACTATTCGATAGACCATCACTATCTTCATGAGTGTAGTAGCTTTTCTTATTTGCACTCTGTTTCTTGTTCCATCTAGCAGGTTCCTTTCCTTTATCCTTATAAGGACATTTTGCAGCATAATGACCTACTCTTCCACAAGCAAAGCATTTAAAAGGTAACTTACCTCTGAACCTTCTAGAACCCCTTTGAAGATTTCTGACAAAATTTGATTCTTCTTCCTCTTCTTCTGGGACGTGGCTTGCTTCATAATAATCTTCTTTGCCTGATGCCTTGAAAGTAGCTTCTCTTCTGTCTGATGGACCTCCCTTTCTCTTTTCATAAGCAGTTAGAATTCCATGTAGCTGAGACATAGTAAGAATTCGTATATTTTCCTTTTCTTCTATTGCAGATACTTTAGATTCAAACTTGGGGGACAATGATCTTAGAACCTTTTCAACCACTATAGCCTCTTTTATTTCTTCACCCAAATTTTTCATACAATTAACGATCTCATCTACCCGAAGAAAATAGTTAGCCACACTTTCATCATTATACATCTTGAGAGTCTCATACTGAATCCTGAGAGTTTGAAGTTTAGCACGCTTTACCTGTTCATCTCCTTCATAGCTCGTGACAATTTTGTCCCATATCTCTTTTGTGGATTTGTAGTGCATTACCTTCATGAATTCCATTTGGGATATACATCCTAATAGGGTACTGACTGCTTTCGCATTTGTTTCATACTTCTTTTTCTCAGCTGCATCTGTAGGAGTAGCTGAAGGAAAAGCGTAGCCTGTTTCTACGATGTCCTAGACTTCTGTACCAAGAGATTGAAGATAGGCAGTAACTCTTACCTTCCAATAATTGAAGTTTGTCCCATCAAAAACCGGTGGCCTGATTGATGCTTCTCTCTCGTAGTTGCTCATGATGAACGATCTACCTTCAAGCGATCAAGCTTCTCTGAAGGACCTGCTCTGATACCAATTGTTGGAAATAATACTGAGAGGGGGGGGTGAATCAGTATTATCAGATCAATAAAACTTTTTCAATGCTCAGAAACATATACGCTACTTCAGTTAAGTGAACCAGCGTGTACACGCTACTGTGTCTAAAGAAAACAGCGTATAACCAGAAAAATTATAATTCAGTTAGTTTATCTTCAGTTAAGTGCATCAGGTCATTATTCACCATATTAAGAGTAAACAGTATAACAGAACAGATCATCACACAAAAGCCACACACATGAACACCATGATATAAGGTGGAAACCCAATGTGGGTGAAAACCACCTGCTGCAAGTCGTCTCTATCTTTCTTTAATAAGAAATTTAGTTTACAATCTTTTGTACTGGTGCAGCCTTATACCAGTACGCAGGCTACAACCTGCAGAAGGCTTCAACCTTCTCTCGTTCTCCAACCTTCCTTGGAAGGGAGCTTCAACCCCCTTTGCTCTTGTACTAGCTAAGATACTAGTACGTAGGTGCAGGCCTACAATCTTCTTTCCTTCAGGTACCACTTTTCATACATTTTCAGACTGGATATTCCTGAAGCACAATATTACAATCTGAAGACCACAATTCATTCAACCTTCATAGCAGATTACAAAACAACCAATACTCACATCAACAATCTTTGAATCACTGAACCACTGAAACCCTGTCACACCCAGTCACCAGAACACAGGGCAGACTACAGAACTCTGCAATAACAGTCAGACCCAGCTGCAACCCAAAAATCAAGCTCCAAAAGATATACGCCACTTCAATGAAGGCAACCCGCGTATACACGCGGTTTTACCGAAGACAACCTGCGTACAGATCTAAAAAATATTTTTCATAACTTGCAGCTGTACCAGACATCAGTTATACCCAGAACATAATATTGCGTCAGTCATGCGGATCTAGAAATACGCATAATCAACTATATAAAGATAGTTCATTTCAAACCATTTGATCCCGATCTCTCCTTAGATCTTGTTCTCCATCAACCGATGAGATCTCTCCTTAGCTCAGATCAAGCAATACATCATCAACCAATAACCTGCATACTGGATCTAATACTTCATCAGATATTCAAGACATTTCAGATACACTTGCCTAATGATTTCCTTCTCCTTATATAGCCTTAGGCCTTGTTCAATACCAAGAGCCAAAACCATAGAAATCCAATACCATCATCTTCAAAACTAGGGATCAACACGTTCGTCGAGACACCAAGGTCCAAAACCATAGGCACAACTTCCAAGGAATAACCGTCGTGGACCAAAGATAAGTTTTCCACATACACGCGCTTTTACTGAAGCCAACCAGCGTGTACACGTGACTTGGTATATAGCGAACCTGCGTATACGCGACTTGGTATATAGTGAACCTACTTGTATACGCGACTTGGTATATAGTGAACCAGCGTGTATATATTTTTCTTCATACTTGTAGACTGATCATCAATTCCTTGCTGCTATCCTTCTGCACTATGATTTGTTATCAGTGTGATTTGCCATCAAGGACAACACTTGTCTCATAATGCCAACATTGCCATCATCCAAAGGGTCCCCTCCTCAAAAGGTGAGAGATTTTAGAAGTTTCCTAGGCTTAGCTGGGTATTACAGGAAATTCATTAAAGATTTCAGCAAGCTAGCCTCTCCTTTGTTTGGCCTCTTAGGTAAAGATGTTGAGTTCATATGGTCAGAAAACTGTCAAGAAGCCCTAAATACCTTAAAGAGAAAGCTAGTGACTGCCCCAATTCTCAGAGGCCCAAACTAGGCCCTACCATTTCACATTTATACAGATGCCTCGAACAAAGCGATAGGAGTAGCCTTAGGACAAATTGATGAAAAGTTACCTTATGCCATATACTTTATAAGAAAGAACTTGTCAAAGGTAGAGTTAAACTATACAGTGACTGAGAAGGAACTCCTATCTGTTGTGCATTCCTTAAACAAATTAAGACATTATATCATAGGCTATCAAACCTTTGTGCACACTGATCATGCTACAATTAGATATTTAATGAATAAACTAGATGTAAATGCTCGCATTATTAGATGGTTGCTTTTACTGCAGCAGTTTGATTTGACCATTATTGATAAGCCTGGTAAATAAAATGTTGTTGCTGACTTTTTGTCTAGAGTAAATTTTCCTACAGGAGAAGAAGGAATGGTGGATGACCAAATGCCAGATGAACATCTGTTTGCTATCTCGGTACTCTCTACATGGTTTGCTGATATAGCAAACTACTTGGTTTCAGCACCGCTCCCACCACACCTATCCTCAAAAGAGAAGAGCAAGATAGTAAGGAAAAGTGCCCCTTTCACCTGGATTGGGGGAAATCTCTTCAAACTTGGTCCAGATCAGATCTTGAGAAGATGTGTCAGGGAGGAGGAAGTCTTTGACATCCTCCTGACCTATCATGACGGGCCTTGTGGAGGTCATTTTGCAGCAAAAGAACTGCCTTCAAGATATTGCAAGCAGGCTATACTGGCCAACTCTTCATCAGGATGTGAGGAGATACACCAACCAATGTGATCGGTGTCAGAGGATGGGGAAACCTACTCCAAAGGATGAGATGCCCATGCAACCTCAAGTGACCTTTGAGCCATTTGAGAAGTGGAGCATGGACTTTGTGGGTCCTATCAGCCCTCCTTCAAAGCAGAAACAATACATCATTGTGTGCATCGATTACCTGACAAAGTGGGCAGAGACAAAAGAAATCAAAGCAGCAATAGAGGAAAAAGTAGCTGAGTTTTTGAGAGAAAACATATTCTACAAGTTCGGGTATCCAAGAGAGTTGGTCACAGATCAAGGCAGTCAGTTCACTTCCAATTTGATTGAAGACCTGCTCACACATCATAGAATCAAGCACAAGACTTCCACCCCTTACCATCCACAAGCCAATGGGTAGGTGGAGGTCACTAACAGAGCATTGGAAGGGATCCTGACCAAGGTAGTGAACAACAGCAGAAAAGACTGGGCGGACAGATTAGTTGAGGCCACTTGGGCCTACAACACAACATGGAAGACCACCACAGGGTTCACACCCTATGAACTGGTCTATGGGAAGAAGGCTTTGCTATCAATAGAATTTGAGTTCAATACACTAAGGATGGCAGGTCAGTTGGACCTAGACCTCAGCCATGCACAAAAGAAGAGATTACTTCAGTTCAATGGATTGGATGAATACAGATTGCAAGTCATTCTCCATACAGAGGTAGTTTAGCTTCAGAGAAAGATATGGCATGACAAAAATATCAAGGAGAAGCAATTACAAGAGGGAGATTGGGCACTACTCTATGATTCAAGATACAAAGATTTCAAAGGAAACCTGAGGACAAGATGGCTGGGACCCTACACTGTGGAGAAATGTAATGACAATGGTTCAGTTCTAATCAGAACCATTGATGATGAAGCCATCCCCATGCTTGTAAATGGACATCGGTTGAAAGTCTACAAGAAACCCCTCTCCAAGCGAGAGTTTATTGAAGGTCTGAATAAAACAGTGATGGTAGTGGAGCATGTCTTAGCTTCCACTTCACCCACTCACTGAAGAAAAAATAAAAAATAATAAGGACTCAAGTGAAAACCTCCATGAGGTGCTTGAGTCCCATCATTAGGTTCAAAACCTATTCTGAGGCGGCCCAGTGATGTCAAAAAGAAAGAAGAGAAAAAAAATAATATCCCTGGGTGAAAACCTCCCTTGGAGGCACCCAGGGTAGGCAATTAGGGTGAAAACCTCTTTGAGGCACCCTAGTTGTTTTTCAAAAAAAAAAATAATAAAGAGAGAAAAGAAATGAATTTTTGTTGCATTGCAGGTTTGTAGGAGGACTACAGGGAGCAGAAGAAGGTGCCAAGGGGACCCTGACATTCATACCAGCACCCATCTCATCTTCTCCACACTTTTCCCTATCATTTTTGGCATTTATTTCACCCCACTGTGCTACTTTTTCAAAAATTGTGTTTTCTACAGGAGGCTCCTGTAGGAATTATAGAGAGCCAGAAATGGGTACAAAAGGCAGTTTGAGGGATAGGGAAGCTTCATGAAGAACCTATAAACCCTCCTACAGTCTTCAAACCTCCTTGCCATCATTTCCAAGCCTGCATCACACCCCAACCATCATTTTCTTCCTGTCCAAGAAAAACACAGAAAAAAAAATAGTTTTTCAGTAAAAGAAAGAAAACAAAAAATAAGAGAGGAAGCAGCACCATAAACCTCACCTTAAGCTTACCTACTACCTCTCCATATTTATCTACACCTCTGGCAACATCCTCAAGCTCCAAGCACAGGAAGAAGCTGAAGTTTCAAGGGGATAAGTAGCTACAGGAGCTCCTGTAGGAATTCCTGTAGTAGCTGATCCCATAAAATCTAGCACCAGTAGCAGGAGAGTGCAACCATGAAGGTTGAGAAGACACTTGAAGCTCAGATCTAGCCAAAGAAGAACCTGCACAAGACACAACCACACATTAGCAAGCAGACAACATGCATCAAAAGAAATAAAGGGATGCAACAGAGAGAGAGCCACAACACCTCACAACAAATACATTCGGATCACAGGTAAGTAACTAAATCACTCCTCTGTTTGAACTTAGAAGTCATGCAAAAGAAACGAGATGGTTGAGGTTGAATGAGGAAAAGGTGGCCAGTTAACTTGGCCACCTTCGTCTAGTTGACTCCACTCATCCGAGATGTCACCCACACGTGCGCACAGTCAACTCAAGAAAAGATGTCAAGGAGAGGTAGTGGAAGAAGTGTGAAATTCGATGCAATGATGGGAGATGATTATGAGGAAAATCCATGATGACAAGGTAGGTGGGGACCAATGGTCCGAATATGGCCAATGTATACCTTTCCAGCTCACCCCTCATCACCAGAAATATCCATAAAGGGTAATAAGTACTCCTCCCCGATCATTCTCACCACCTTTTCCTTCATTCTCTCCTCATAACTTAGCTACAACAGTCTCCTTGTGCCCCCACAGCCTCATAACCATCATCCTCCATTGATATATCCCATATTACTACTCTCGACGTTTTCTACAGGAGCACCTATAGGTTTTACAGGAGCACCTACAAGAATTCTACAGGAGGGACAACAGGCTTCTACAGGAGGGGCAGTGAGTTGTTTTGAAGGGAGAAAACATGAGTTTTAGCATGATTTTCGGTCTGAAGAGGTAGGTTTCATGCATGCCCCCTATTGAATATCAATATATGCAAGAAGTGGTTTCAATTTGAGGACGAAATAAGTCTTTAGGAGAGGAGAAAATACATAAAAAAAATCTGCTTATTAAAAAAACACAGTCTCCTCTGTTTCTATTTTTTTTTTCAAAATTCATTGTCTCCACCTCCATATTTGGTTTTCCAAATGAGTATAGACAATATGAAAGGAGGGTTTATTAGAAAGGAGCCCACTAACTCCACGAGGCTCCATGCACATCCCCAAGTAGTGGACATATTCACAAGAGAAAATTGGATGAACTTTTTTGAGAAATTTCGAGGGTTTGATGAGGAGATTGCCCAAGAATTTGCCCTCTCTTTGGTCCCCCACACAAGAACTTAGGCCACTGTCACCTTTAGAGGTCTTTCCATGGAGATAACCCCTGAATTTATTAGTAGGGTCACTACCCTTCCTCTTGGGCTGCCTTGGAGTAAGGATGAGAAACCAATTGGCCAGGCTGCCAAGAAAAACTTTTTCCAAAACAATGAAACCCCTGTAGAGGATAAAAATGGCATTAGAAGGGCTAGCATACCATATCCTTGGGATGAGGTTAGCTATCAAATAATCAAATACATTTCCTGTGAGGGGAGGTACAACATTGTCTATGGTTATCACTTTAGAATCCTTCATGAATTAAGGTATGGCATGGACACTCCAGCACCTCAGAAGCTCAGTATCCCCTACTTCCTCCTGCAGTCCCTCATTGACTCCAGCACTAAGGTTCAAGCAGGAAATTCAGAGCAGCTAGCTCACCATGGGTTAATCAAAATCCTAGTGGAGGAAGCCCTCCATACATTTACACTCCCTATAGCATGGGAAGTTTTCCGAAACATGACAGCTGAGGATGACATAAAGGCCTTAACCTATGATGTCAATCCTACTGGCAGTGAGGACGAAAAACAGCAAGGGAGAGAAGGTGAAGCCACTGGTGACTTAGCAGGACAAGAAAGGAAGGAGTAAGAAACTGAAATAGAGGAGGAGAGCACTGAAGAAACAGAGCAGGAAGAGACAGAAAAAGAGACAAAAGGAGGAGAAAATGAGGCAGAAAAGGCAGAACAAGGAGAAGAGTCCCCTGAGACTCTAGAAAAGGAGGCAGCAGCTACCCTCATTGCCCTCAGTACACCAATCAAGCCAAAGCAAAAGAGGAAAAGGCAGGCCTCCATGTATTTTAGGGCTAGGAAGAGCACAAGAATCAAAATAGGCAAACCTCAACCCTCTTTAAAAATGCCAATTATAGTTGAAGATTCACCCTCTTCCAAGGGGAAAGAATCCCCTTCCAAGACACCTATCACATATGAAAGGGGGACTCCTAGATCTTCCACATGGAAGGAAAAGGTAGTACTACAGGACCCAAAAACAGTCCTACAGGAGGCTCAGACAGTTCTACAGGAGACATTGTCAAAACTACAAGAGACCCAAAAGCTTGAGAAAAGGATGGAAGGACAGCCACAAGTAAAGGAGGAAGCAACAGAGCTACAAGAACCTGATCCCTAGCCTAGTCTTTCCTCCTATTACAATCTACTTGAGGGAGGAAGGATAATCCCACAAAAATTTGCAATTCCACTATTCTTTGAATTAGAGAAAGAAAGAATAAGAACACATAGGTGGATGCAAATAGCCAAATCCAAGGGAGTTGAGGATGTTGGCCATATGGAAAACAAACTCAGAGAAATGGGCAGAGAGTTGAGTGCTCTCAGAGACAGGGAAGCAATTACAAGAAGCCACCTTGAAACTGAAAATGAATTGTTAAGGAGGCAGCTGCAAGAGAAAGAGACTCAGCTAGCATGCATGGCCAGCTTATCCATGGAGGCATTGCAATGTAGAACACCAGCAAAATCATATGGCCTCTATCTCAAGGACCAATGGTTACAATTTCAGATAAAGACTCTGGCAAAAAGAGGCACAATGCCTTTCCAAGATTACAGGAAATTTATGGATCTGTGTGACCAAAGCACATCGGAGGATAAGGCAAAGATGGCAGAATTCTACCTACATAACATGGCCCTCACAGACATGGATGTGTGGGACCCCAATGCTAAGCTAGGGGACCTGCAACTAATGGCCATGGCCTCATGGACGAACCATGAAGAATTGAGGGCAGCAAAAATAAAAAGATTGATGGTAAAGGAGTAGAATGAGCCACTAATGATAAGAGTTGAGCCATCAGATCCTATGGCACTCATCAGCACACACAACTTGCTTGCTAATGACCCTCAGATTGCCCCTATATCTCACCAATTAGGCACAAGCCATTGCACTCTTTGAGGATATGCAAAGGCTGCTTGGGGATGACTGTGTGCATGCATGCATGAGGAGATGGAACACCTTACCACATAGTTTGCAGATCAGGAAATACCATTCCCCCATGAGGCTGAAGGAGGCACTGAAAAGAGTGCCAATGTACAAGAACTCCATGCACAGGTTGAAGGTCAACTGGATTGGCCTCAAACTGAGTCCCCCACTGTTGTTAGGCATGCTGGAAGGCAGAAGAGAAGAAGAAGAGGAGGAGCAGAGGAAAGAGATAGATAGGAAGGCATGATTCTATGGCAGAGAAGAGCAGACAACATTAGAAGCCTGGGATGCTAGGGAGGCCATGAGGACCATAAAATATGAGGAGATTAACTAAGTTGCTTAGAGGATGAGCAACACTTTCAGTAGGGAGTGATGATGAGCCTCATAAATGGGTAATTATATGGGCTCATTTTACCTCCTAACCTAGTCAAATCAACCATTCTCTTAGCTTATTGTATGATTTTTTGATTATATTTATGCTTATAGAGTGAGTTGAGTTAGTTATTGTGCCATGTGGTCTATCATGTATTTAATGCAGATTATTGATGAGTTTCGAGGTCAAAGTCAAGGATCCAATGGAAAAATGGCAGCAATAACTCAAAGTGGAAAGAGGATAGGACTTATAGGAGGGAATCCCCCTCATTTATTACTCCTCACTTCAAATTCCCCTTCACTTAGCTCGGAGTACAAGCAACTAAATCATGCACTAGAAGGCAGTCGAGCAAGTGGAGGATGATTGATTATTATCTCGAGTTTTGGGAGCCAAGCCTCCCTGATTTTAAGGAAGCTGTTGGTAGCTTCATTTGTATAAGTAGAGGGGCCTAGGGCCTCACTAGGGTCGGATTTTTATTGGATTTTTGCTTATGTAAACTCTGCTCAAACTTCGAGCTTATTATTTTGTGACAGTTTCATGTAATCTTGCTATTGTTTTGATAATAAAGATGGAATCCTTTTTGAGCTAACACTGAGTTACCTTAGAGGGCTAAAACTCTTGGGTTAGGGCCCAATCCAAGTAGCCAAGATCATATTTACTTGTATTTGTATGCCTTGTTTCAGTTTGTAGATTAGGTTGCTGTTAGATGTATTTCTTTTATGGTTAAGAATAGGTTGTTTTTGATGATTCAGTAGTTTGCTTCCATTTGTGCTTTATATAGCAGATTAAACAGTGATAAAAAAAGACTCAAAATTCTAGCAATAGTGCCTTGGCCTCTCTTCCTCCCTTTGGGACCATGATTTGAGGCAAAGACCCTCTTGCTGCCCCAAAAACATAGATTTTCCATATTCATAGGACTTCTAGTGTTTACAGATTTTTAGTAGGTTAATAGTCTAGTTTTGCTTTGCTTCAGATCTTCTTCATCATGCTCACTTCCTGATTTGAAATAGTATTCTTTCATGCTTTCCTTTCTTGCAGCATTTCTCAGCATTTCCTTTCATAGATCATAGTTTAGACTATTTTGATGCAAAACTCTGTTTTTCTAGATGCACTCATTTCATTACTTTCTTGATCTTATTGGTTGACTGTCAGTTCCTTTGCAGCAGATATCTTCTATTAGGTTAGCTTATCAGCCATCACATCCTCCATTTGATCCATGCCCTACAAGTCGCCCAAATATCACCTCAATTCTGCCCTAGTTTCCTGCATTTTTCCATAGAACTTCTTCCTCTCTCCTTGAGCAAACCCAATCATATTTTTCTCTCTTGGTGATTCATGGTAGACCTTAGGCACCTTAACACCTCATTCCAACCTTCATCCACCTTTTTCACCCACTCTCACACCCTCAAAACAGTGGAAACTGCTCTCGGCCTCCTCTTGTAGGCCTCTTGTAGATTCCCTGTTTTCCTCCTGTAGATTTCCTGTGTCCTCCTGTAGACTTTCCTGTAGGCTTTCTTTTGAAGGCAAAGTGTGGGAAAAGACTCCAGAAGACCACCTAAGACCTCTTAGGACCTGTCCACACCATCCTACATCCTCTCAAATCCCAAAACTGCCCTTCAACACCACCTATTCGCTGCCACATTGACACACAATAAATTACATGCATGTCAAATTCACATAAAAATACATAAAAATCCAAAAATATGGTTTTTGCTTATTTACTTCCAGAAATAGCATAGTTAGATGTTGTTTACTTCCTTGAATAGGTAATGGCATTGCTTTCATGATTTTCATAGCGCTTTCTGCAAAAGTAGAATTAGTTGGTTAATTAGGATTCACTAGGTTTGCTTTACATTTCAGTCTTTCTCCTTTCTGCAGTTAGGATAGCATCTATCTTTCTTTCCTTTCATCACATATAGAGCTTCTTCTAGAATCCATAGAAGTTGGCTCAAGCTCCTAATGATCTTGCGCCGGCTGACCAGGTGACAACCTGCAGTGAGAACTAGTACTTGTGCATACAACATCGACGCTTCCAAGTTTGTTACAAACTACTGGGTTGATAAGAGTAAAGTAGGCAGCCCAGGAGTTGCAGCATTATTGCTGAAATACTGGTGCTCACCAGTTATCATTGTAGCAACGTTATTCTCCTTAATATCATTACTGCATTCCAACATTATTCTTTCCAGCATACAATACAATGTTATTTTATTTTAAGAACTTTCATTTGGAGAGCGTTCATGCCTAGAGAGTGTTCAAATGGTTATTGAATAACGTTCAAATGTTCATCAATAGTGTTCAAAATTGTTTATCATTTTTGAAGAGCATTCAAATGTTTATCAATTTATAGAATAGCCTTTAGAGCAGCGTATAATCTTATTAGAGAAACATTCAAAGCTATATGCCTTTAGAACAATGTACTGTTTGCATATTGGGCAATGCATTGGTTGCACAAAATGGGCAACATATTGTTTTTCACATAACAGTGGAGATGCGAGCTTCAATAGTGTATTGTTTGCACAAAATGGACAACGTATCCTTGTTTCCTCATAGGTTGCCATGTGTGACTGATGGTAGGTGGATGGCGGAAGCAAATTCCCAATGAATCTCAATCAGAATCCCATGCAATGATACCTTTTAAATATTGTTGCGTATGAACAAGGGAATTGTCCCAAACTATTGTGCCTATCTCTATGTATAGGCTACCAACTGTAATGCGTAGGAACTGAACTGTAGAGCTACGTACATGTGTGGAGTCAAGTGGAGACATACTCCCAAATTATCTAAATCAAAATGGCGTACATGTATTATCAAATATGGCATGAATCCATTTGAGAGATTTAAGATATTTTTCATGTAGATTTTGTGGCTTGATTTGAGCGATTTGCTGATTCTCAATGATTGCATGCAGATATCGATTACATTCCCTGACCAGTCAAGCCCTAATATCAGGAGTTGGAATGGAGAGCCAGATTCAATCTCGATTGGTATGGAGAGGAATTCTAGTCTCCTCAGAGCTGGATTGGAATTCGTACTCCCGTTCAAATCCCCCATTGATGCAAGCACGATAAATGATGCTCTCTTATGCCCTCATGATGGCACGCTCTGTGAATGATAACAAAAGAAGTCTCATGCATTTCTTGATTCGAACGTTTGTTTCGCTATTACCCTCATTCCATCCCTTTATTTATTCATTAGTTCCATGATTGCATGGCAAGGATTGGCAATTCATGGTCTTCAAAATTATTGTTGCTTGTCTGCATCAATTTCTTCAGTGAATTAAAGTGCATGGATGAATATTACAGGAATGAAGTCAGATATGCATGGGATTTCTTTCAACATCTATTGGTTATCTTTTCTGATTTTGTAATATTTGTGACAAATTTTACATCTAGATTATTGATAAGATAGGATATAAAATCCTGCACGCGCTGTTATCGAGAAAAATGATCACAATACCTATAATGTTATCTAGACTTTGAATTCTAAGACACTGCTTTCATTACATTTTCAGGTTCTTTTCTCAGTAGAGCATGGAATTTGTGCCCATTGCAAACTAGATTGCCATAAACACATGATCCAGGTGGATGTTGGTGGCCACCCACCTATCCAATTTGGACCCCCATGACTGTCTCTTTCAATATTTCAGTTTCTGTAATTGTAGCACAATTTACTATTTTTAGTAGTTTTTCGGGTCCTGAACTTCCGGAGCTGTTTTGAGGCCCTAAATGACGTTTTTTGGGGAAATATGGGAGCAACATGGGTCCATGGACTGATTTTGCTCTTCCCAAAGTTATAGTTCTCGGATATATCTTTCTAACGAGTTATTGCACGCGTCAAATGGAGATCGAGTGCCAAAGTTACGACCCCGGGAAATTGATGTACCAATTTACCCAAACGGGGCCCACAATTTGGCGTTTCATCTTCTAGGGTTAGGTTTTGGGATGTTAAGGATTTTCCATTGTTTCTCAACAATAAATAGGCCTTCGTGCCTCATTGTAACATAGTTCAGAGGAATGTAGCCACCACATCTCTTCTTAGAGATAAGTTACCATCGCCCTAGCTGGTTTATTTTCAATTCTGTTTGTAAGCATATTTCAGTATTTTACATTAACGAAATGAAGTATTATTTCCACTGCATCTTTGTGTTTATGGTTATCTCTGTAATTTGTTGCATTATCCAGATTAGTGGTATCAGAGCGGTTTGCGGTGGCCCCAACGAGGTCGGGATATAAGGAGTTAGGGCTTGAACTGGTCGAACCTTTGCAAGACCAACCTCACAAATCCCGATGGCGTCCCATGGTGGATGAAAAGAAAGATGATGGGGCAGGATATCCTATCAAAATCTTGCTCGAAGAAGCCCTCGAGCGACAAAGGAATGCGATGATGGACAACTTTGCCTAGATCCTTTAGTGGCTACCCAGCGGCGATGCATCGGCTTCCAACAGCTACTCTGGAAACACCACACCGTTTAAGGTACAAGTTAATTTTGAAATCCCCATCTTCGAGGGTCATATGGACACAGATGTCGTAGACAAATGGTTAAATCTGCTAGATGGGTATTTTTCCGTTCATGAATTTTCAAGTCAGGGAAATATTGTTTTCGCTCTTCTCAAAGCAGCCGCCCACATCAAGGACTGGTGGGAAACCTACTGTGAGCAGAAGAATGAAAGTACGGGCTCACTATTTTCAGCCGCACCCACTTGGGATTCATTCTAGGATGCCATCAAGGAGCAGTACTACCCTGTCAAAAGCTATGAGGACAACTACATCAAATGGACCACACTGCAATAGGGAAGGGACCAAGATGTGCCGAAGTTCACAAACATTTTTCATACCCTTCTCACACACTTGGGTATCAAGGACTCTGAGCTGCATTTGGTACTCAAATACTGCGGCTGCCTACACAAATACATCCAGGAAGAGATGGAGTTCCTGAACATCTCCTTGCTCAACACGACGTACCGATACGCTGTCAAAATCAAGCAAAATTTCAAGCAGAAGAAGCGAGACTTTGGATCTGCAAATCCGAAGACCAAAGGACAAAGCCAAGGTGGGGTGACCCAAGACAACCTGTCGAAGCCGCAAGAAAAGAACAACACCACGAAGTCAAAGAAGGACACAGGAAAGTGGTGTGAGTTCCACAAGAGTCCCACTCATAGCACAAGTGAGTGTTGGACAAAGCAGTCATTGGTGGCCGAGTTGAAGGCTTTAGAATTAGATGCATGTGCCGACCAGGAGTCGGGACCCGAAAAGGGGAATGGAAAAGGGAAGCAGATCATTGACGTGGATCCCAACGTCATTGTTGCCACTGCCAAGATCCAGAAGAATGAGCCTGAAGATCCAAAGGAGGGGGAACGTCTTTTCCACTCACAGATGTGGGTGAAGGGTTCGCCGCTGCAATTCATTGTCAACAGTGGCAGCCAAAAGAACCTCATTTCAGCGGAGGTCATGAGGCGGTTGGGCCTAGGGACTACACCACACCTGCAGCCGTACAGTATTGGGTGGCTTCATGAAGGACGAGATCTCAAAGTTTTCCAGTAGTGCCGCCTTCCCTAAAACATCAAGCCCTTCATAGATGAGGTATTGGGTGATGTTACACCTCTAGATGTTTGTGATGTATTATTAGGCTAGCCATACTTGTGGAGGCGAAATGCTGTGTATGAGTCAACGCCTCGTGTTGTCATTATTACTTTGGATAATTCATTATACATTATACCGAAGGTAGCCCCACCTATCACCACCTCTTTGATCTATACTAAGAAAGGCAACAAGCTCATCTCCCAGACTAGGAAATTCATTTTCTCTCTGATTCACTCCCAAAGTGAGGGGAAGATCATCACCGCATCCATGAGCCCCGCAAAGGGTTCCTCCACGCAGCAAGAACAGCAAAGGAATACGGTCATAACAGAACACAAGAACAACTTCTCCCCACCCACAGGCATACCACACAAGCTTCAGATGGGCAACAAAGTCTGGTTGCATCTGTAGAAAGAACGTGTTACAAGAGCCCATCAGAAGCTTCGACCACGCTGACATGGTCCTTACACCATTACTAAGGCTATGGGAAATAATGCTTTAGAGCACAACATTCCTCCATTCCTTCACCTGCACCATGTGTTCAATGCGTACCACCCTCGACCATGCTTCCCACCATTACTCGACACATTCGAGATTACAGAACAGCTCACTAGGGACCAAGTTCAACAGATGGAGGAACTCAACGCAATGGGGACCATTACTTTTTGAGGGGGGGTGGAAGGATCCAGGTGGATGTTGGTGGCCACCCACCTATCCCATTTGTACCCCCATGACTATCTCTTTTAGTTTTTCAGTTTCTGTAATTGTAGCACAATTTACTATTTTTAGCAGTTTTTCGGGTCTTGAATTTCCGAAGCCGTTTTGAGGCACTAAACGATGTTTTTTGGGAAATCTGGGAGCAACATGACCGATGTTTCTCTTCCCAAAGTTATAGTTCTCAGATAGATCTTTCTAAGGATCTATTGTACACGTCAAATAGAGATTGGGTGCCAATGTTACGACACTGGGAAATTGATGTACCAATTTACCCAAATGGGGCCGACAATTTGGCGTTTCATCTTCTAGGGATAGGTTTTGGGATGTTAAGGGTTTTCCATTATTTCTAAAAAATAAATAGGCCTTCGAGCCTCATTGTAACACAGTTCAAAGGCATGTAGCTGCCACATCTCTTCTCAGAGATAAGCTACCATCGCCCTAGCTGCTTTATTTCCAATTTTGTTTGTAAGCATATTTCAGTATTTTACATTGATGTAATGAAGTATTATGTCCATTGCATCTCTGTGTTTATGGTTATCTCTGTAATTTTTTGTGTTCCCATTTAAATCTGGATCAACTCGTTAATCGCATTCACCCATTGTCAAATGATCAATGTAGAGAACATATATTGAAGGCTGCCTCAGATTTTACAAATCACCGACGATTGTAAATTTCTTTCAAAAACTTGGGGCTATCATATTAACCATATCTTTTTGCAGGAAAGTCACCATTTTAGGAGCTTGGTCAGCATTACAGTTTGACTGTGCTCGAATGATATTGGTATTATCACGTTTCTTCTGCGCTATTATTTTTGTTCAGCTACTTTGATGACTATCCTCATGTCAACCTATACTTGCTCAGTACTAGTTCCTAAGGACGAAGAGGCGCGGGGTTTCATTGATGTTGCAGCACAAGGCGGTATTCTGGTAGCGAAGTGGGTTGTTATATGTCTTGAGGGATCCGTGCCTTAGCAGGTCTTGTTTTGACATCAAGTGCTCTTAGCACAACACATTGGCAGATTTTGGAAGCGAATTTCGAAGACGAATTTATCGAACATTTGGAGTATTATCTTGATTTGGCATTAAAATTAAAAATTCTTGTTGTTGTATGCTTTTATGTAACGTACTAATCTACAGGAAAACAAATCTCTAATGCCAAGATTTTTTCCCTGCACATTCCATGAGCCATTTGACACAAACAGGAAGTAATTTATTTTTCATTGGTATTTATTAAAAATAGACTCTTATCAACATCATGAATTGGAAAAAAATTACGCTTTTGATTTTCCTTAATCTGTTTCATTTTGGCATACAATTTTTGCATAAGAAGTAGGAAGGGAATGGCCATTTCTTCTTGAAAACACTTATGTTCTTTATGCCAAGCTTTTTTTGCAGGTTTTGGGTGATCAATTGATCATTAAGGAGACTAAATTATGCCGGTTATTGGTCTTCAAAAGACTTGTTTCATGAGAAATTCTAAACAACAAGTCCATGATCATAAAACGAAATTTCTAGAAAATAACAAGTTCTTGCAACTTCCTGTAATAGCTTAATGGTTTGACATGTTGCATGACAGATTAGCAAATTTGAAGATCTGGGGGTTGTTCCTAAATGTCCAAGGATGGTGCAATACCTATCCACTCTTGAATTCGATGTCTACAGGTGGCTAGTCAATGCTAGTCAAACTCAGCTATTTTAGCAGAAATTCTAGAATTAATGAGCAGATTTGCTATTATTGAGATTTTTGATGCCATAATTCACTTTTTCCCAGCAAGAGTCATTGTCCATTTCTCATTATCCACATACACTTCATTACAATTTCATCAATCCTAACCCACCAAATAAAGCAACGAAGCTCATTTATAAGATTTTTGTTCCATGCTACATATGCATTGTCAGATTCCCTTTCCCTACCATTGCAAATAAAACCTTGCTTCCATACACCATTGAGTCCATAGTCCTTGAGTCTAAATATTTTTCTAAAAACACCTTGAAGCTTGCATGCCTTAAGGGCAAGCTATCATGTCGATAAACAAAGGGAATACATCAAAACCCCTTTTTCTTCGGATCTTCTAAGTATTCGACAAAAAACAAATTCATTCATACTTAGAAAGATGTGTTCGGGGCATCTTGACTCTCATCCACACCAAAGATGGGAGTTCTCATTTTGACTAGTGGCATCCATTAGTGGCCACTAATTTAACAATTTCTTGTTACGTTCAACATCAAAACATTTATTCACATGACAAGAATTTTGCCAACGAGTGTTGAATACTTGAAGATCCATCATTTTGTAGCAAAGGAAGCAGATTTACTTTCATTACTTTTCAGTTTTTGATGTAAATGACTTGAGAACAAGTCAATAAGTAAGGCTGGGGGGGAAGTGTAAATTCTAAATTTTGCATACCTTCCAAGCCTTATACATTTCCAGCCGCATTCAGTAGCAGATTTTGAACATTCAACAGAAGATCCAACAACAGATTTAGTAGCAGATGCAACAATAATAAAAGATTCACTTTTTCGACTTCATCCACCATTTTCACAACCAAGTAAAGAAGACTATGATCAAAATTTTGCAGCCACACATGCACAACTCTCATCCATTTTTGAAAGGGTAAGTTGAGGTATGATATTTTCTAACTTTTAACCATTTAATTCCTTGAAAGCTAAAATGATAATTTTTGGAAAAAGAAAACTTCCTTTCATCATTTCAGAAAATTGCCAAAACGATCAGTTTGTGGGGCGGGGGGGATACATTTATATTCATACTTTTTCACCTTCATATTTTTCCATATTCATTTATCACATTCTAAAACCCACATACTTTCAAAATATATTTACTATTACATCATCATGAGCATAAAAATGGCTTTGTAAAAAGTATTTAAAAGTTAATTGGATGCGAACACAATCATGGTTGTTCCACTACAACCAACCATGATGCATTCCAACAAAAATACTTCACAATAAAATTAACATTATCAATACGCAAAGATCATACATTAAAATTGAATGCAACAAACAAAATATGGTTGAAACACAAGAACCAACCAAGTTGCAATTCATCAAAAACACTTTGCAAAAGTTAAGTAAATGATATCATGCAAAGTTTAAGCCAAAGCTCAAGTATAAAAAAGTAACGTAATAGATTGCATGAGGACATGTAATACCTTCAGTTTGGGGGTATGTTGGGCCTAAGAATTATCCTTAAAATACATCCACTTTCATTCCATTCACACATTTTCTCACCTCTACTCCACCACCATGTCACCACATCAACTTCACTTTCATCATTAAATGGGTTACCATTGTGTTTTCCAAAATATTATTAATTCTTAGTATTTTTAAGAGAATTTGTGGTTAAACTTTAGAAAATAATATCCATATACTTATACCTAACAATTAGAATGAGTTTGTTGACATGTGTAGGTACAAAGGAAGCTTCTAAGGCACCCTTATGTGGCACTCTATGTTCAAATTCGAATTTGAGGAGATCATGGACCTCATGGAGAAGATCATGGAGGATAGGGTTATGTGTCACCATTGGTTGAGAAATATGTGGATCAAAGGAGGGAATAGTGGATCATCATTATGAGTTTGTTATCTCATCTTGTTGTATAAATAGGAGTGTTATCTCCTTCATTTGTAATCTTAATTTTCCTTAGAATTTAGAAACTTAGTCCTTCATTTGTAATTTTAGATTTTAGGATCATTGTAATGGAGATTTAGAATCTCTTGGAATGTAGAACTTGGAGCTTGTAATTGCAATTTGCAATTGATGATAAATAAAGTGGATTGGATTTTCTTCTACATTTGACTTCTTTCTAGGTGTGCTTGTGGAGCTATGGAGGGCCCCCATTGCCTCACTTGCATACTTGTTTTGGTATAGTAAGCTTTCATTTATGTTTTTAATTTCATTATGTTATAGACATTTTTGGGCCCTACAACCCCAAGCATGAAATGTCCATAAACCAAGGGCTCCTAAGTCCCTAAAAGTGTTGTTCTAACCCCTAAAGGAACAAGGTCAACAGATTACAGGTTCTCCCAGAAGTTCTCCATGAGAAACTGCTCAGAATTGGTCAAAACAGGATCATTGCAGCTGCTCCACTGGCTAAGTGCGTTGCATCTCACCCAAATACACTGTGAGGGTGCGTTGCATTTCAAAAGTCCCTTTTGTGGGGTGCGATGGGCGAGAAATGACAAATGGCAGTGTCATTCCGCGAGGTGGAGAGGCAGTGTCTTCTCTTTGATAGTTCTTGCTTCCACTTGGAGACTGATGGTCTCTTACTCATCCTTGGTCGAATTCAGTGAGGCAAGTGTCACAGGAGAAGATTCTGGAAGCTTCCATTGCCTCTCCACCTCGCGGAATGAGATTTCCATTTGTCATTTCTCGCCCATCGCACCCCACAGAAGGGACTTTTGAAATGCAACGCACCCTCACAGTGTATTTGGGTGAGATGCAACGGACTTAGCCAGTGGAGCAGCTGCAATGATCCTGTTTTGACCAATTCTGAGCAGTTTCTCATGGATAACTTCTGGGAGAAGCTGTAATCTATTGACCTTGTTCCTTTAGGGGCTAGAACAACACTTTTAGGGACTTAGGAGCCCTTGGTTTATGGACATTTCATGCTTGGGGTTGTAGGGCCCAAAAATGTCTATAACAGTTGCCCCCTAAAGTATGAGGCTGTTAACCTTTTGGTGTCGGGTGAAATGCTTTATTATGAGGATCCGAAGTTCTTTCAATGCTGGGAGGAGACCTGTAATAAGATACAATACAATACATCATCTTCATACTATTTTCATGATCTAGCCGAGGCGGGCATTCCCATGCTCAACTTTATAAATTCATTTTCATGTACATAGGACAGACAATCGTCTGAGTGTAGACTGATGATTCTGATAGAGCCATCATCCTTTTGAGTGGATGATTATCTGTGCAGCAATGATGTACATTTAATGTCTTTATTTCCCTGAATATATATCGCAGCCCGGATGGATGAAACTAGATCCGGGGTCTTCAATCTCGTCCGATCTTTACTCGAAGTACAAGTCGATCCATGTGAGAAATGTTCTGAAGTCGAACATGGAAAGACATCGCTTGATTACCAGTCAATGATGTAAACTGTTAACAAGCGCGAGAGGAATCACCGATAATGATAATGACCCTCAAGGTACTGCAGTACAATTCACGTGGTGTGAATAAAGGACTTGGCGTCGAACACCACGCAAAATCTTTCGGTCGAAGGCCATTGATGTAAACCTATCGCCGGAAGTGAGAAACTTGCCATTGAGGCATGCAAGCTCCAAAGTACTGAATGGGGTTTTCCTAGATCAACTTCTTTGATAATGAGCTGATGTCGACAAGAAGTGATCCGTCACAGGTGTTGTGGGGAAAAATGCCTATGCAGGACGATCCTATCCACCTAAGGTGTGACAGTGCCTTAGAAACAAACAGAGACAGCTATTCTAGTATTCTTCCTTTATGAAATGAGAATGAAGAGAGATAGATGGACTAACCGGTGTCTTCCATTTGTCCCTCGATCCAGTTATCTCTTCTCTTTGGGAGTTCCCAGCTACTTGCTTTCTCGCTCGCCCAGCTTCAAGAGGTTTCTGCAAGATCACAAGAAGAGAACACTACACAAAGACATAGATTCATATTCATAACTAGTTCAGGATTAGAAATAAACTAAACATACTAATGCAACCATACATCAAAGATACATCAGTATATAGGAGAAACCAAGATAGCTTTATTGATGAATAACAAGGTTCAGGAAGAGATACAACCAAGAAGGCTCCAATCCAGCATCTCCTTCCCAGCAAATGAAATTCCTATCTTCACCTTCCCTCAAAGCATTAAGCACCCAATAATTCCAGTCTCAAACCAACAACAATTCTTTGCAATAACAAAATTCCAGCCTCTAGATCTCATGGAGTAGAGATCCATATATAGATGTTTGGAGAGAGGATGAGTCAGCTTGAGATCTGACTAGTGTCCTCTCCCTCTGTCAGTTCTTGATTCCACTTGGAGGTTCTTGCTTCCACTTGGAGATTAAGAGCCTCTTACTCATCATAGTCGAATTCACTGAGGCAAGTGTCATTGAGGAAGATTCTGGAAGCTTCCTGGGTCTTGACAACTCTTGGAATGAACTTTCCATTTGTCAACTCTCGCTCAGCGCACCTTGGTAGTGCTTCTACCTGCGTTGCAGTGCAGGTAGCCAGTGTTGACTTTGACATTCAGCGCAGACAGCTAGTGGAGCCACTGAATTGATCCTGAATTGACTTGTTTTTGAGCAGTTTCTGGTGGAGAACTTTTGTGAATTGCTGTGGTTTGTTAGCCTTGTTACTCTAGGGGTAGGAACAACATGTTTAGGGACTTTGGATCCCTTAGATTATGGACATTTCATGCTCAATGCTGTAAGGCACAAAAATTTCTATAACAGTTGCCCCCTAAAGTATGAGGCCGTTTATTGGGTGAAATGCTTTATCAGGAGGATCCGAAGTTCATTCATTGCTGGGAGGAGACATTATTTTTCATACTGCTTTCATGATCTAGCTGAGGCGGGCATTCCCATGCTCAGCTTTATAAATTCATTTTTCTGTACATAGAACAGACAATCGTCTAATGGTAGACTGATAATTTTGATGAAATTATCATCCTTTGTATAGGATGATTATCTGCTGCAATGATGTACATGTCAATGTCTTTATCTTTCCTGAATATATATCGCAGCCCGGATGGATGAAACTAGATCCGCGGTCTTCAAACTCGTTCGATCTTCACTCTAAGTACAAGTCGATCCATGTGAGAATTGTTCTGAAGTCGAACATGGAAAGACATCGCTTGATTACCGGTCAATGAGGTAAACCGTTAACAAGCGCGAGAGGAATCACCGATAATGATAATGACCCTCAAGGTACTACAGTACAATTCACGTGGTGTGAATAAAAGACTTGGCATCGAACACCACGTAAAATCTTTCGGTCGAAGGTCATTGACGTATACTTGTCGCCGGAAGTGAGAAACTTTCCATTGAGGCATGCAAGCTTCAAAGTACTGAAGGGGTTGTTCCTAGATCAACTTCTTGGATAATGAGTTGATGTCGACAAGAAGCGATCCGTCAAAGGAGGGCCTTAATGAATCCCACATCAATGACACGGAACGGAGGTAATGATTTTGATGGAGGTGAAAACGATCTGTGACATATGATTCAGGGTGGCGGTCATGAAAGGATGAAGGATAATGTACAGCAGTGGATGGGACACGGTTGACTTTTCTGAATGACTTCTCTTGAACATATGGCGACACTGATGTGATGGATCGGTAGCATTACCCCAAATATGGATGGTATGGCGAGACCATGGTGATGTGACCAGTGAATGAAACAACCCAACCCGATTGTGGTACGGAGGAAAAGTGTCATGTTCAAGAGCGACTTGCTACCATCAAAGTTTTCTTGAGTTTCTCCCAATTTTTCCCCAGTCATTGCTGACCAGTACCTCTTTATTTTTGTCAAGCTTGAGGAGGATAACATATGCTTGTTCAATAACTTGCCCTTCGGGCAAGCCCATCGCTATGTTTTAACGAGCCTAGTGATAGTGAAACTCATTCTCGTCTAAAGACAAGTTTGTCGCTATTTAATGATTTTAACGAGTCTAACGACAAAGATAACTCGGTCCTTTTCATTTTTAGAGAGTCTGAAAAGGTACGTAAAGTTAACTCCAAAAGTCCTTTTCCGTCATCTAATCCCTTAAGTCCGAAAAAGTATAAAACAATACAGAAGGGATGAGTTTTCGATAGTTTTAACGAGCCAAACAAAACAAGAGCTCGATCTTTTTGTGCAATAATCCCTCAGGTCCAAAAAGATTAAAATCTAGAGGAGGGATAGCTCTTCCGGTCGCTTTAACGAGCTGGAAGGCCAAAACTCGGCAATCTTTTCATATTTTACGAGTCAGCTGAAAAGAGCTTAAAGAAGACTCGTCTTTTGAGGAATGAGTGATGAAATGGGTTAGCAGCTGATTCCAGGTAAGGCTTGGAATTTCCCAATCACGGCAGTGTCACAAGGATGGCTAGTGAAATCACTCTTCGCAGCTGTTCCTCAAAATGGGTAAACAATCATATGGAGGTGAACGATCGGCCAATGGAAAAGTGGAGGTGACGGTGCAAACACGACCAAGGCTTTAATGGCTGATAATATTACATTCACGGTGGTCATTTACCGAAATAGTTCATTTTTTAACGAGCTTGAACGCGGGTGGAAACATTTGATCGATCTTATGTTTATTTTTTAACGAGCATGAACTATGCGCTAAAACTGCTCGGATCTTTGCGTTTATTTTTTAACGAGCATGAACTGTGTGCTAAAACTGCTTGATTACCCAGTCATATGATAAGAGTGTCTCATCAAGATTCTATTTTTTATGGAGCTTCATCTCACTAAGCTTTGCTCTGGATCCTTTCGTCATGCAAGTTCGAAAATGACTAATCCTACGAGTTTAAAGGGTTAGACCTACAGGTTTAAAGGGAGGACCTAAAAATTTAAAAAAATAAATAGCCACCCCTTGCTTGCACTCCAAAAGGTTTGCATGCTGTTGTGGGGAAAAATGCCTATGCAGGACGATCCTATCCACCTAAGGTATGACAGTGCCTTAGCAACAAACAGAGACCGCTATTCTAGTATTCTTTCCTTTATGAATTAAGAATGAAGAGAGAGATAGATGGACTAACCGGTGTCTTCCGTTTGTCCCTCGATCCAGCTTCTCTTCTCTTGGAGAGTTCCCAGCTACTTGCCTTCTCGCTCGCCTAGCTCAAGAGGTTTCTGCAAGATCACAAGAAGAGAACACTACACAAGACATGGATTCATATTCATAACTAGTTCAGGATTAGAAATAAACTAAACATACTAATGCAATCATACATCAAGAATACATCAGCATATAGGAGAAACCAAGATAGCTTTATTGATGAATAACAAGGTTCAGGAAGAGATACAACCCAGAGGGCTCCAATCCAGAATCTCCTTCTCAGCAAATGGAATTCCTATCTTCACCCCCTTCAAAGCAATAAGCACCCAATAGTTCCAGTCTCAAACCAACAACAATTCTTTGCAATAACAAAATTCCAGCCTCTAGATCTCATGGAGGAGAGATCCATATATAGATGTTTGGAGAGAGGATGAGTCAGCTTGAGATCTGACTAGTGTCCTCTCCCTCTGTCAGTTCTTGATTCCACTTGGAGGTTCTTGCTTCCACTTGGAGATTTGGAACCTCTTACTCATCACCAGTCGAATTCCCTGAGGCAAGTGTCATTTTGGAATCTTCCTGGGTCTTGACACCTTGAGGAATGAGCTTGCCACATGTCCATTCTCGTTCAGCGCAGGTAGCCAGTGATCCATTTGACATTCAACGCAGGTAGCCAGTGTTGGCTTTGACATTCAGGGCAAACAGCTAGTGTAGCCACTGAAATGATCCTGAATTGACTTGTTTTTGAGCAGTTTCTGGTGGAGAACTTCTGTGAATTGCTGTGGTTTGTTAGCCTTGTTCCTCTAGGGGTAGGAAAAACATGTTTAGGGACTTTGGATCCCTTAGATTATGGACATTTCATGCCTAATTCTGTAAGGCACAAAAATGTCTATAACAGTTTCCCCCTAAAGTATGAGGCCGTTTATCGGGTGAAATGCTTTATCAGGGGGATCCGAAGTTCATCCAATGCTGGGAGGAGACCTGTAATAAGATACAATACAATACATTATTTTTCATACTGCTTTCATGATCTAGCTGAGGCGGGCATTCTCATGCTCAGCTTTATAAATTCATTTTTCTGTACATAGAACAGACAATCGTCTGATGGTAGACTGATAATTTTGATGGAATTATCATCCTTTGAGTAGGATGATTATCTGCTGCAATGATGTACATGTCAATGTCTTTATCTTTCCTGAATATATATCGCAGCCCGGATGGATGAAACTAGATCCGGGGTCTTCAAACTCGTTCTATATTCACTCTAAGTACAAGTCGATCCATGTGAGAAATGTTTTGAAGTCGAACATGGAAAGACATCGCTCGATTACCGGTCAATGATGTAAACCGTTAACAAGCGCGAGAGGAATCACCGATAATGATAATGACCCTCAAGGTACTACAGTACAATTCACGTGGTGTGAATAAATGACTTGTCGTCGAACACCACGCAAAATCTTTCGGTCGAAGGTCATTGATGTATACCTGTCGCCGGAAGTGAGAAACTTGCCATTGAGGCATGCAAGCTTCAAAGTACTGAAGGGGTTGTTCCTAGATCAACTTCTTGGATAATGAGCTGATGTCGACAAGAAGCGGTCCGTCAAAGGAGGGCCTTAATGAATCCCACATCAGTGACACGGAACAGAGCTAATGGTTTTAATGGAGGTGAAAACGATCTGTGACATATGATTCAGGGTGGCGGTCATGAAAGGATGAAGGATAATGTATGGCAGTGGATGGGACACGGTTGACTTTTCTGAACGACTTCTCTTGAACATATGGCGACACTGATGCGATGGATTGGTAGCATTACCCCAAAGATGGATGGTATGGCGAGACCATGGATGTGACCGGTGAATGAAATAACCCAACCCGATTGTGGTACGGAGGAAAAGTGTCATGTTCAAGAGCGACTTGCTACCATCAGAGTTTTCTTTAGTTTCTCCCAATTTTTCCCCAGTCATTGCTGACCAGTACCTCTTTATTTTTGTCAAGCTTGAGGAGGATAACATATGCTTGTTCTATAACCTGCCCTTCGGGAAAGCCCATCGCTATGTTTTAACGAGCCTAGCGATAGTGAAACTCGTTCTCGTCTAAAGACAAGTTTGTCGCTATTTAATGATTTTAACGAGTCTAACGACAAGGATAACTCGGTCCTTTTCATTTTTAGAGAGTCTGAAAAGGTACATAAAGTTAACTCCAAAAGTCCTTTTTCGCCATCTAATCCCTTGAGTCTGAAAAAGTATAAAACAATACAGAAGGGATGATTTTTCGATAGTTTTAACGAGCCGAATAAAACAAGCGCTCGATCTTTTTGTGCAATAATCCCTCAGGTCCAAAAAGATTAAAATCTAGAGGAGGGATAGCTCTTCCGGTCGCTTTAACGAGCTGGAAGGCCAAAACTCGGCAATCTTTTCATATTTTACGAGTCAGATGAAAAGAGCTTAAAGAAGACTCGTCTTTTGAGGAACGAGTGATAAACAGGGTTAGCAGCTGATTCCAGGTACAGGTTGGAATTTTCCAATCACGGCAGTGTCACAAGGATGGCTAGGTGAAATCACTCTTCGCAACTGTTCCTCAAAATGGTTAAACAAACATATGGAGGTGAACGATCGGCCAATGGAAAAGTGGAGGTGACGGTGCAAACACGACCAAGGCTTTAATGGCTGATGATATTACATTCACTGTGGTTATTTACCGAGATAGTTCATTTTTTAACGAGCTTAAACGCGGGTGGAAACATTTGCTTGATCTTATGTTTATTTTTTAACGAGCATGAACTATGCGCTAAAACTGCTCGGATCTTGGGTTTATTTTTTAACGAGCATGAACTGTGTGCTAAAACTGCTCGATTATACCAGTCATATGATAAGAGTGTCTCATTGAAGATGCTATTTTTTAGGGAGCTTAGATCTTACATAAGCTTTGCTCCGGATCCTTTCGTTATCTAAGTTCGGAAACGACTAATCCTATGAGTTTAAAGGGTTAGACCTACAGGTTTAAAGGGAGGACCTAAAAATTTAAAAAATAAATAGCCCCCCTTGCTTGCACTCCAAAAGGTTTGCATGCCCCCAGGTATAAAACAGAGTTTCAAGGTTACCTCTACTTCACTTCCGCCAAAACATTTGTTTTAACGAGAGAGGCTTACCTCTTTCAGGTTACCTAAAGATTGTCTTGTTAGTAGTTTAAACAAAACACTTCCTCGGCAATGTCTACCGAAATAGACAAAGGTGAGTGACGATGCCCGCCAACTCACATAACTTTGACAAAAGAATCTTATTCTAGAATAACCCTCTTCCTAGACGGACGGGGTATAGACTAGTCATATTCTCCCGTGGAAACCTACTCTATACCCAAAGTTTTCCTGCCGAAGCAGACCAGGACGCATGCCCCCTGGGTTCCAGTCATATCCTCCCGGATTACTCGCGCTCATCAGGAGGACGGACCGTGGGTTGAGACACTTCTTGCGTGAATAGACCATTTAGGGATGGTATATGACTATTTGCGATGCGTGATCCAGGAAATGAAAGTTGGTCCACGAGCTTGACCACTCTTCCTTCGTGCGGAAAACACATTACTCTAAAGAGTGAGGAGACGACGGCTCCCATGCAATATATATAGTCTCGTCCAAGGAGTAGGTTATAATCCAAGGGTCCTTGAACGACCATCACGGTCTTCCCTTTCAATGTAATGGGCACATTGGGGAGGATCCCTAAAGGTCGACTGGTTCCTTTATCAAAGCCTGATAGATTTCTCATTTCAGGCAAAAGCAATGGCGAACCAAGCGCTTTCCAAGCAATAGAGGAAAGGATACTCACAGATGCCCCCTCATCAATGATAGTGCCAGCCATTACCATTCTGTATATTTGAACGATAATTCTGAATGGTATGCTTGCTGGCAACCGGGGTCTGCCTAGTTGGTTCCAGTCGAATGAGACAACTAGGTTGCTTGGTGGTGGGACCGAATAGACGGCCGGGTATGACTCTGACGAAGTTCCTTCCTGCGACAAAGGAATGGGCAAATTGCCCCCTTGTTCGTCGGAGTCTGTGTTGATGAAGAGAATTTGGACGGTGTCGTCTTTATTCTCCTCTGTGATGGTATCATTCGAAGATAGAGCCTCTGAAGGCAAAACCGGGTCAACTGCCGTCTCAACCTTTTGACTTTCGTCAGGCATGGATCCAGACGGTTCATCTTCAATGATAGGTGCTTCGGCTGACCACCTGGGCGGGCCAGCCGGGTTCTCAACTAGTGAAGGACTTGGCAGGAGTTTTTGATATCCAAGAGGAAGTTGCGCTCGTACAATCGGGCGATCTTCCAAAACTCTTTTCACCTCGTCTAAGAAGGGACAACGGTGGATGGCGTGGTCACCTTCACACAGTTTGCAGGGAAATCTAGCTTTCCCTCTCTGTCCTGGGACTTCACTTTCACTAGTCGACGGTGAGCAGTCAACATGGCTATCAGAGGTTGATGCTACCGAATTGTGCAAACGGGGAGACCAGTCCCTTAGTATCCGAGGGATGCAGGGACAATCTCTGTGGAAGTGGTCTCCCTTGCATATGACACATGGCGATTTAGGCCTTGTCAGTGCTGTGTGTGGATTTTTGTCAGACGACACTTGTTTGCCCCCAGTCGCTTTTGGCTCCTTCTTCTTCTTCTCTTTCTTCTTCTTTTCCTTCTTCTCCTTAGGAACTTGGTTTTTTGCTTTACCAGTTCCGTTAAGCGAAGAGGAAGGAGGAGAGGAAGAGTTAGATGAAGTAGAAGGCTGGTTGGCAACTCTGGTCTGGTCTAACTGTTGACTCGACTGTTCAGGAATAGTGGTGGTTTGAACGTCATTGGTTGAAAAGAGCCAGACCGACAGGCCAATTGTCAATCCTGGAAGCGACAACGTGGCCATATGGGGCGCACCAACATCTCCCCAAGAGGAGAAGGGACTAGGATTTCCACCAAGGGGAATTCCTTGGTTGGTGTGCTCCATTTTTTCAACCTAAAGATCAACGCAGGAATAAAGGGTGATTGTTCCATTTAAAATAAATTTTTAACGACGCTTAGACACAACTTGGTTTTTCACTTTTAAAGAGTCGAGAAAAAGCTAAAGATGACTCTAGTCTCCTTCGATGTTTTAACGAGCCGGAAGTGACAAATTCTCGGATGGACTTTTTCTGTAATAGAGTCTGAAAAAGGCCAAAAGAAACTGCTCTGGAGTTCTAGGCAGAGGGTGTGCCAAACTTTTCGCAAAACCGCAGAATACTTTTTAGGGTACGGGTGATCGATCTTCCTGAATGCTGTGTTCAGTGCATTGCGATCAGTAGGGCGGCCGACACGGCTTCCTAAGGATAAAGGTTTTATGCCTATAGGGGTCTCCCAATATATACGCGACGGTACGTGGGAGCACAATCCGTACTGGCGCTATCGTCCCTAAGGAGGAATCACCCACCATCCACGAGATCGACAGTCACCAGGCTTTATGACGCCGGAACACGTCTCTAGCCTAGACCTCTATGTTGTGCGTTATGTTGCAAAGCGTTGTTAAGTTCATTCAATTTATTTTAGGTTGATCTTTTTAAAGTTTGCCTTTCAAGGTTCACCATGAGATGTATGATGCAAATTCCTAAATGCAGTCTAGAGATGATAAGCAAGCTTTATATCTTTCAACTTTGAAAATCCTAGCTACTAAGGGAAAAGAAAGACACCATCTTTTCTCAAAGAGCAATCAACACACTCTAATGCACTTTTCCTAAATCAAACATGCAAACTATCAAAATGCAAATGCACAATGCAGGTGTTTGTTTTCCGCTTTCTTAGTATTGATGCCTACAAAGAAAGCTTTTTTGTACAACTTTGAATTTGCTTTTAAATGACAGATACAAACAAGTTTACTTTTTCGAAATCAGAAAGGGTAGAAGAGATTACAACACTTTAATGATTTTCGAAATAAACTTTTGTTTCGGAACTTTAAAAGAGACAAACTCAAACCAATAAGCAAAAGCAAATGTATAATCAACTGTAAACAGCCAATGAACTCTCTCCTAAGATCACAATCAACAGATCTGAATCAAGGGCTACAGGATGATTATTTCACTCATGCAAAGGAAAACTGTAAATGACGCCACAAACACATAAAAACACTCACAGTATTTTTGTACAAAAGGAGGCGGAATCTAAGCAGAGAAAAGGAGTTATCAGACTGGTACCTATGCTAGTTACAGGCTGCAAAAATCAGAGATCAAAACAAGGCAAAACAGAGCAGAGAACCCCAGCTGCACTAGGACAAACTGGTTCAGCGCAACCTCAACACAGGGGTTTTGAAATTCAGCGCAGGTAGCCTTCACGGGACCTGCGTTGAAATGCAGAATCCCTTCACTGGGTCTGCGCTGAAGGAGAAACTCTCGTTTCCCACAGGTTCTGGGTCACAGATTGCTATTTAATCAACTGTTTCAGGCCAAATAAAAGCAACAAGAAAGGTGTAATCAAAGGGATGCTTTGAGGGAGTACTAATATCTATCACAAAGGATCATCAAATCATTTGTGAGTCCATAGTTCAGATCATAGACAAGTCCATTGATTGGATCAAAGCAGCAACTGTCTACTTTGCATCCGGGAAAAATAGATGCAGTTCGATTGTTGCTGTCAAGTCTATGAAACAAACAATGATAGAAACACAAATAAAATAACTAAACAAATCTCCCCAGTGGAGTCACCAATTTGTTGTGGGGAAAAATGCCTATGCAGGACGATCCTATCCACCTAAGGTGTGACAGTGCCTTAGCAACAAACAGAGACAACTATTCTAGTATTCTTTCCTTTATGAATTAAGAATGAAGAGAGAGATAGATGGACTAACCGGTGTCTTCCGTTTGTCCCTCGATCCAGCTTCTCTTCTCTTGGAGAGTTCCCAGCTACTTGCCTTCTCGCTCGCCCAGCTTCAAGAGGTTTCTGCAAGATCACAAGAAGAGAACACTACACAAGACATGGATTCATATTCATAACTAGTTCAGGATTAGAAATAAACTAAACATACTAATGCAATCATACATCAAGAATACATCAGCATATAGGAGAAACCAAGATAGCTTTATTGATGAATAACAAGGTTCAGGAAGAGATACAACCCAGAGGGCTCCAATCCAGCATCTCCTTCCCAGCAAATGGAATTCCTATCTTCACCCCCTTCAAAGCAATAAGCACCCAATAGTTCCAGTCTCAAACCAACAACAATTCTTTGCAATAACAAAATTCTAGCCTCTAGATCTCATGGAGGAGAGATCCATATATAGATGTTTGGAGAGAGGATGAGTCAGCTTGAGATCTGACTAGTGTCCTCTCCCTTTGTCAGTTCTTGATTCCACTTGGAGGTTCTTGCTTCCACTTGGAGATTTGGAACCTCTTACTCATCACCAGTCGAATTCCCTGAGGCAAGTGTCATTTTGGAATCTTCCTGGGTCTTGACACCTTGAGGAATGAGCTTGCCACATGTCCATTCTCGTTCAGCGCAGGGAGCCAGTGTTCCATTTGACATTCAACGCAGGTAGCCAGTGTTGGCTTTGACATTCAGTGCAAACAGCTAGTGTAGCCACTGAAATGATCCTGAATTGACTTGTTTTTGAGCAGTTTCTGGTGGAGAACTTCTGTGAATTGTTGTGGTTTGTTAGCCTTGTTCCTCTAGGGGTAGGAACAACATGTTTAGGGACTTTGGATCCCTTTGATTATGGACATTTCATGCTCAATGCTGTAAGGCACAAAAATGTCTATAACACATGCCCCCAGGCATAAAGTACGATTTCAAGGTTACCTCTACTTCTTTTCACCAAAACATTCGTTTTACCGAGAGAGGCTTACCTCTTTCAGGTTACCCAAAGATTGTTCCATTAATCTTTCAAACAAAACACTTCTTCGGCGATGTCTACCGAGATAAACAAAGGTGAGCGACGATGCCCGCCAACTCACATAACTTTGACAAAAGAATCTTATTCTAGAATAACCCCTCTTCCTAGACGGACGGGGTACAGACTAGTCATATTCTCCCGCGGAAACCTACCCTATACCCAAAGTTTTTCTGCCGAAGCAGACCAGGACGCATGCCCCCTGGGTTCCAGTCATATCCTCCCGGATTACTCGCGCTCATCAGGAGGACGAACCGTGGGTTGAGACATTTCTTGCGTGAATAGACCATTTAGGGATGGTACATGACTATTTGCAATGCGTGATTCGGGAAATGAAAGCTGGTCCACGAGCTTGACCACTCTTCCTTCATGCGGAAAACACATTACTCTAAAGAGTGAGGAGACGATGGCTCCCATGCAATATATAGTCTCGTCCAAGGAGTAGGTTATAATCCAAGGGTCCTTGAACGACCATCACGTTCATTTGAACGGTCTTCCCTTTCAATGTAATGGGCACATTGGGGAGGATCCCTAAAGGTCGACTGGTTCCTTTATCAAAGCCTGTCAGATTTCTCATTTCAGGCAAAAGCGCTGGCAAACCAGGCGCTTTCCAAGCATTAGAGGAAAGGATACTCACAGATGCCCCCTCATCAATGATTGTGCCAGCCATAACCATTCTGTATATTTGAACGATAATTCTGAATGGTATGCTTGCTGGCAAACGGGGTCTGCCTAGTTGGTTCCAGTCGAACGAGACAACTAGGTTGCTTGGCGGTGGGACCGAATAGAGGGCCGGGTATGACTCTGACGAAGTTCCTTCCTGCGATAAAGGAATGGGCAAATTGCCCCCTTGTTCGTCGGAGTCTGTGTTGATGAAGAGAATTTGGACGGTGTCGTCTTTACTCTCCTCTGTGATGGTATCATTCGAAGATAGAGCCTCTGAAGGCAAAACCAGGTCAACTGCCGTTTCAACCTTTTGAATTTTGTCAGGCATGGATTCAGACGGTTCATCCTCAATGATAGGTGCTTCGGCTGACCACCTGAGCGGGCCAGCTGGGTTCTCAACTGGCGAAGGACTTGGCAGGAGTTTTCGATATCCAGGAGGAAGTCACACCCGTAAAATCGGGCGATCTTCCAAAACTCTTTTAGCCTCATCTAAGAAGGGACAACGGTGGATGGCATGGTCGCCTTCACATAGTTTGCAGGGAAATTTAGTTTTCCCTCTTTGTCCTGTGACTTCACTTTCACTAGTTGACGGTGAGCTATCAACATGGGTATCAGAGGTTGACGCCACCGAATTGTGCAAACGGGGAGACCAGTCCCTTAGTATCCGAGGGATGCAGGGACAATCTATGTGGAAGTGGTCTCCCTTGCATATGACACATGGCGATTTAGGCCTAGTCAGTTATGTGTGTGGGTTTTTGTCAGACGACACTTGTTTGCCCCCAGCCGCTTTCGGCTCCTTCTTCTTCTTCTCTTTCTTCTTCTTTTCCTTCTTCTCCTTAGGAACTTGGTTTTTTGTTTTACCAGTTCCATCAAGCGAAGAGGAAGGAGGAGAGGAAGAATTAGATGAAGTAGAAGGCTGGTGGGTAACTCTGGTCTGGTCTAACTGTTGATTCGACTGTTCAGGAATAGTGGTGTTTTGAACAACATTAGTTGAGAAGAGCCAGACAGGCAAGCCTATTGTCAGTCCTGGAAGCGACAATGTGGCCATATGGGGCACACCAACATCTCCCCAAGAGGAGAAGGGACTAGGATTTCCACCAAGGGGAATTCCTTGGTTGGTGTGCTCCATTTTCTCAACCTAAAGATCAACGCAGGAATAGGGGTGATTGTTCCGTTTAAAATAAATTTTAACGACGCTTTAGACACAACTTGCTTTTTCACTTTTAAAGAGTCGAGAAAAAGCTAAAGATGACTCTAGTCTCCTTCGATGTTTTAACGAGCCCGAAGTGACAAATGCTCGGATGGACTTTTTCCGTTATAGAGTCTGAAAAAGCCCAAAAGGAACTACTCTGGAGTTCTAGGTAGAGGGTGTGCCAAACTTTTCGCAAAACCGCAAAATACTTTTTAGGGTACGGGCGGTCGATCTTCCTGAATGCTGTGTTCAGTGCATTGCGATTAGTAGGGCGGCCGACATGGCTTCCTAAGGATAAAGGTTTTATGCCTATAGGGGTCTCCCAATATATACGCGACGGTACGTGGGAGCACAGTCTATACTGGCGCTATCGTCCCTCAGGAGGAATCACCCACCATCAACGAGATCGACAGTCACCAGGCTTTACGACGCCGGAACACGTCTCTAGCCTAGACCTCTATGTTGTGCGTTAAGTTACAAAGCGTTGTTAAGTTCATTCAATTTATTTTAGGTTGATCTTTTTAGAAGTTTGCCTTTTGAGGTTCACCACGAGATGTATGATACAATTCCTAAATGCAGTCTAAAGATGATAAGCAAGCTTTATATCTTTTCAACTTATGAAAACGCTAGCTACAAAGGGAAAAGAAAGACACCATCTTTTCTCAAAGAGCAATCAGCACACTCTAATGCACTTTCCCTAAATCAAGCATGCAAACTATCAAGATGCAAATGCACAATGCATGTGTTTGTTTTCCGCTTTCTTAGTATTGATGCCTACAAAGAAAGCTTTTTTGTACAACTTTGAATTTGCTTTTTAAATGACAAATACAAACAAGTTTACTTTTTCGAAATCAGAAAGGGTAGAAGAGATTACAACACTTAACGATTTTCGAAATAAACACTTGTTTTGACACTTTAAAAGAGACAAACTCAAACCAAAAGCAAAAGTAAATGTATAATCAACTATAAACAGCCAATGAACTCTCTCCTAAGATCACAATCAACAGATCTGAATCAAGGGCTACAGGATGACTATTTCACTCTTGCAAAGGAAAACTGTAAATGACGCCACAAACACATAAAAACACTCACAGTCTTTTTGTACAAAAGGAGGCAGAATTTAAGCAGAGAAAAGGAGTTATCATACTGGTACCTATGCTGGTTACAGGCTGCAAAAATCAGAGATCAAAACAAGGCAAACAGAGCAGAGGACCCCAGCTGCACAAGGCCTAACTGGATCAGCGCAACCTCAACACAGGGGTTTTGACATTCAGCGCAGGTAGCCTTCACGGGACCTACGTTGAAATGCAGAACCTCTTCACAGGGTCTACGCTGAAGGAGAAACGAGAGTTTCTCACTGGGTTCTGGGTCACAGTTTGCTGATTAATCTACGGTTTCAGGCCAAATCAAAGCAACAAGCAAGGTACAATCAAAGGGATGCTTAGAGGAAGGGCTAAGATCTATCACAAAGGATCATCAAATCATTTGTGAATCCATTGTTCAGATCATAGACAAATCCAGTGATTGGATCAAAGCAGCAGCTGTCTACTTTGCATCTGAGAATAGCAGATGTAGTTCGATTGTTGCTGTTGAGTCTATGAAACAAACAATGATGGAAACACAAATAAAATGACTAAACATATCTCCCCAGCGGAGTCGCCAATTTGTTGTGGGGAAAAATGCCTATGCAGGACGATCCTATCCACCTAAGGTGTGACAGTGTCTTAGCAACAAACAAAGACAGCTATTCTAGTATTCTTCCTTTATGAAATGAGAATGAAGAGAGATAGATGGACTAACTGGTGTCTTCCGTTTGTCCCTCGATCCAGTTATCTCTTCTCTTTGGGAGTTCCCAGCTACTTGCTTTCTCGCTCGCCCAGCTTCAAGAGGTTTCTGCAAGATCACAAGAAGAGAACACTACACAAAGACATAGATTCATATTCATAACTAGTTCAGGATTAGAAATAAACTAAACATACTAATGCAACCATACATCAAAGATACATCAGTATATAGGAGAAACCAAGATAGCTTTATTGATGAATAACAAGGTTCAGGAAGAGATACAACCAAGAAGGCTCCAATCCAGCATCTCCTTACCAGGAAATGAAATTCCTATCTTCACCTTCCCTCAAAGCATTAAGCACCCAATAATTCCAGTCTCAAACCAACAGCAATTCTTTGCAATAACAAAATTCCAGCCTCCGGATCTCATGGAGTAGAGATCCATATATAGATGTTTGGAGAGAGGATGAGTCAGCTTGAGATCTGACTAGTGTCCTCTCCCTCTGTCAGTTCTTGATTCCACTTGGAGGTTCTTGCTTCCACTTGGAGATTAAGAGCCTCTTACTCACCATAGTCGAATTCACTGAGGCAAGTGTCATTGAGGAAGATTCTGGAAGCTTCCTGGGTCTTGACACCTCTTGGAATGAACTTGCCATTTGTCAACTCTCGCTCAGCGCACCCTGGTAGTGCTTCTACCTGCGTTGCAGTGCAGGTAGCCAGTGTTGACTTTGACATTCAACGCAGACAGCTAGTGGAGCCACTGAATTGATCCTGAATTGACTTGTTTTTGAGCAGTTTCTGGTGGAGAACTTCTGTGAATTGCTGTGGTTTGTTAGCCTTGTTCCTCTAGGGGTAGGAACAACATGTTTAGGGACTTTGGATCCCTTAGATTATGGACATTTCATGCTCAATGCTGTAAGGCACAAAAATGTCTATAACAACAGGAGGGCCTGAATGAATCCCACATCAATGACATGGAACGGAGCAAATGATTTTAATCGAGGTGAAAATGATTTGGTGATATACGATTCAGGGTGGCGATCATGAAAGAATGGAGTATAATGTATGGTAGTGGGTGAGACACAGGTGAATTCTCTGAATGACTTCTCTTGAACATATCGACAACACTGATGTGATGGATTGGTAGCATTAACCCCAAATGTGGATGGTATGGCGTGACCATGGTGATGTGACCGGTGAATGAAACAACCCAACCCGACTCGGACAGGGAGTGGAAGTGTCATGTTCAAGAGCGACTTGCTACCAACAAAGTTTCTTCAAGTTTTCTTCCCAATTTTCCCCAGTCGTTGCTGACCAGTACCTCTTTATTTTTGTCAAGCTTGTGGAGGATAACATATGCTTGTTCTATAATTTTCCCTTCGGGCAAACCCATCGCTATGTTTTAACGAGCCTAGCGATAGTGAAACTCGTTCTCGTCTATAGACAAGTTTGTCGCTATTAATATTTTTAACGAGTTTAATGACAAAGATAACTCGGTCCTTTTCAATTTTAGAGAGTCTGAAAAGGCACGTAAAGGTAACTCCAAAATTCCTTTTTCGTCATCTAATCCCTTAAGTTCGAAAAAGTATAAAACAATACAGAAGGGATGGATTTTCGATACTTTTAACGAGCCGAACAAAACAAGCGCTCGATATTTTTGTGTAATAATCCCTCAGGTCCAAAAAGATTAAAATCTAGAGGAGGGATAGCACTTCCTATCCCTTTAACGAGCTGGAGAGGCCAATGGCTCGGCAATCTTTTCATATTTTACGAGTCAGTTGAAAAGAGCTTAAAGGAGACTCGCCTTTTGAGGAACGAGTGATAAAATGGGTAGCAGCTGATTCCAGGTAAGGTTTGGAATTTTCCAATCACGGCAGTGTCACAAGGATGGCTAGTGAAATCACTCTTCGCAGTTGTTCCTCAAAATGGGTAAACAATCAAATGGAGGTGAATGATCGGCCAATGAAAAAGTGGAGGTGACGGTGCAAACACGACCAAGGCTTTAATGGCTGAAGTACTACATTCACGATGGTTATTTACCGGGGAATAGTTCATTTTTTAATGAGCTTAAACGTGGGGGGAAACATTTGCTCATGTCTTATGTTTATTTTTTAACGAGCTTGAACTATGTGCTAAAACTGCTCGATGCGGGTTTATTTTTTAACGAGCTTGGACCTTGCGGTAACACTGCTCGATGATAAGTTTGTATGCCCCTAGCATAATAACGCAAATCGAGGTGCATGCCCCCCAAGCTTCATTGCATTCAACTCAGTGGTTGGAATGAAGATTTGGAAAGGGGATTTGTTCCATTTTTTAATGAGGTTGACACAGTAAAAGAACTATCCTCATAATCCACTGTATTTACAGTATTTGATAGAAAATCAAAAAATGAAGGATGACTAAGCTCATTGGAATAATCTTCATTGTAATCCGGTAGATGGGAACGATGGCGGTAATCTTCCCATGGTGCCTCCCCTAACATCATTGACTGAATGATTCCTTTGTCTGTAGAATGTACATGCGACCAAGGATCTGAAGAGGTGCCATATTCCTTAGACCTATCTATCCAAACACTCGATGAGCGTTGATTTGGGTTTGCCCCCCAGGCCAAGAAAATTGATTGCTACAATATTTCTATTAGGGCGATGATCCATGCTGACAAAATGTTTAGGAGTCTTCCGAATCCATTAGATATAGAAGATTTCATATTGCAGGTTTCCACTGTGGCCACTTCCGCCAGCTTACTCGGAGGCGGTAGGGCAAAAGTACCCATTAAGGCAGGGTCTTTTAGGAGGCCTACTCCAATATTTTGAAGCGAATGATTGCTTCCATGGATCAATGGAATGCTTCCCGTAACTTGTGGACTGTTGGGGAGAAATGTTTGTTGGTCGACGATTGTAATTCCTCCTTGGAAGGGAAATGCAATCTTCCTGAAGTAGGTCGGCACAACTGCGGCCATGGCATAAATCCAGGGCCTTCCCAGTAGGATGTTGTAATCGAGGTTTCCGTCGATTACTTCAACATCAATTTCTACTGTTTTGCCTCCCAGTTCAACTTGCAAGTTACTTAAAATCCCATATGGAGTGTATGATCGTCCATCAAATTCTTTTAACATTGTTGACGATCGCGACAAGGGTGGTGAGCCTAAATTTTTCCAGCAACTCACCGACATAATACATGTAGATGCCCGCTCATCAATAATTGTTTGATGAACAGTTTTGTTGAGGGCTTTCACTTGAATAAGGAAAGCTAGTTGAGCTGGTAACTGAGGGTCATATCCTTTGTGATTAAAGAATACAAGATTGGAATCCGTTGGGTCAATCCCACCTAAAACTGATAATAGATCTTGCTTTCGGGAGGGGAAATTTTGTGGTACCTCAAGTGTCGACATAGTAGATGGCGATTGGGCCAGGTCCTCTACTATATTATAATTCTGTGCTACTTTGGCACGAGGATTAAATGTCAATTTGTGTACTACTCCCTTTGGTTGATTTATCATTGGCTCAGGAATGATGGGTGGCACAACTTCAGTCAAAGTTGTTGTCGAACTACTAGGTTATTCATTAGCCCTATTATTCGACAGCTGTGGATTCCCGTAATCTTTATTCCTTGTCAAAGCATCATTTTGCTGCTTTGAGATAGACAACATAAACACTTGGGATTGGGAAGCATTTTGATTAGCAACCAGTTTGGTTCCCGGGGTTGGAAATGGATCCATCAATACTGCTGAGGTTTTTGAACTCTTAAATAGTTTCTTAACTTCAGCTTTATGTGGATAATCTCTCATCCGATGATCCTCATCGCATATGTGACACCCTGCAGGGGGTTTCCTTTGCCCAGAAGGGTTTGCAGAAGGTTTTTCAGGAGATAACTCATCCTGCTTCTTTTTTCTCCCTTTCTTTTTCTTCTCGCCCCCTGGTTGCTTCAGTTGTTTGCCCTTGTCGGTCGACACGGCATTTAATTCAGAGGCAAGAAGTTCCTCATTTGCATTTTGACCAGAAATCTTACGGGCCTTTTTGGATGTAGCCTTTGTCGATTTTGTGTCTGTCGCGCCAATCACGCCATCTCCGGCATGAGAGTCATTGTTTGATTTAGGAGGAGGAGGAACTGAGAATTCCGGTCTAGGGGCGTCAGGTATTTTATCATAGAGCGTGCCGGACTGAGTGTAAATCAAGTCTAGATATTGCGCACGAACGATAACTTACTCTTCTGTTACGACTCCTCCCTTTGCTACATCTTCCATGATGGAAGGCAGTAATGACTTGATAAACCATTTAGCTAAGAGCTGATCGGGGACATACGTTTTTACCATTCTACGACGACGTCGCCACTCATGTATATGATCAGATATGTGAGTGGCCGTTGTCTATTTGAAGTTGGTAAGAAGTTCTGTTCCTGTCTCGTGCCTTATTGGTAACTGAAAATGGGTTAAAAAGGTTGTGGCTAAGGTACTGAAGTTGTCGAACGAAGCTCTAGGTATTTTGATGTACCATTTTGCCGCCGGACACGTTAACGTCCTCTGAAAGAGGCGAAGTCTTATTGAATCATCATTTAGGGTGTTTGATGAACACCATAGATGAAAGGTCATCACATGATTCGATGGATCTTCACCCGGATTTCCATTAAATTTAGGAATATCTGATGGAAGTTTATGCAGAATTGCTAGCCACCAAGGGGCGTAAACGATTGGATCGTTTGTTAACCGATTTAAATCAGGTAACTCTAAAGTTGCCACAAAAGGTAATTGTTGATTTAGGTTAGGTGAAACATACCCAATATAAGATGGGATTGCCTGAGCAGTTGGTCTTTGCATATCGGCATAATGCATTTGATGCTGGTAACTTTGGTAAGGTTGGTGGGCATGACCATTGTAAAATGGTTGATTTTGACCATTTTGAATATATGGCTGTCCACTATTTGCAAAGATTTGTTGCTCAGAACCTTGGTATACTTGTTGGAATTGCGGTTGTTGGTATTGTACTAGCCATGGTTGTGAAGCCATGTGCTGTTGACCAATACTAACAGTTTGACCAAGATGAGTGGTAATTGTACCCGTCTGAACCTGTGTCATTCCACCAGTCGGCGATTGTGGTTGAGTCGCAGGGTCAAGGGGCTATTGCATTACAACCTGAGAAACCTGAGGTTGGCATACAACAGGCAGCGCTTGAACTTGCGACACCGTCACAATAGCTAGCGTAGTTGGTATATTTGACATAGGTAAGCATTGTTGCATCGAATATACAACTCTTGGTTGTTGAGGTAGTATTGGTACCCAACCGCTTGAGGTAATTCCAGTATAACCTGAATGTTGTTGTGAACTCCCGTATGGATATCCTCCTGGAGGGGATAATGAAAGGGTATACTGCCCCCCATACGGTGGTAATCCAGAACTCAAGGGAATTGTTTGCCCTTGGGGGCCGGACTGCCCAAATTGACCTCCAAATGGATCAATTTGTTGAGACTCAACATAAGAGTTTCCGGATATTATTCCGGATGAACAAACAGGAACAGACCATACTGTTGAAATAGCCCCTGAGTGGACTCCTTCTAGCGGTTGAGAGCTAGTCGGGACAGATGGTATACCGACGAACATTATCGGAGTGATAGCAGGGAGTTCTGCCGTCGTTGTGTCAGACGACGCAGTCCTAGATGTTGACGGTTGTTCAGACATTTGTAGTCTATCCAAAAGATTACCTAGCGATTCTACAGGAGCTTCCGCTGGTGGTAGACTAACTTCTGATGAAGAAGGATATAGAGTGATCCCGAATCCAAATTGCGTTGGAGTACTTGTTGGAGGATCTTCTACAATTTCTTCTATGGCAATCAGACCAGGTGGAAGGGGAAGACCGTCAGGTCCGTAAAATATTTCTGGTGCCGAAGAAGGTATGAAATCGACAACGACAGATGTTTGAAGAGAAAGACTCTCCGAACCGGTTGTAGATGGAACTGGTTCGGTAACACAAGTGTTTACTCTCAGACTAGGATCAGTATCACTGTCCTTCTGTGGCTGCTGAACTTCTTCTGTAGAGGCAGGGATTCCAGAAATGTTTGGAGTAGCCGGAGTCTCTGATGTCGTTGGAACACTTGTTCTAACTTTAATAGGAGATTTGGAACCGGTTAAACGAGTTTGCTTTGTCCGTACTGGCTTCGATTCCGGAGACAAAGACGGTTGACTCATAAGCCTCCGCGAACGATGAGGTTTCCATTGACTTTCTTCCACGATTGCAGATTACTCGATCAACTAAAATAAAGGGTAAGTATGTTTCCGAATTAAATGAATTTTAGACGCTTTGACACAACTTGTTTTTTCAGTTTTTAAGAGTCGAGAAAAAACAAAAGATGACTCTAGTCTCCTTCGATTTTTAATGAGCTTGAAGTGAAAAGTGCTCAGATGGACCTTTTCCGTTAAGGAGTTTGAAAAGGAACGAAAGGGACTGCTCTAGAAATCTAGGTAGAGGGATTACCAAACCAATCGCAAAACTGCAGAATACTTTTTACGGTACGGTAGTCAATCTTCCCGAACGCTGTGTTCAGTGCATTGCGATCGATAGGGCGGCAGAAACGGCTTCCTATGGATAAAGGATTAAGCCTATTGGGGTCTCCCAAAATATACTCGACGGTACGTGGGAGCACAAGTCCGTACTAGCACTTATCGTCTCAAAGTGGAGGAATCACCCAACCATCAGTGAGAACAACAGTTACCAGGCTTTACGACGCCGGAATACGTCTCTAGCCTAGACTTCTAAATGTTGTGCGTTAAGTTCCAAAGCGTTGTTAGATTCATTGAATTTATTTTAAGTTGATCTTGTTTATGAAGTTTGCCTTTCAGGTTCACCACGAGATGTAGATGTAATTCCTAAAATGCAATCTAAGATGACAAACAAACTTTTTATCTCCTTTATGCAATGAAAATCCTAGCTACTAGGGAAAATAAAGACAGAATCTTTTCACAAAGAGCAAAGAGCACACTCTAAATGCACTTTCCTAAATCAAGCCAATCAGACTGTCTATATGCAAATGCACATGCATGTATTTGTTTTCGACTTTCTTAGTATATGGATGCTAAAAGAAAGTTGATGCACAAATCTGAATTTCTTTTCAAGCAACAAATATCAACAAGTTTCTTTTTCGAAATCAAAAAATGGAGACGATTACAACACCTTACGATTTTGAAATGAATACTTGTTATTGACACTAGAAAATTACAAATTCAGACCAAAAGAAATAGTAACAGGATAATCGACCATCAACAGCAATCAAACTCTTTCCTACGATTGAAATTGACACTTGCGACAGTTTCAAATCAAAGGACGACAGTACGATTATGCTACTTTTGCAAAGGAGGACTGTAAATGACTCAACAAACACACAAAAACATCTACAGTTCTTTTGTACAAAGGAGGCGGAATAACAGCAAGGAAAAGGGGTTTCAAACAGACATATACTGATCACAGGTAGCAAAATTCAAGAATAGAACTGGAAAGAATGAATCACAGAAGCCACAACTGCACAGAGCTAGTCTGATCAGCGCGCCTGTAACACAGAGAATCTGAAATGCAGCGCAGGTTGTCCACTCGGGAAGTGCGCTAAAATTCAGAATCTCTGAACAGTACCTGCGCTGGGCCAGAAACGAGACTCTGTTCGGGTTCCGGGTCACAGTTTGCAGTTCAGTTCTTGGGTTTTGGCCGAGCAAAAAGCAATCAGTAATGCAACAATTAGGGGTAGATCTAAGGAGGATCTAAGAGCTATCATAAGGGCAATCAGATAGTTTGTGAATCAGTTGTTTAAATCATAAACAGATCCAGTAGATGGATTGAAGTAGCAGTTGTCTACTTTTCATTTGTTATGGCAAATGTAGTTCGAATGCTACTTGTAAGTTTATGAAACAAACAACAAAGAACGATAAACAAACAAACTAATTATCTCCCCAGCGGAGTCGCCATTTTGTTTCAGGAAAAAGTGTCTATTTAGAACTTCTCTATCCCACTAAGGTGTGACAGCTGCCTTAGAAACAAACAGAGAAAAACTACTTTTGTTTTTCCTTTATGAATTATAGATAGAGAGGAACAGAAAGACCAACCTCTGTCTTGCGCTAATCTCTTGATTTGATCCCTCTCTTCTTTGATAGTCCACAGCTACCTGCTCCCTTGCAAGCCCAGCTTCACAAAGTACTTGTAAGATCACAGAAGCATAGCACTATACAAAGACATGGATCTATAATCGTAAACAATCTAGGATCAGATGTAAATTGACCATACAAATGTAACAAGCATCAATGATACAAAAGCATGGAGGAAAACTCAAATAGCTTTTATTGATAAACAAGAAAAGAGCCAGGAGGAGTTACAACCAGTTGTTCCGACCCAGCATCAACCTCCCAGCAAAGAAGCCCCTCTTCACCTCAAACAAAGCTTACATCACCCAACAATCTGATGTTTGTCTCAGGAAACAAACAACAATTCCTTACAATATGCAAAATTCCAGCCTCTGGATCTCTGGGATGAAGGATCCATATATAGATATCTGTAAGGGGGATGAGTCAGTTTATGATTTGATTAGTGTCTTCTCTCTGATAGTTCTTGCTTCCACTTGGAGACTAATGGTGGGTCGGAACAACTGGTTGTAACTCCTCCTGGATCTTTTCTTGTTTATCAATAAAAGCTATTTGAGTTTTCCTCCATGCTTTTGTATCATTGATGATTGTTACATTTGTATGGTCAATTTACATCTGATCCTAGATTGTTTATGATTATAGATCCATGTCTTTGTATAGTGCTATGCTTCTGTGATCTTACAGGTACTTTGTGAAGCTGGGCGTGCAAGGGAGCAGGTAGCTGTGGACTATCAAAGAAGAGAGGGATCAAATCAAGAGATTAGCGCAAGACAGAGGTTGGTCTTTCTGTTCCTCTCTATCTATAATTCATAAAGGAAAAACAAAAGTAGTTTTTCTCTGTTTGTTTCTAAGGCAGCTGTCACACCTTAGTGGGATAGAGCAGTTCTAAATAGACACTTTTCCCTGAAACACATTAGTTTAAAGATATTGATGCTGTAAATATAAATGAATAGTTTCTTTTAAGAGAGCTTTAATATTTCTTGTAATCAATTTGAATTATCATTAAATGCCTTCATTTCTTAGTTTATTGATTAAGTTTGTTAGAAATATTAATGAATAGACCTCCTGTAAGGGAGATTTGGTATTTCTTCACCTAACTTAATTTAGTTTGTCTCTAAGTCCACATACGGTGGATGTTCCTCGAAGTTTTACTCTCTCGGGTTGATAGTAAATGGAACTCTAATTTGCATCCACATTTTAGACCCAACAAGTGGTTGAGCTGAAAGAAAAATATGTGGTATGTCTTTCCTGATGATATGGGTTTGGACAACAGTTTTGAGTTGGCATTGGCCAACATGGATCTCAATGATCCAGTGCTAGAGCCTGTTAGATTTGATGATGATGATATTTTAGAGGGGTCATCCTCCACACCAGTAGATGCAGAGGTGACTATGGATACAAGGGAGGAGGAGGATGCAGAGGAGAGCAATGGTGACCATGATGATGAGGACATTGGTGGTGATTCTAATGATGACTATGAGGATTGATGACTCATGAGTCATGGGCTACCTACTGTCTTGAGGCTTGTATACCTGTAGTTCTTTTATATTTTCTATTTTTATTTGCCATTGGCATTGCACTACCTATGTAACACATTTTGATTTGATGACTTAATGAGAAAACTATAGTTGTCAGTGTCTTTATCTTACTATATTGTCTTTCATTTATGAATCATGATTTATGTGACATGTATTTGAATTTTGTATGTACTATGCATGCTATAATGGTACTAACTTACTTTGTAAACAATAAAAATAACTTCTAGATGAAGATCTATGTTTGAAATCAATGCATTTGTATCATTAATGAGAATTTGTGTGAGAAATATATATATAGTAAAATAATATATAACGAATCCTACGTGTCCTATTCTGGGTGGTCAACGTGTCCAAATTTGACACTTGAATCCCCGTATCTTATGAATCCCGAATCCCCATGTCAGGTTACTTAGATGAAACCTGTATCATAACATAACCATCCATAAAACCTTCAATACCAAAGAATAAAGTTTAAAAAAAATTGAATAACCCAAAACAGACGAGCCAACAATTTGAATGGAGAAATTCGCATTTAGATTCCAGATTCCACTCAACCAACAAATCCCACCAAACCTAGTAACCAGGCACGAGTCAAGAATAGGAAAGTGAAGGAAAATGTTCACAAATGTTGTATTGGTATAGAAGGCCAAATAGTCCTCGAATAGAATCTACTCTAGTAGATTGAACATGTCTCAACTCTTACTCTTGCTACACAGGATGCTATGCGAAGTTGGGTATCATGTATCTAAATGAAGTTAGAAAAACTGCCATTGTTGTATCGAATTACCAGAGATTTGAAGTTCCAACTGAAGACAGAGGGAAAATTATGTTCCTGGAAGCAACATAGCTACAATAGCTAGAGATAACTAAGACAAGAGGGTGATTTGATTAACACAATTACGTATGGGTTTTAAGTTTGATTTCATTCACAGGATATGATAAAAGCGATTGAGTATTCTAACCTAGGGAGGAATCATACTTTCTTGTGGAAAATAGAAACCCTACTTGAATTAGACTGTAGATAGGCCCATCAAAATGGTCATTGGATATTTTAATAACAACATAAATATTCTAATTCTAGTTTTTTCAGTGTGATATTCACGAGTTTGTATGGATTAAGATGGAGTATTTAACCAATGTTTTGTAAATTAGAATTACTGTTTGTTTTCCTGATAGGTATAAGACAAATTTGCATCAAGTGGTACCATATCTTGAAATTTTGTTGGGAAAGAGAAACCAGAAGATTGATGGGAAAAAATAAAACCATAGTATTGTTGGGTAAAGAAGCAACAGGGCTAGGTTCTTGTGTGTAAAGAAATTGATAGATTGAGTTCCTATGTAAATTTTCTGCTTTTTGTGATGGTGGTTACTAGAAATAGCGATTCTAAATTGTGTGTTGTTTCTGAACAGATAATGCCAAGAGGAATTGGTTGATTATGTTTGATTATCGTAGTAAATTACCAAAATATAAACAAATTTCCACCCAGAATAGTAACCAAGAGAACTAAGACAATTACTCTAAACAAATTGCCACCAGAGATGGCAACCAAGAGAACCAACAACGATGGTGTATATGATAGAAAGATGGGAGAAATCAGTCAATGAAAAATTCCAAAAATACACCGAAATTGCCACTAGGGATGGTGACCATGGTGACTAGGAAAACCAAGACAATCAAGAATACACACCCAAATTGCCACCAGGGCCTGGTGACCAGGAAAACCAAGACAATCAAGAATACACACCCAAATTTCCACCAGGGATGGTGACGAGGGGAAACAAGACAATCAAGAATGATTTTTTATAGGATAGGAAGATGGGAGAAGTCATTCAGTGACGAATTCCAAAAATACACACTCAAAAGGAATTTTAAGTTCAAGATGCAAAATGAGCGAAACAGAATTGTGGAAATGATGACCGAAGGGAAAATTAAATTAGAGAAATGATAGCAATAAGGAAGTCCTATAGAAGACTCATGCCCAAACGATTTGAGCATTGGAGAATTATATTTGAGAAAGACAACGAAGGAAATATATTTCAGCCAAGGATTAATAGAGGAAGGACAAATTGTATTCCATGTTCAGCAAGTGATTTTATTATAGGTTTATTTGGCCTACATTGTCACAAGAGTGTATATTAGTAGATCTAGAGAAAATTTAGGCAATTAGAAGATGATGTACATCAAAGAATGAATGTTTTCTAAGTGAGATCATTTATGCGTCTAGCTAAATATTATACGAAATTCATGGCATGTTTTTCTAAGATTGCAAATCCAATTACTTCATTATAGAAGAATGGAATAATGTTAGAAGGTACTACTGAGTGTGAAGGTGCATTAATGCATGAAAACAAGGTCTTAGTGGAGTTTTGCAAAAAAAATTGTATGTTGTATGTTGTGAGTCATGAAAATTGAAAGAGCATGAGAGAAGCTATGCCACAAATAGATTAGAATTAGTAGCCATAGCTCATGGTTTAAAAATGTGGAGGCATTATCTCATGTCAAGAAAATTTGAGTCAAAAATGGATTATAGTGGTTTGGAAAACTTATTTAACCAACACTAAATGCCAAGCAAACTAGATGACTAGAATTTCTCAGTGAATATGGTTTCAACATCAAGAATATCATGAGATTAGAGAATAAAGTGGTTGATGCACTTAGTAAGCTGGTACATGAAATGCATGTTATATCCATTAGTATGTGCATTTCATATTTAAAAAGTAGAATTTTGGAAGTTGTAGTAGCAAATATACATTGTGTATAATTCCGGGAAGACTTACAATAGAGTAATGTATACTAAAATTTAAAGACTATGGGTGGGAAGAGAATGTAATCCTCTTGTAAAAGAACAAAGTTCATGTTCCTAATTCATAAGAGTTGAGAAATTTAGTGTTAAAAGAGATGAACAATGTGTCGTATGTTGGACACCTAGGGTACCAAGAGATAATTGTAGGTTAAGGGGCTATTATTTTTGGCCTAGAATGAATAAAGATGTGGCCAGCTGTAGAATAAGATGCACTGGATGTCGTAAGGTAGAGGAAGAACATGAAACTCCAAATATATTACTATAATCATTTCCCATTCTAAAATGGAAATGTAAACTAGTTACTATAAATTTTATCATGGCAACAACAAGCCTCCCAAAACTACAACAAAACATGATTTTATTATGGTGGAGCTGGATAAGCTTACAAAGTTTGCACATTTTATTATATTCAAGATGATTCACAAGGTAGCAACAATTTAGATATCTATATAAAGGAGTTTACTAGAATACATGGTGTTCCTAATGCAATAGTATTTGACTCAGATTCCAAGTTCACATCTAATTTTTGGAGAGATTTATTTAATGGGTTTGGGACAAATCTAAATTTTAACACAATACATTATCTAGAGTCATCTAGGAAATTAAAAAGAATCAGCCAAATTATTAAAGATATGCTAAGAATCTATGTAATGGAGAAGCCTTCTAGGTGGGAAGAATATCTTCATTTAGTTAAGTTTGCTTATAATAATGGGAAGTTGCCCAAAATTGGGAGTGAGATACTATATTACATTTGAGGTCCTAGAGAGAATAAGCTTAGTTGCATACATGTTTACACTATCTACATCCATGACAATTCATAATGCATTTCATGTGCATTTATTGAAGTATGTTCCTTATCCTAACCACATGGTTGACACATGGTTGATTGGACTTCATTGGACTATGACCTAGGTGGAGGATGAAGGGGACTTTTTAGGTGGAGATGATGCACATCCTAGTCTAGGAAGTCAAAATTATAAAGAACTAAGCCATCAACCTTGCAAAGGTTTAATGAAACTACTGTAGTCTTGGAGATGCCATGTGGGAGTACAAGAAGGTCATACTAGAGGAGTATCTACAAACTTTTTCATATTTTGAAGAAATATGGATGTACATTTGTATATAAGTGTATAAAGACTCCATTTTTGGTAGATGGGGTTCCTAGATCCATATCTTTGAGACTTCCTATCATACCTAAGCTAAAGCCCTTGAAAGAAAGTGGGAGATCCTAAGGGGTTATAATGCAAAGAAGAGGACACACTTCCTCGGTTTATGTAGGTTGAGGGGGATGAGTATTGGTGGTTCAAATTGCTGTAGGAATCACTAAATTGTGAAATTATTAGTGTTACAATGTAAAATTTTATGTATGTACATGTACACTAGTATGGTGATGTGCACTAACAATGATGAAAAATATAGGGGAGGGAAATATAGCATCCTAGTCTTTAATCCCCAAAATGACGATGTAATCATAAATATAATGAATGGTTATAGGCCAAGTGATGTAATATGTAAACAATGTACAATAGAAATAATAAAATAAAATACATCACCATCTATGAATGGATAAGAATATAGTCATGTGGAATATCTCTATATACAGGCTACCAACTGTAATGCGTAGAAGCTGAATTGTAGAGTTGTGTACATGTGTGGAGTCAAGTGGAGACATACTCCCAAATTATTTGAATCAAAATGGTGTACATGCATTATAAAATCTGGCACGAATCCATTTGAGCGATTTGAGTGATTTTGCATGTAGATTTTGTCGCTCGATTTGAGTGATTTGCTGATTCTCAACGATTGCATGTAGATATCGATTACATTCCCTGACCAGTCAAGCCCCAATATTAGGATTTGGAATGGGGAGCGAGATTCAATCTTGACTGGTACAGAGAGGAATTCTGGTCTCCTCGGTGCTGGATTGGAATTTGTACTCTCGTTCAACTTCGCCGTTGATGCATGCACGATAAATTCTGCTCTCTTATTCCCTCATGATGGCACGCTCTGTGAATGATAACAAAAGAAGTCTCACACATTTCTTGATTCAAACGTTTGTTTCCCTATTACCCTCATTCCATCCTTTTGTTTATTCATTAGTTCCATGATTGCATGGCAAGGATTGGCAATTCATGGTCTTCAAAATTATTGTTCCTTGTCTGCGTCAATTTCTTCAGTGAATTAAAGTGCATGGATGAATATTACAGGAATGAAGTCAGATATGCATGGGATTTCTTTCAACATCTATTGGTTATATTTTCTGATTTTGTAATATTTGTGACAAATTTTACATCTAGATTACCGATAAGATAGGATCTAAAATCATACATGTAGTGTTATCAGGAAAAATGATCACAATACCTATAATGTTATCTAGAATTTGAATTCTAAGACACTGCTTTCATTACATTTTCAGGTTCTTTTCTCAGTAGACCATGGAATTTGTGCCCATTGCAAACTAGATTGCCATAAACTCGTGATCCAGGTGGATGTTGGTGGCTACCCACCTATCCCATTTGGACCCCCACGACTGTCTCTTTTAGTTTTTCCGTTTTTGTAATTGTAGCACAATTTACTATTTTTAGCAGTTTTTCGGGTCCTGAACTTCCAGAGCTGTTTTGAGGCCCTAAATGATGTTTTTTTGGGAAATATGGTAGCAACATGGGTCCATGGATAATGTTTCTCTTCCCAAAGTTATATTTCTCAGATAGATCTTTCTAACGAGCTATTGTAAATGTCAAACGGAGATCGGGTGCCAAAGTTACAACCTCGGGAAATTGATGTACCAATTTACCCAAATGGGGCCCACAATTTGGCGTTTCATCTTCTAGGGTTAGGTTTTGGGATGTTAAGGGTTTTCCATTGTTTCTCAACAATAAATAGGCCTTCGAGCTTCATTGTAACATAGTTCAGAGGCATGTAGCCACCATGTCTCTTCTCAGAGATAAGCTACCATCGCCCTAGCTCGTTTATTTCCAATTCTGTTTGTAAGCATATTTCAGTATTTTACATTAATGAAATGAAGTATTATTTCCATTGCATCTCTGTGTTTATGGCTATCTCTGTAATTTGTTGCATTCCTGTTTAAATCCGGATTAGTGGTATTAGAGCGGTCTGCTTTTTCTCTATTTTTCTTTGCATGGCCCCAACAAGGTCGGGATATAAGGAGTTAGGGATTGAATTGGTCAAACCTTTGCAAGACCAGCCTTGCAAATCCCGACGGCCTCCCATGGCAGATGAAAAGAAAGATGAGGAGGCAGGAGATCCTATCAAAATCTTGCTCAAAGAAGCCCTCGGGCGACAAAGGAATGCGATGATGGACAACTTTTCCCAGATCCTTCAGCGGCTACCCAGGGGCGACGCATTGGCTTCCAACAGCTACTTTGGAAACGCCACACTGTTTAAAGTACAAGTTAATTTTGAAATCCCCATATTCGAGGGTAAAATAGACGCAAATGCCATAGATAAATGGTTAAATCTACTAGATGGGTATTTTTCTGTTCATGAATTTTTCGAGTTGGGAAAATATTGTTTTCGCTCTTCTAAAAGCAGCCCCCCATGTCAAGGACTAGTGGGAAACCTACTGCGAGCAGAAGAATGAAAGTACGACTTAGTATTTTCAGCCGCACCCAATTGGGATTCATTCCGGGATGTCATCAAGGAGGAGTACTACTCTGTCAAAAGCTATGAGGACAAATACATCAAATGGACCACACTGCGGCAGGGAAGGGACCAAGATGTGCCAGAGTTCACAAACATTTTTCATACCCTTCGCACATAGTTGGGTATCAAGGACTCTGAGTTGCATTTGGTACTCAAATACCGTGGCTGCCTACACAAATACATCCATGAAGAGATGGAGTTCCTGAACATCTCCTCGCTCGGCATGGTGTATTGATACGCTGTCAAAATCGAGCAAAAGTTCAAACAGAAGAAGCGAGACTTTAGATCTGCAAGTTCAAAGACCAAAGGACAAAGCCAAGGTAGGGTGACCCAAGACAACCCGTCGAAGCCACAAGAAAAGAACAACACCACGAAGTTGAAGAAGGATATAGGAAAGTGGTGTGAGTTCCACAAGAGTCCCACTCATAACACAAGTGAGTGTCAGACCAAGCAGTCATTGGTGGCCGAGTTGAAGGCTTCATAATTAGATGCATGTTCTGACCCTGAGTCAAAACCTGACAAGGGGAATGGAAAAGGGAAGCAGATCATTGATGTGGAGCCCAGCGTCACTGTTGCCACTGCCAAGATCCAGAAGAATGAGCCCGAAGATCCAGAGGAGGGGGAACACCTTTTCCACTCACAGATGTGGGTGAAGGGTTCGCCGATGCAATTCATTGTCAACAGTGGCAGGCAAAAGAACCTCATTTTAGTAGAGGTCATGAGGCGGTTGGGCCTACCAACTACACCACACCCGTAGCTGTACAGTATTGGGTGGCTTCATGAAGGATGAGATCTCAAAGTTCGTCAGCAGTGCCACCTTCCCTACAACATCAAGCCCTTCACAGACGAGGTATTGTGTGATGTTACACCTCTGTATGTTTTTGATGTATTATTAGGCCAGCCATACTTGTGGAGGTGACATGCTGTGTATGAGTCAAGGCGTCGCGCTGTCATTATTTCTTTGGATAATTCATTATACAGGATACCGGAGGTAGCCCCACCTACTATCACCTCTTTGATATCTACTAAGAAACACAAGCTCATCTCCGAGGCTAGGAAATTCATTTTCTCTCTGATTTGCTCCCAAAGTAAGGGGAAGATTGCCACCACATCCATGACCCTCGCAAAGGGTTCCTCCACGCAGCAGCAACAACAAAGGAATACAGTCATAACAGAACACAGGAGCAACTTCTCCTCACCCACAGGCGTACCACACAATCTTTAGGTGGACAACAAAATCTGGTTGCATCTATAGAAAGAACGCCTAACAAGAGCCCATCAGAAGCTCCGACCATGCCGACATGGTCCTTACACCATTACTAAGGCTGTGGGAAATAATGATTTGGAGCACAGAATTCTTCCATTCCTTCGCCTGCACCAAGTGTTCAATGTGTACCACCCTCGACCATGCTTCCCACCATTACTGGACACATCTGAGATTGCAGAATAGCTCACCTGGACCAAGTTCAATAGATGGAGGAACTCAATGCAATGGGGACCATTGCTTCCTAAGGGGGGAGGAATGATCCAGGTGGATGTTGGTGGCCACCCACCTATTCCATTTGGACCCCCATGACTGTCTCTTTCAGTTTTTCAGTTTCCGTAATTGTAGCACAATTTACTATTTTTAGCAGTTTTTTGGGTTCTGAACTTCCAGAGCCGTTTTGAGGCCCTAAACGACATTTTTTGGAAAATCTGGGAGCAACATGGGTTCATGGAATGATGTTGCTCTTCCCAAAGGCATAGTTCTCAGATAGATCTTTCTAACGAGCTATTGTACGCGTGAAACAAAGATCGGGTGCCAAAGTTACGACTCTGGGAAATCGATGCACCAATTTACCCAAACAGGGCCCACAATTTGGCGTTTCATCTTCTAGGGTTAGGTTTTGGGATGTTAAGGGTTTTACATTATTTATCAACAATAAATAGGCCTTCGAGCCTCATTGTAACACAGTTCAGAGGCATGTAGCCGCCACATCTCTTCTTAGAGATAAGCTACCATCGCCTTAGCTAGTTTATTTCCAATTCTGTTTGTAAGCATATTTCAATATTTTACATTGATGAAATGAAGTATTATTTCCACTGCATCTCTATGTTTATGGTTATCTCTGTAATTTGTTGCGTTCCTGTTTAAATCCGGATGAACTCGTTAAGTGCATTCACCCATTGTCAAATGATCAACGAAGAGAACATATATTGAAGGCTACCTTAGATTTTACAAATCACCAACGATTGTAAATTTCTTTCAAAAACTTGGGGCTATCATATTAACCATATCTTTTTATAGGAAAGTCACCATTTGAGGAGCTTGGTCAGCATTAAAGTTTCACTGTGCTCAAATGATATTGGTATTATCACTTTTCTTTTGCACTATTAATTTTGTTCAACTACTTTGAGGACTATCCTCGTGTCAATCTATACCTGCTCAGTACCAGTTCCTAAGGATGAAGAGATGCGGGGTTTCATTGATGTTGCAGCACAAGGCGGTATTCTGGTAGTGAAGTGGCTGGTTATATGTCTTGAGGGATCCGTGCAAGTGCTCTCAGCACGACACATTAGCAGATTTTGGAAGTGAATTTTGAAGACGGATTTATCGAACATTTGGAGTATTATCTTGATTTGGCATTAAAATTAAAACTTCTTCTTGTTGTATGCTTTTATGTAACGTACTAATCTACAAGACAGAACAAATATCTAATGCCAAGCTTTTTTCCATGCACATTCCATGAGCCATCTGACACAAACATGAAGTAATTTATTTTTCATTTGTATTTATTAAAAATACAGTGTTATCAACATCATGAATTGGAAAAAAATTATGCTTTTGATTTTCCTTAATCCGTTTTATTTTGGCATACAATTTTTGTGTAAGAATCAGGAAGGGAATGACCATTTCTTCTTGAACACACTTATGTTCTTTATGCCAAGTTTTTTCTGCAGGTTTTGGGTGATCAACTGATCATTAAGGAGACTAAATTATGCCGGTGATTGGTCTTCAAAAGACTAATTTCATGAGAAATTCTAAACAACAAGTCCATGATCATAAAACAAAATTTCCAAAAAATTACAAGTTCTTGCGACTTCCTGTAATAGCTTAATGGTTTGACATGTTGCATGACAAATTAGCAAATTCGAAGATCTGGGGGTTGTTCCTAAATTCCAAGGATGGTGCAATACCTATCCATTCATGAATTCGATGTCTATAGGTGGCTGGTCAACGCTGGTCAAACTCAACTATTTTAGCAGAAATTCCAGAATTAATGAGCAGATTTGCTATTATTAAGATTTTGGATGCCATAATTCACTTTCTCCTAGTAAGAGTCATTATCCATTTCTCATTATCCACATACACTTCATTACAATTTCATCCATCCTAACCCACCAATAAAAGCAACGAAGCTCATTTACAAGCTTTTTGTTCGATGTTACAATTGCATTGTCAGAGTCCCTTTCCCTACCATTGCAAATAAAGCCGTGCTTCCATACACCATTGAGTCCATAGTCCTTGAGTCTAAATATTTTTCTAAAAACACCTTGAAGCTTGCATGCCTTAAGGGCAGGATATCATGTTGATAAACAAAGGGAATACTTCATTGTCCCTTGTTCTTTGGATCTTCTAAGTATTCGACAACAACAAATTCATTCATATTTAGAAGGATGTGTTCGGGGCATCTTGACTCTCATCCACACCAAAGATGGGAGTTCTCATGTTGACTAGTGGCATCCATTAATGGCCACTAAGTTAAGAATTTATTGTTATGTTCGACACTGAAACATTTATTCACATGACAAGAATTGTGCCAACAAGTGTTGAATACTTGAAGATCCATCATTTTGTAGCAGAGGAAGCATATTTACTTTCATTACTTTTCATTTTTTGATGTAAATGACTTGAGGACAAGTCAATAAATAAAGCTGGGGGGGAAGTGCAAATTCTAAATTTTGTATACCTTCCAAGCCTTATACATTTCCAGCCACATTTAACAGCAGATTTTGAACATTCAACAGAAGATCCAGCAACAGATTTAGTAGCAGATGCAACAACAATAAAAGATTCACTTTTTCGACTTCATCCACCATTTTCACAACCAAGTAAAGAAGACTATGATTAGAATTTTGCAGCCACACATGCACAACTCTCATCCATTTTTGAAAGGGTAAGTTGAGGTATGATATTTTCTAACTTTTAACCATTTAATTCCTTGAAAGCTAGAATGATAATTTTTGGAAAAAAAACTTCCTTTCCTCATTTCACAAAATTTCCAAAACCATCAGTTTGGGGGGGAGGGGGATACATTTACATTCATACTTTTTCACCTTCATATTTTTCCATATTCATATATCACATTCTAAAACCCACATACTTTCAAAATATATTTACTATTACATCATTATGAGCATAAAAATGGCTTTGTAAAAAGTATTTAAAAGTTAATTGGATGCCAAGACAATCATGGTTGTTACACAAGAATCAACCATGATGCATTCCAACAAAAATACTTCACAATAAAAATCACATTATCAATATGCAAAGATCATACATTAAAATTGAATGCAACAAACAAAATATGGTAGAAACACAAGAACCAACCAAGTTGCAATTCATCAAAAACACTTTGCAAAAGTTAAGTAAATGATATCATCCAAAGTTTAAGCCAAAGCTCAAGTATCAAAAAGTAACGTAATAGATTGGATGAGGACATGTAATACCTTCAGGTATGTTGGGCCTAAGAATTATCCTTAAAATACATCCACTTTCACTCCATTCACACATTTTCTCACCTCTATTCCACCACCATGTCACCAGATCAACTTCACTTTCATCATTAAATGGGTTACCATTGTGTTTTCCAAAATATTATTAATTCTTAGTATTTTTAAGAGAATTTGTGGTTAAACTTTAGAAAATAATATCCATATATTTATACCTAACAATTAGAATGAGTTTGTTGACATGTGTAGGTACAAAGGAAGCTTCTAAGGCACCCTTATGTGGCACTCTATGTTCAAATTCGAATTTGAGGAGATCATGGACCTCATGGATAAGATCATGGACCTCATGGAGAAGATCATGGAGGATAGGGTTATGTGTCACCATTGGTGAGAAATATGTGGATCGAAGGAGGGAATAGTGGGTCATCATTATGAGTTTGTTATCTCATCTAGTTGTATAAATAGGAGTGTTATCTCCTTCATTTGTAATCTTAATTTTCCTTAGAATTTAGAAACTTAGTCCTTCATTTGTAATTTTAGATTTTAGGATCATCGTAATGGAGATTTAGAATCTCTTGGAATGTAGAACTTGGAGCTTGTAATTGCAATTTGCAATTGATGATAAATAAAGTGGATTGGATTTTCTTCTACATTTGACTTCTTTATAGCTGTGCTTGTGGAGCCATGGAGGGGCCCCATTGCCTCACTTGCATACTTGTTTTGGTATAGTAAGCTTTCATTTATGTTTTTAATTTCATTAGTTTAAAGATCTTGATGTTGCAAATATAAATGAATAGTCTCTTGTAAGAGAGCTTAAATATTTCCTATAATCAATTTGAATTATGTTTAAATGCCTTCATTTCTTAGTTTATTGATTAATATGGTTAGAAATATTAATGAATAGACCTCCTCTAAGGGAGCTTTGGTATTTTTTCACCTAGCTTAATTTAGTTTGTCTCTAAGTCCACATACGGTGTATGTTCCTCAAAGTTTTACTTTCTCGGGTTGATAGTAAATGGAACTCTAATTTGCATCCACATTTTAGACCCAACATTTTGGCGTCGTTGTCAGGGAGGATTATTTAGAGATAGACTTATGAAGTTATTTTTATTGCAATTTATTTTTATGGACTAACTTGTGAAACCTGGTGACAGCAAGATCTTCATAAAGGCTTTCAAGTTTGAGCTTTTTGATTTTTCATACTTAGTTTGATTTTAAATTCAGTTTTTTTATCAAACCCCCCATTTCTTACTAATTCATCTATGGATGAGAAATTTGAAGATGTTAAACAGGTACTTATTGGAGAGTAAGGACAATACTGAAGACTAGTTTCAAAAGAACCTTGCGCCAACTCCAAGAATAAGACAAGTTACTCACATGTTTGCAAATCATAAGGTAAAAATTTTAAATCTTGATGTGACCATTTTCAAATTCTTAGTCTGTATGTGGCTTCACTGGAAGCATTCTTTTACTAGGAAACAAAAAAAAAAACTTTCAAGCAAGTTAAGGTAGAATAGATTAGAAAAATAAAATGAGATCTCGCTAGAGTTTTTAGTCTTGTTTTTCTTTGAAAAAAAACATCATCATTTCTCATGAATAAATTTACACTTCATCCACACTAACCTGCAAAAATAATTAAAAAAACAAAACAATAGGTTAGTATGCTCTCTTCCTGCGCTTCGAGCGATCAGGAAAGATTTTGCACAAATCAATAAAAATATCTTGCTTGGAATTTACACAAATCATAAAAACTACAACATTATAAGAAATCAAAATCATTTAAAAAAAAAATCATTTATTTTCAATTTCAAATTTAAAAATTAAATCTGTAGTTTAGTGATTTGATCAATGTGTTAAAACTTCTCTACAGATCGAGCTATTAAAGTGTTTACCTTAAGGAAGGCAATTGTGCATGTTGGGTTAACAAGAAATGGCTATCTGAATACTCTTACACGGAACTAACCCTCCAAGATTCAAGTCCTTATTTTTCTTAGCCCACTTCAATTGGAATTCTGATAAAAATGCAGATGATAAAAGTGAAATGAATGTCCCAATTTAGTATGGTTAGATAAGAATAATCCCCCTTATTTCCAGTTTGTGTATGTGGTGATTATTCTCCTTTTGGATTTGTTGGGTGCATCAAAACTTGTCTCCGAGAGATAGAAGCTTTAATTCTATTGCAGATAAGATTTGAATTGGAACAACACTTTTTTTAAGAACCTTTATTATACACTATTTATTCAATAACGTCTTTATGGGGAGAATTAAGATATGTTCTCTTATGGAACGTTGGATATATATACCAATGTTATAGTTTTTCTGGAGTAGTGTTGGATCGTTTACTTGGAGAAATATTAAATTATGTTGGAGCAGTGTTATCATTCTTGGAGGGCCTAAATACATTGACAATGCTGTCTTTTCTGATACAATGTTATATGCGAGTGTTATCATTGTAGCAACGCTATTCTACTTAATATCATTGTTGCATTCCAGCGTTATTCTTTCTGACATACAATACAACGTTATTTTATTTTAAAAACTTTCATTTGGAGAGCGTTCATGCCTAGAGAGTGTTCAAATGGTTATTGAATAACGTTCAAATGTTCATCAATACCGTTCAAAATTGTTTATCATTTCTGAAGAGCATTCAAATTTTATCAATTTATTGAATATCCTTTAGAGTAGCATATAATCTTATTAGAGAAACATTCAAAGTTATATGCCTTTAGAACAATGTACTATTTGCATATTGGGAAATGTATTGGTTGCACAAAATGGGCAACATATTGTTTTTCACATAACAGTGGAGATGTGAGCTTCAATAATGTATTGTTTGCACAAAATGGACAACGTATCCTTGTTTCCTCAGAGGTTTCCATGTGTGAATGATGGTAGGTGGATGGGGGAAGCAAATTCCCAATCAATCTCAATCACAATCCCATGCAATGATACCTCTTAAATACTGCTACGTATGAACAAGGGAATTGTCCCAAACTGTTGTGCCTATCTTTATGTATAGGCTACCAACTGTAATGCGTAGGAGCTGAATTATAGAGCTACGTACATGTGTGGAGTCAAGTGGAGACATACTCCCAAATTATCTCAATCAAAATGGCGTACATGTGTTATGCAATATGGCACGAATCCATTTGAGCAATTTGAGCGATTTTGCATGCAAATTTTGTGGCTAGATTGGACCGATTTGCTGATTCTCAACGATTGCATGCAAATATCGATTACATTCCTTGACCAGTCAGGCCCCAATCTCAGGAGTTGGAATGGGGAGCCAAATTCAATCTCGACTGGTACAGAGATGAATTCTGGTCTCCTCGGAGCTGGATTGGAATTCCTACTTCTGTTCAACTCTGTCATTGATGCATGCACGATAAATGTTATTCTCTTATGCCCTCATGATGGCACGCTCTGTGAATGATAACAGAAGAAGTCTCACACATTTCTTGATTTGAACATTTGTTTCGCTATTACCCTCGTTCCATCTCTTTGTTTATTCATTAGCTCCAGGATCGCATAGCAAGGATTGGCAATTCATGGTCTTCAAAATTATTGTTCCTTGTCTGCGTCTATTTCTTCAGTGAATTAAAGCACATGGATGAATATTACAGGAATGAAGTCAGATATGCATGGGATTTATTTCAACATCTATTGGTTATCTTTTCCGATTTTGTAATATTTGTGACAAATTTTACATCTAGATTACCGATAAGACAGGATCTAAAATCCTACATGCAGTGTTATTGGGGAAAGTGATCACAATATGTATAATGTTATCTTGACATTGAATTCTAAGACATTGCTTTCATTACATTTTTAGTTCTTTTGTCGGTAGAGCATGGAATTTGTGCCCATTGCAAACTAGATTGCCATAAACTCGTTAAGTGAATTCGCCCATTGTCAAATGATCAACGGAGAGAACATATATTGAAGGCTGCCTCAGATTTTACAAATCACTAACGATTGTAAATTTCTTTCAAAAACTTGGGGCTATAATATTAACCATATCGTTTTGCAGGAAAATCACCATTTGAGGAGCTCGGTCAGCATTATAGTTTGACTGTGCTCAAATGATATTGGTATTATCACGTTTCTTCTACGCTATTATTTTTGTTCACCTACTTCGATGGCTATCCTCATGTCAACCTATACTTGCTCAGTACCAGTTCCTAAGGATGAAGAGGCGCGGGGTTTCATTGATGTTGCATCACAAGGCTGTATTCTGGCAGCGAAGTGGGTGGTTATATGTCTTGGGGGATATGTGCCTTAGCAGGTCTTGTTTCAACATCAAGTGCTCTGGGAACAACAAATTGGCAGATTTTGGAAGTGAATTTGGAAGACGGATTTATCGAACATTTGGAGTATTATCTTGATTTGGCATTAAAATTAAAACTTCTTCTTCTTGTATGATTTTATGTAACGTACTAATCTAAAGGACACAACAAATCTCTAATGCCAATCTTTTTTCCATGCACATTCCATGATCCATCTGACACAAATAGGAAGTAATTTATTTTTCATTGGTATTTACTAAAAATAGACTATTATCAACATCATGAATTGGAAAAAAATTACGCTTTTGATTTTCCTTAATCTGTTTCATTTTGGCATACAATTTGTGCGTAAGAATCGGGAAGGGAATGGGCATTTCTTCTTGAACACACTTATGTTCTTTACGCCAAGCTTTTTCTGCAGGTTTTGGGTGTTCAACTAATCATTAAGGAGACTAAATTATGCTAGTGATTGGTCTTCAAAAGACTAATTTCATGAGAAATTCTAAACAACAAGTCCATGATCATAAAACAAAATTTCCAAAAAATTACAAGTTCTTGCAACTTCCTATAATAGCTTAATGGTTTGACATGTTGCATGACAAATTAGCAAATTTGAAGATCTAGGGGTTGTTCCCAAATGTTAAAGGATGGTGCAATACCTATCCACTCTTGAATTCAAAGTCTATAGGTGGCTGGTCAACGTTGGTCAAACTCAGCTATTTTAGCAGAAATTCCAGAATTAATGAGCAGATTTGCTATTATTGAGATTTTGCATGCCATAATTCAATTTTTCCCAGCAAGAGTCATTATCCATTTCTCATTATCCACATACACTTCATTACAATTTCATCAATCCTAACCCACCAATAAAAGCAACGAAGCTCATTTACAAGCTTTGTGTTCCATGTTACATATGCATTTTCAGATTCTTTTTCCCTACCATTGCAAATAAAACCTTGCTTCCATACACCATTGAGTCCATAGTCCTTGAGTCTAAATATTTTTCTAAGAACATCTTGAAGCTTGCATGCCTTAAGGGCAAGCTATCATGTCGATAAACAAACGAAAGACATCAATGTCCCTTGTTCATCGGATCTTATAAGTATTCGACAACATCAAATTCCTTCATACTTAGAAAGATGTGTTCGGGGCATCTTGACTCTCATCCACACCAAAGATGGGAGTTCTCGTGTTGACTAGTAGCATCCATTAATGGCCACTAAGTTAACGATTTCTTGTTACGTTTGACACCGAAACATTTATTCACATGCCAAGAATTGTGCCAATGAGTGTTGAATACTTGAAGATCCATCAATTTGTAGCAGAGGAGGCATATTTACTTTCATTACTTTTTAGTTTTTGATGTAAATGACTTGAGGACAAGTCAATAAATGAGGTTGGGGGGTAAGTGTAAATTCTAAATTTTGTATGCCTTCCAAGCCTTATACATTTCTAGCCACATTCAGCAGCAGATTCCAAACGTTCAACAAAAGATCTAGCAGCAGATGCAGCAACAATAAAAGATTCACTTTTTTTACTTCATCCACCATTTTCACAACCAAGTAAAGAAGACTATGATCAGAATTTTGCAGCCACACATGCACAACTCTCATCCATTTTTGAAAGGGTAAGTTGAGGTATGATATTTTCTAACTTTTAACCATTTAATTCCTTGAAAGCTAGAATGATAATTTTTGGAAAAAAAAAAAACTTCCTTTCCTCATTTCACAAAATTTCCAAAACCATCAGTTTGTTGGGGGGGGGGGGGGGGGGGGGATACATTTACATTCATACTTTGTCACCTTCATATTTTTCCATATTCATATATCACATTCTAAAACCCACATACTTTCAAAATATATTTACTATTACATCATCATGAGCATAAAAATGGCTTTGTAAAAAGTATTTAAAAGTTAATTGGATGCCAACACAATCATGGTTGTTACACCAGAACCAACTGTGATGCATTCCAACAAAAATACTTCGCAATAAAAGTCACATTATCAATATGCAAAGATCATACATTAAAATCAAAAACACTTTGCAAAAGTTAAGTAAATGATATCATGCAAGCTCAAGTATAAAAAAGTAACGTAATAGATTGCATGATGACATTTAATACCTTCAGTTTGGGGGTATGTTGGGCCTAAGAATTATCCTTAAAATACGTCCACTTTCACTCCATTCACACATTCTCTCACCTTTATCCACCACCATGTCACCACATTAGCTTCACTTTCATCATTAAATGGGTTACCATTGTGTTTTCCAAAATATTATTAATTCTTAGTATTTTTAAGAGAATTTGTGGTTAAACTTTAGAAAATAATATCCATATACTTATACCTAACAATTAGAATGAGTTTGTTGACATGTATAGGTACAAAGGAAGCTTCTAAGGCACCCTTATGTGGCACTCTATGTTCAAATTCGAATTTGAGGAGATCATGGACCTCATGGATAAGATCATGGACCTCATGGAGAAGATCATGGAGGATAGGGTTATGTGTCACCATTGGTTGAGAAATATGTGGATCAAAGGAGGGAATAGTGGATCATCATTATGAGTTTGTTATTTCATCTTGTTGTATAAATAAGAGTGTTATCTCCTTCATTTGTAATCTTAATTTTCCTTAGAATTTAGAAGCTTCGTCCTTCATTTGTAATTTTATATTTTAGGATCATTGTAATGGAGATTTAGAATCTCTTGGAAGGTAGAACTTGGAGCTTGTAATTGCAATTTGCAATTGATGATAAATAAAGTGGATTGGATTTTCTTCTACATTTGACTTCTTTCTAGGTGTGCTTGTGCAGATATGGAGGCCCCCCATTGCCTCACTTGCATACCTGTTTTGGTATAGTAAGCTTTCATTTATGTTTTTAATTTCATTAGTTTAAAGATCTTGATGCTGCAAATACAAATGAATAGTTTCTTATAAGAGAGCTTTAATATTTCCTGTAATCAATTTGAATTATGGTTAAATGCCTTCATTTCTTAGTTTATTGATTAAGATGGTTAGAGATATTAATGAATAGACCTCCTGTAAGGGAGCTTTGGTATTTCTTCACCTAGCTTAATTTAGTTTGTGCTTAAGTCCACATATGGTGGATGTTCCTCGAAGTTTTACTTTCCCGGGTTGATAGTAAATGGAACTCTAATTTGCATCTACATTTTAGACCCAACAAGTGGTTGAGCCGAAAGACAAAGATGTGGGATGTCTTTCCTTACGATATGGGTCTCGACAACAGTTTTGAGTTGGCATTGGCCAACATGGATCTCAATGATCCAGTGCTAGAGCCTGTTAGATTTGATGACGATGATATTTTAGAGGGGTCATCCTCCACACCAGTAGATGAAGAGTCGACTATGGATACAACGGAGGAGAAGGATTCAGAGCAGGGCAATGGTGACCATGATGATGAGGACATTGATGCTGATTCTAAAGATGACTATGAGGATTGATGACTCATGAGTCATGGGCTAGCTACTATCTTGAGGCTTATATACCTGTAGTTGTTTTATGTTTTCTATTTCTATTTTCCATTGGCATTGCACTACCTATGTAAGACATTTTGATTTGATGACTTAATGAGAAAACTATAGTTGTTAGTGTCTTTATCTTACTATCTTGTCTTTCATTTATGAATCATGACTAATGTGACATGTATTTGAATTTTTTATGTAATATGCATGATATACTGGTACTAAATTACTTTGTAAACAATAAAACTAACATCTAGATGAAGATCTATGTTTGAAACTAATGTATTTGTATCATTAATGAGAATTTGTGTAAGAAATATCTAATTTTTCATATATATATATATATATATATATATATATATATATATATATATATATATATATATATAATAAAATAATATATAACAAATCCTACGTGTCCTGTTCTGGGTGGTCAACGTGTCCGAATCTGACACTCGAATCACTCTATCCTACGAATCCCGAATCCCCGTGTCAGGTTACTTAGATGAAACCTGTATCATAACATAACCGTCCATAAGACCTTCAATACCAAAGAATAAAGCTTTAAAAAAACTGAATAATCCAAAACAGACGTGCAACAATTTGAATGGAGAAATTCGCATGTAGATTCCAGATTGCACTCAACCAAAAAATCCCACCAAACCCAGTAACCAGGCATGAGTTGAGAACAGGAAAGTGGAGGAAAATTTTCACAAACGTTGTATTGATATAGAAGGCCAAATATTCCTAGAATAGAATCTGCTCGAGTAGATTGAGGATGTCTCAACTCTTACTCTTGCTACACAGGATGCTATGCTAAGTTGGGTATCATGTATCTGAATGAAGTTAGAAAAACCGCCATTGTTGTATCGAATTACTAAAGAGTTGAAGTTCCAACTGAAGACAGAGGGAAAATTATGTTCCTGGAAGCAACATAACTACAATAGCTAGAGATAACTAAGACAAGGGGGTGATCTGATTAACACAATTACGTATGGGTTTTAAGTTTGATTTCATTCACAGGATATGATAAAAGCGATTGAGTATTCTAACTAAGGGAGGAATCATACTTTCTTGTGGAAAATAGAAACCCTACTTGAATTAGACTATAAATAGGCCCTCAAAATGGTCATTGGATATTTTAATAACAACGTAAATATTCTAATTCTAGTTTTTTCAGTGTGATATTCACGAGTTTGTATGGATTAAGGCAGAGTATTTAACCAACGTTGTGTGAATTAGAATTACTGTTTGTTTTCCTGATAGGTATAAGACAAATCTGCATCAAGTGGTACCAGATCTTGAAATTTTGTTGGGAAGGAGAAACCAAAAGATTGCTGGGAAAAAAGAAAACCATAGTATCATTGGGTAAAGAAGCAACAGGGCTAGGTTCTTATGTGTAAAGAAATTGATAGATTGAGTTCCTATGCAAATTTTCTGCTTTTTGTGATGGTGGTTACCAGAAATAGCGATTCTAAATTGTGTGTTGTTTCTGAACAGATAATGCCAAGAGGAATTGGTTGATTATGTTTGATTATCGTAGTAAATTACCAAAATATAAACAAATTTCCACCCAGAATAGTAACCAAGAGAACTAAGATAATTACTCTAAACAAATTGCCACCAGGGACGGTAACAAAGAGAACCAAGAATGATTGTGTATAGAATAGGAACCAAGAGAACTTAGACAATTACTCTAAACAAATTGCCACCAGGGATGGTAACCAAGAGAACCAAGAATGATGGTGTATATGACAGAAAGATGGGAGAAATTAGTCAGTGACAAATTCCAAAAACACACCCAAATTGCCACTAGGGATGGTGACCAAGAAAACCAAGACAATCAAGAATACACACCAAAATTGCCACTAGGGCCTGGTGACTAGGAAAACCAAGACAATCAAGAATACACACCCAAATTTCCACCAGGGATGGTGACGAGGGGAAACAAGACAATCAAGAATGATTTTTTATAGGATAGGAAGATGGGAGAAGTTAGTCAGTGACAAATTCCAAAAATACACACTCAAAAGGAATGTTGAGTTCAAGATGCAAAATGAGCGAAACAGAATTGTGGAAATGATGACCGAAGGGAAAATTAAATTAGAGAAATGATAGAGATAATGACGTCCTATAAAAGACTCATGCCCAAATGATTTGACCATTGGAGAATTATATTTGATAAAGACAACGAAGGAAAGATATTTTAGCCAAGGATTAATAGAGGAAGGACCAATTGTATTCCATGTTCAGCAAGTGATTTTATTATAGGTTTATTTGGCCTACATTGTCACAAGAGTGTATATTAGTAGATCCAGAGAAAATTGAGGCAATTAGAAGATGATGTACATCAAAGAATGAATTTTTTATAAGTGAGATCGTTTATGCGTCTAGCTGAATATTATACAAAATTCATGGCATGTTTTTCTAAGATTGCAAATCCAATTACTTCATTATAGAAGAATGGAATAATGTTAGAAGGTACTACTGAGTGTGAAGGTGCATTGATGCATGAAAACAAGGTCTTAGTGGAGTTTTGCAAAAAAAATGTATGTTGTATGTTGTGAGTCAAGAAAATTGAAAGAGCATGAGAGAAGCTATGCCACAAATAGATTAGAATTGGTATCCATAGCTCATGGTTTAAAAATGTGAAGGCATTATCTCATGTCAAGAAAATTTGAGTCAAAAATGGATTATAGTGGTTTGAAAAACTTGTTTGACCAACACTAAATGCCAAGCAAACTAGATGACTAGAATTTCTCAGTGAATATGGTTTCAAAATCAAGAATATCATGAGATTAGAGAATAAAGTGGTTGATGCACTTAGTAAGCTGGTACATGAAATGCATGTTATATCATTAGTGTGTGCATTTCATATTTAAAAATTAGAATTTTTGAAGTTGTAGCAGCAAATATATATTGTGTATAATTCTGGGAAGACTTACAATAGAGTAATGTTTACTAAAATTTAAAGACTATGGGTGGGAAGAGAATGTAATCCTCTTGTACAAGAAGAAAGTTCATGTTCCTAATTCATAAGAGTTGAGAAATTTATTGTTAAAAGAGATGAACAATGTGCCATATGTTGGACACCTAGGGTACCAAGAGATAATTTTAGGTTAAGGGGCTATTATTTTTGGCCTAGAATGAAGAAAGATGTGGCCAGCTGTATAATAAGATGCACTAGATGTCATAAGGTAAAGGAAGAACATGAAACTCCAAATATATTACTATAATCATTTCCCATTCTAAAATGGAAATGTAAAGTAGCTACTATAAATTTTATCATGGCAACAACAATCCTCCCAAAACTACAACAAAACATGATTTTATTATGGTGGAGGTGGATAAGCTTACAAAGGTTGCACATTTTCTTATATTCAAGATGATTCACAAGGTAGCAACAATTTAGATATTTATATAAAGGAGTTTACTAGAATACATGGTGTTCCTAATGCAATAGTGTTTGACTCAGATTCCAAGTTCACATCTAATTTTTGGAGAGAATTATTTAATGGGTTTCAGACAATTCTAAATTTCAACACAATATATTATCTAGAGTCATCTAGGAAATTAAAGAGCATCAGCCATATAATTAAAGATATGCTAAGAGTCTATGTAATGGAGAAGCCTTCTAGGTGGGAAGAATATCTTCATTTAGTTAAGTTTGCTTATAATAATGGGAAGTTACCCAAAATTGGGAGTGAGATACTATAGTGCATTTGAGGTCCTAGAGAGAATAAGCTTAGTTGCATACATTTTTACACTATCTACATCCATGAGAATTCATAATGCATTTCATGTGCATTTATTGAAGTATGTTCCTTATCCTAACCACATGGTTGACACATGGTTGATTGGACTTCATTGGACTATGACTTAGGTGGAGGATGAAGGGAAATTTTTAGGTGGAGACAATGCACAACCTAGTCTAGGAAGTCAAAATTATAAAGAACTAAGCCATCAACCTTGCAAACGTTCAATGAAACTATTGTAGTCTTGGAGATGCCATGTGGGAGTACAAGAAGGTCATACTAGAGGAGTATCTACAAACTTTTTCATATTTTGAAGAAATATGGATGTACATTTGTATATAAGCATATAAAGACTCCATTTTTGGTATATGGGGTTCCTAGATCCATAGCTTTGAGACTTCCTATCATACCTAAGCTAAAGCCCATGAAAGAAAGTGGGACATCCTAAGGGGTTATAATGCAAAGAAGAGGACACACTTCCTCAGTTTATGAAGGTTGAGGGGGATGAGTATTGGTGGTCCAAGTTGTTGTAGGAATCACTAAATGGTGAAATTATTAGTGTTACAATGTAAAATTTTATGTATATACATGTACACTAGTATGGTGATGTGCACTAACAATGATGCAAAATATAGGGGAGGGGAATATAGCATCCTAGTTTCTAATCCCCAAAATGACGATGTAATCATAAATATAATGAATGGTCATAGGCCAAGTGATGTAATATGTAAACAATGTACAATAGAAATAATAAAATAAAATACATCACCATCTATGAATGGATAAGAATATAGTCATGGGGACTATGTTTCAACAACAAGCGAGGCTAAAAATAGGTCCAACAGGAAACTCTACATGCCTAATAAACCCAAGCCATTTTTCTAAAAATAAATTTTGTAATGAGCCTTCTGTTTTCCCATTTTGAGTATTTCAAAAGCTAATTGTTAAATGAGTGTAAGAGGTTTGGTGAGAAAGTCATCTCACTTAGTTATTGAAAGTGTGGGCTAAGTATAATAAAGTTTGGGAATTGGGAAAGTCAAACGTGTCTAGGACAAGAGGAAATTTGAATGTAGTGAGAGAGTAGCTTTTATAGCTTGCGATAAAGAGAGAAAGAGAGTTCTAGGTGTTGGGAGGAGAAAGGAGCCATTGTGGCGTTTGAAAATAGATAGCCTATTAAAGCTAGTAAATATATGGATATTTATTCTATTAATGCTATAAGTGATTTTCTATTGAAAAATCACCCAAGAGAAAGTGAGTTGGCTATTGTGATCATTCTTGTTACAACTAGAATTCTTGGGATCCCTAGTAGAGATATTTCATGTCCAACCTATGTGGGAGCCATGGGGGGAAGTGGGATAGCTTGAGGGATTGTGTGGAAGACAAAGGGATCCTAATTGTTGAAAATAGAAACAAGAAATGTTAAAAATAGCATCAAGAAAATCCTAATATATTTTTTCCTTGAATTAAATTGTAATTTTAATTCTCGTAGAACCTTGTAACAATTAACTAAGTTAAGTTAGGAGTCTATCTAGAGTCATGTAGAGTGATCCCTAAATTTTAGGGTCCCAGGTTGAGTTATTATTGAGTTGTAATTATTTAATTCCGTTTAACTGAGTTAAATTCAGTTAAAGTAGTTCTAATTGATAGAGGAACTAGTGAGAGGTAAAGTGAATTAATTTGGATTTAATTTGCATGAATTGATCAATCAGATAACTAATAATTCAATCATAAATAGATCATGCATGTTAGTTGTGAGAAAGACTCAGTCGAGATTAGAGTTTAGGGACAATGTACTATCAGTTGTAAAACCATCTAAATTAAACCGATGGTGCATGCAATCAGAGGAAGGCCTATGGATGTATTGTGTAGTTATGGATGAGAAATTTCCCAATTAAATATGGGCTAATTCCCTAGGAAATGACACGAGGAAGTAGGAGCTTGGTAGGCAGCATATTTGGCTAAGTATTGGCTGGAGCTGGTTTGTGAAGCAGTGAGATAGATTGTACTTGTGCGTAAATTGTTCAGGTTGAACAAGCATTGTATTTTCTCCTCAGGTCTTCTGATTAATGCAATATACATATAGCAAGGTTTTTTAGTTGTGGATTTCCCTAGAAAATTATTGTGTTATGTGTGATTTAAATTCTTCCTTTTCTACTTGGTGATTTCATCGATCAATTTTTTGTTTCTCCTGATGAGTAGAGTATATTCAAGTCAATTGTTTTAGCATATTACAATATGCAATTTGAATCTACAAGAAAATTCTACATGGTATCAGAGCTAGATTTGTAGAAATTTCTACATGGTATCAGAGCTAAAATCACTACAGAAGAGGAGAATACGAGTTTGTTTTGCAGGAGAAATCAAATTTGCAGTATCATACTTTAGAGTCAGCACGATGTCATTCTATGGATTGAGACTTGAATATTTCTTTGAGGGTAGTTCAAACTATATTTCTTGAAAGGACTGGATGGAGGAAGTGTTGGAAGACAACGTACTTAAGGAATTCATAGATCATGATATCCCGAAGCCTCCAACATCTGATGCTAAAGATCTGGCAGAGTGGAGAAAGTGTGTGGGAAAGACAAGAAGAATTATCCTAGAAGGAGTTCGAGATCATATTGTCTCGAATATCCACAGTAAGGAAACTCCATTTACAATGTGGAAGGCCTTGAAAGACTTGTTTCAAAACAAAAATGACCACAAGAAGTTGGCACTAAAAGACAAGCTCAGAAAGATCAAGATGGAGAAGGGTGACTCAATACCGAAGTACATGAACAAGTTCACCCAATGTCAGGATGAGCTTGGAAGTGTCGGTGTTACAATTGATGCAAAAGATCTATTGAGCTTAATACTTCTAGGACTTCCCAAGAGCTAGCACAGTTACCAAGATTCAGTTAATGGGAGGGAAAAAATACTAGAGTGGGAGCGGTTGTGGTTTGACTTGGTACAGTAAGAGATTTAACGGAACACCAGAGATGGGACCTCATCCAAAGAAGTGGAAGAGGACTTTTCATTAGTCAGAAAATAAAATAAAGCTAAGGGAAAGAAGCCTCGAGGCAAGGAGTGTGGAAAGAAGAAGGACTTGTCAAACATCAATTTTTTTCACTCTCATGAGTTCAGACACTATGGCATGAAATTCCCACAGAAGAAAGCAAGCAAGAAGGAGTCTGCAATAGTAGCAACAAGTGAAGCTCTAGCTTCACAATTCGAACTTGATTTGACTCTCATTGCATGCTTAGAAAGCATTGTAATGGAAACCATGTGGTATCTCGACAATAGTGCTTCATTCCATATGGCGGGGAATAGAAATCTCTTTAGTGAATTGGAGGAGAAAGGCCTCAAGAAGAACATAGATTTTAGAGATGATGGGAGGTATAGTGCGATCAACATCGATACTGTTACATTTTAGATAGAGTTTGGCTCCCCTCTCAGACTCATAGATGTGATGTATGTTCTAGGACTAAATAAGAATCTTGTTTCCGTCACGGTATTGGAAGATCGTGGCTGGGATGTGATTTTTAGCAAAGGAAAGGTTTTCCTTAAACACATTGCCATGGGACAAGTGAAACATATCTGTGTATGAGTGAACAACCTATATGCACTTGAAGTACAAGATACATGCAAAGCCTTGAGGAGCAAGGCAAATGTTAGAGACTTGGTAGTTGAGAGGAAGCATGAATTACCTCTCAACATACAGCCTCAGAAGCAGCCTCAGAAAGTTGTGGAGCAGCCACAATTGGAGAAGCAGAGAGGAGACCAAGTGGAGACATCCACTCATGCAGAGACCTCCAATAGGGGGAAATTTAAAGCCAAGTCGGCAGAGGGAGCACATGCAGACATACCTCCAGCTGAGAGGTGGGGTGATGTGAAGCAATAGTCCTAAGAGTTCAGAAATTGTGCAGGATCCACTGAGGTGTCTTTTTGTCTCATGGATCATTACCTTGCTATAGGGGGGCCATAATATTTAGTAGAAGGAGGATCAATGTCAGTTAGATAGTAAGGAGTGCAGAGCAGTGTTGACAGTAGAGTAGGAGGCTCACGAGCAGAGTCAACAGCAGCATAGTTTTCCTAGTAGACAGTTTCAGACACATTTGATTCAGTTTATTTTGTTTCGATGCTTTTTAGTTTGCATATGTTGCAGTAGCAACAACAATAGTGACAAGTGTTTCATGTAGAAAATTCCAAAGGTATCAGATTGAGATAGAGTTGAATTCCTTTCTTGTTGAGAGGAAGTGTTGAAAATAACAACAAGAAATGTTAAAAATAACATCAAGAAAATCCAAATTTAATTTTTTCTTGAATTAAATTATGAATTAAATTGTAATTCTAATTCTCCTATAACCTTATAACAATTAACTAAGTTAATTTGGCTTAGTTGGCTTAATAAATTCGATTTGGGAGTTTATCTAGAGTCATGTAGAGTGATCCCTAAATTTTAGGGGCCCATGTTGAGTTATTATTGAGTTGTAATTATTTAAGCCGGTTTAACTAACTTAAATTCAGTTAAACTAGTTCTACGTGATGGAGGAACTAGTGAGAAGTCAAGTGAATTAATTTGGATTTAATTCACATGCATTGATCAATCAGATAATTGATAATTCACTCATAAATAACTCATGCAGATCAATTCTAAGAAAGACCCAGTTGAGATTAGAGTTTAGGGACAGTGTACTATTAGTTGTAAAATCATCTAAATTAAACTAATGGTGCATGCAATCAAAGTAAGGTCTATGGATTGATTGCACAGTTATGGATGAGGAATTTCCACATTAAATATGGGCTAATTCCCTAGGAAATGATTCAAGGAAGTAGGAGCTTGGATGACATTAGATTTGGCAAAGTATTGGCTTAGGTTTCTTTGTGAAGCAGTGAGATATATTGTACATGTGCAGAGATTGTTCGGGTTGAACAAATATTGTATTTTCTTCTCATATCTTCTGATTAATGCAATATATAGATAATAGGAGTTTTTAGCTATGGATTTCCCCAGAAAATTATTGTGTTATGTGTGATTGAAATTATTCCTTTTCTGCTTCGCTATTTCATTGACCAATTTTGTGTTTCTGCTGATGAATAGAGTAGATTCAAGTCAATTGTTTTAGCATATTACAATCTGAGGTTTGAATCTACAATAAAATTCTATACTAATTATTGGGTTTTGTAGGTTGAGAGGACGGAAAGTTGGTGGATTAGAATTGTTGTAGGAATTAGATTGCTTTGATTTTTACTAGGTACTTGGTTGTGAGTGGATAGTATTTAAGATATAGGAGTAATCTTTTCTTGTGGATTCATAGCCATGGCTTGTGGGTGACTTTCTGCTGAGAGAACTAGAGTGACAATTCTATGATTGAGTGGAACATCCATTCTTTATACGTAGTTGTGTATTTTCTTGCAACTATAAGAGTTTATTCATTGTCTTTATCTATAGTTTTAATGTTATGGCTTAGCTGCTACATTTTACTTTATGTTTTGATTGTTTTAATGTTATTGTATATGCTCAAACAGTTGCATTTGTGACTTTGAAATTTCAATTTAGTTACATGGGCATTTTTATCATGCTACACACATTTATCTTGAAATGAGTATGAAAATTATTTCATTTTCCATTACATTTAGTAGAAAGTATGCTACATATTTAATGAATTTCAAAGATGGATTGAGTTTGTGAAATAAATTATTATACTTGTGGTGATTTTGTAATGCCAGCTATATAGTTTTCATTTTCTTGGAAATGTGTTATGTTGTGTATCATGAATGCTAGTTTCTAAGTGAATGGGAATCATCTTTTAAAACTTTAGCTTTGAAATTGTGTTAGCTATTGAATTTTAACATATACATTTAATTATATTATTGAAATAATGTCAAACTTTTTCATTACATTTAAAAGAAAGAGTTTCTCAAATATATTTACATGGTATAATTTTTTTACATTCTACCAATATCATTGAATTATTAAATTAGCAAACCCTATTTTCACATTGGTACAAAAGGCGCTTATAATATCAAACTATCAACTTCTATTAGATCATGGCATAATCCATGAAAAAACACATGACAAAAACTGTTTATTATGGAAAGCAACTTTCATGTTTTATATTTTTCACTTCTTATATCATGGAATTGGTGCATTTTTCAATATCGGATAGAATAATTTAGTTTAGCATAACTTGATCACTATAAATCCAAAGACAATTATTATCTTTCCTTTTTTTAGGTAATGTTGGTCTGAGATGACTAGCATGCCAAACTTCTAGTTTGAGCTATCAAAATCACCCAACAACACATCCAACCTGTGCCACACCGGCCCTTAGCAAAATTAACTTTTTGCCTACAGGGTTTTGAAGTGATTACCTTTACACCAAGGAGTGTCTTAATAGAACACCCTGTCACAATCTCTTCTACATCCCATGAAAAAAACAATTCTTATTAGATTAGAAAATTATGAAGGAAAAAAACTTGAAAATTACTTTCAAATATTAAAATAACTTTCAATTTAATATATATATTTTAGAATTTCACATCATAATTAGCATACTTAATATATTGATACCCAAAACAAAAAAAACTACAAAATCATATTGATTCAATCAACAACCTAGAGAGAAATCATCTTATTACTAATTTATTTAAATCTCTTATGAGGTCTTTATGCAAAACTTATCACATCAATCTTATATTATTACATGAGCCTGACAATATCCTTCCTTTCTTAATTTAATCAACAACCTAGAGAGAAATCATCTTATTACTAATTTATTTAAATCTCTCTTATGAGGTCTTAATGCAAAACTTATCACATCAATCTTATACTATTACATGAGTCTTGACAATATCCTTGCTTTCTTAATTTAATCAACTTGGATGCATGTAGGTCATTTGAATTTGAACTTTGTTAACACTAATTTTTTGAAATATTTTTTTTTTTTGTGAAGCCTAATCTCCTTGACCTTTTCTTAAATTAAAAATGTTTAACTTATCATTTATAATCACCACTGGATTACATCTTTCCTTTTTAAAATACTCTTTGGGTAACGACCATTCTGCTCTTTATCCTCAAACACTCCCTCTCCAACCATATGTTATTGTTTTTAAAACTATTTTAAACTTCCCTATACTCTTTGATGATTTATGTTATATTTTAGATAAGAAAAACTACAAACAAATATAAAAATAAACTAAATTACCTCAATAAAATGTTGTTAGGTAATCTATTTTATATTATATTTGAGATATAGAAATAACGGTGAAAGTTAGTTTAGTTGGTCTACTTTCCGTCATTAAAATACTTTAATAATGAAAATTCATGAGTCAATTCTCCTTTCATATTCTCAGAATTAAGTTCTACAAATAAGCTGATAAAAACTAATGCCTATGTAGAAACTAAACTCTACAAGTGAACTGGTAAGAAGTAATCCTTATAAATTAACATGTAGAAATTAAACAAACTTATTCGGCTACCCTTCCTTCCTTGATTGATGGCAGAATCATCCTATCTCAAGGGTTTATTTATGTAATGCTATGTAATCCACTTCATGTGGGACTCTACGATTACACTTTAGGATGTGAGATTTACATTTGAGAAGCGGGGATTGAAGAAATTTGATATGATATTTCTTTCTTTTAATGTTACATGTTACAGGTTTTAATTAATCATGTACATTTTGTTAAAAATAGTCTCTTTTTCTGACTTTATCTTAATTATTGTAACCTTCCCTGAAACTTAGGCCCGTGTTAAAATTAATTACACAAAATCATATAATTATTAATAATAATAATAAAAAAAAAATATTCAATCGTATTACTCCAACAATGTTACGGGTGACTTCCATATATCAATATCTAAAACAGCTTGAGTTTGGTGGGATTGATTATCTCTACACATTTTGGTGGGGTAAGTAGTCAAATCGATGTTAAATCACTGTGGAAAGACATTCCTGACAGTGTTATACATTACATGATGAGATCCCTTATCCAGAAATAATGGGGGTTCTACATCAATTTGATATTTGATCTGCAACATTAGAACTAAACAGTTAGTCTTAAATGCTTGTATTGATAAAAAGCAGATACAGACAGTGTGTCCATCGCTTCCTATGATATTTAACTAATCTGCGACACTAAAACCGTTGTTATTAAATTCTCTGTATTGTTTAAAAACAGATACAGACATTCTGTCCATCACTTGCTAACTATGTTGAATAAGTCGTTCCGGATCCACTCTGGTGTCTAGATATTTGGTTGGCGTGGAGTCCTTGTATATCCAATATAATACAAGCTGGGCTGCACCCAACGCAGTTCCTACTCCATTCGGAACCTGTTTCAATACATGAGTATTAATTCCCTTAAATCCATAGGCGTATATTCCAACAATTGGGATGAATTTGAGATTCCTGTGGAAATAGTTGTTTCATGGTAGGTTTCTCAGATTATTAACTACAATATTCATCTTCAAATAAATTGACATTTTGAAAATAATATTATGAAAAAAAAATTTGACATTTTGAAAATAATAGTATGAAAATAGTATTGATAGTAGATTCTGAAAATATCTCAAGGATAGGAACTAGGTTAAACAATTGACTATTATCTATTGCTGTTTATAGGATTGGTTAGGAATACCTAAGGATAGGAACTAGGTTAAACAATTGAACTAGCTATTATCTATTGCTGTTTATAGGATTGGTTAGGAATATCTAGGAATCTAACTATTGTTGTTTAAAGGATTGGTTAGAAATATCTAGAAATCCAACATACAGCACTGAAAATATCTCAACTATAGGAACCAGGTTAAACAATTGATTTGGCTATTGTCCATTGCTGTCTATAAGATTGGTTAGGAATATCTAGAAATCCAACATACAATAGTGATGTGAAACAATTAACCTACCTCCAGAAATTTTTTCAAGATATTCCCAAAATCTACAATGAAATAAATTCAGATTAAACTACAACATCCCTCTTCAAATTAATAAAGATTTTGAAAATGAATGCTATAGTTAATACTCCAAGAAACCTACAATCAAACAATTTGGATGGCATTGCTGAAAATATAAGCTCACCCCAATAAATGCATCTCGGCCAAGAATGCCATAAACAAACCAAGATAAACCGCAGAGGAATACAAACAGTGACAGAAAAAATGGCATGTATTCCACGCTCTTTGTCTCCACTACAAGTTTCTGCCATGGGACAAGAAAATCAACGTGAATTCAGAATAATCAGCAGGAATGGAAATCATAATACAAAAAACCCAAACTGAAAACTCTAGGGAGAAAGAGTTAGTGAATGCAGACCATAATAGACAATGGGGCAGCATACATGCACACTGACAGAGTTGCAGCAACTATTCCAATAAGCAAAGTGCGTGCAGTGTAATCAAGAGCCATAGCCGATACCACAACGATGACTCCAAACAAAACCAACTCTGCAACGAACAAACTCAAAATTTTCCTCTGTTGTTTCATTCACGCATACATAACAGTTAAACTCCACAGATCAGAATCACATTCTTATCAACTAGTTGACCTGCAAGATGATTCTAATCTTACCCTGTGCATTGGAGGAGCATATGCCAAGTAAAGGCATACATAAACCAGCTCTAGAACAGCTCCTGATCCATCCGAAACGGTGACCAGAATATTATCAGATGATACGAAGGGCAGGCCATAATAAGCGTACAGCAGGCAGTTTAAGAGGGCAACTACATATGGAAGGCCAGAAAAGTCCTCTGTAGAACCCCTTTTTATTACATAGTAGAACGTAATCCTGCACCGTGTGGATTCAGAAGAGGACCCAATAAATAAATAAATAACTCAGTACTCATACTGTTGATTTATTGAATAGCAAGAAGTTATATTCATGAAATTAGGCTTACACAGGTGCCAAGAAGAGTGCTGCGCCGAAAATATTTCCTGCATAAATTTCAAGACAGTAAAGAAAATTTCAATAGAAATAGTGTTCTATGTTTCTTTCCGAAGAGAATATGAAACAGAAAAAAAACCTAGGATGCCGAAGATGAAGTGCAGAACATCCTTCATTTTTCTGCTCTGATGAATTTCCTCCCCGCAGAATGGGAATCCTCTATGAGACAACTGCATATATGTCTGCTTCTTCCCATCCGCCGGTCAGAGTGAGGGCCATGGCGGCCGAGCTCCACCAAACATTCTGGATGAGATGACATTTTGTCCCTTCTGCTCCGAGCATGGTGAGATTTGAACATCAGTAGTCGAAGTCTATTCAGCCCTCTGTATGGGAAGCTGCGCTGCTTGTTTAAGTGAGGCCCATGGCGGCCGAGCTCCACCAAACATTCCGGATGAGATGACATTTTGTCCCTTCTGCTCCGAGCATGATGAGATTTGAACATCATTGGTGGAAGTCTATTCAACCCTCTGCATGGGAATCTGTTTGTTTAAGTGGATCCCCTCGTTGTGGGTTGTCCGAATGCAATGTTCCTCAAACTGCAACATTTTGTAGAAATTTGAATGTCACATAATGTTTTCTTTCTTACATAATTACATAAAAAATTATCACTGAACAACAAAAGTGCTATTTTTTTAATATTATTTATTAATGTTGATTGAAACTTACAGAAGGAAAACCATGTGAATTATAAATTATTGGTTGGTGTTCTATATAAATGATCTGAAAATTACTTGTAAGTGATCTCAGTTAATTAATTAATGAATGAAGGTATTACAGACTCATGTGTTGGTGTGTGTCTATGTTATTTTAGGCAACGGATCGATCAGATTGCAAAATACACATGGATTGGAAAATGGAAAATAGTAAGAGAAACATAGTAAGAAAATACAAGAACACAACAAATTAACAAAGAGTTCACACAATCCTCTTGGGCTACGTCTCCGGTCCAGCTTTCAGTGGTGGCCTTTTCTTATTGTGTCTTTAAAGCAGAGTTTTTACAATGAGGGGCTCAATTTGAGTTCCCTGAAACAGAAGATGTTCAGTGGGGTGGTTCTTGGATTCCCTAAGCCACTAGAGTACACAGACTCTTTCCTTACCAAGTCTCGACCTCTCTGGTCTTTAATGGAATGAGTCCAATGTGGTGCTTAATTCCCAACAGATATCCTCACAGGGATTGCTTGAACCTCTCAAGCCTGGTTATGTCTGCTCGATGCTGCCTTAACTCTGCAGGTCAGCTCGGCTCTCTGTTTTCTGCTTCTTGCTTCACTGCCTCTTTCTCGCTTGTCTCTATTCTCCTCCTTCGTTCTGTTCTCTGTCTGTTCAGGGCTTAAAGCCAATTTGTCTCATGACTGTTCGCTTCCTCTTTCGCCCCTTCGGATCCCCTACTGTTGTTCGCTTGGAGTTCCCTGCCTTTGCGTCATCGCCAACATCTCACAGGGAAGTGGCCACTTGTCCTTTCACGAACTGCGCCAGCTCTTCCTCAATGGTTCAGTATTTTAGTTACGCTGTGCAATGATTCATCCGCCAACTCAGCAGTCAAATCGGACTTCAAACTTTATGTGTTGTAGCTTATTTTCCCTTTAGATCCAGTTTCTCATCGGGTGCAATCTCCGCCGTCAGATCTGGAGCCCCCAGATCCTACGGTGTTCGCTCTTATTGCGCGGTTGACTTGCTCGATCATTAGCCCGCGATGAGAGGCGGTTTTCTCTCTCATCCGCTGGACACGCGTCGTGCAATGTATGGAATCGCTCGTTCTCCTGCCAAATCTGCTTATCGCCCAACATGCCTCCGATATTCCGCCAATTTTGGAGCGCGGGGCCCGCCTTTTGCTTTAGCGCTTTCCCTACGGTTTTTCGGCTTCCCATGCGACTGAGCGCTTCGGGGATTTTCCTTCTTGAGGGGTTTTGCCCAGCGAAGCGCTAATCGTGCATCAAAAACGGCCTCTGTTTTCCGATCCGGACTTCCTAATTGCTAGTTTGCATCCTGTGCGGTCTCCATGGGCCTCGGTTAGCGCGCTTTGACCAAGGTTCTCGTCGTTCCTTGCTAGCTACAAACTTCCACTGTCCAGAGGTCTTCCTAGTAACTCTTTATTCACAAGTTTTGAAGTCTGTCATGATTTGATACAGTCATAACATTTTGATAATTTTCATGGATCCAATTCGGATCAATAAATTATTGGTTGGTGTTTTTATTAGATAAGTCTAAGTCTAGATTTACAATGTGGAAATTTAAATGACACATAATGTTTTTCTTCTTACATAAGAAATGATCACTGAACAAGAAAAGTGAGATTTTTGAACATTATTAATCGATTTATTAATATTGATTGAAACCTGTAGAAAGAAAACCATGTGAATTATAAATTATTGGTTGGTGTTCCATAAAAATGTAGGTTTCTACTCTTGCTTCTTATTAGATAAGTCTAAGTCTAGATTTAGAAAACTGCAACATTAACAAGAAAAGTGTGATTTTTGAACACTATTTATTAATTTATTAATGTTGATTGAAACCTATAGAAAGAAAACCATGTGACTTATACATTATTGGTTGGTGTTCCATAAAAGTGTAGGCTTCTACTCTTGCTTCCTATTAGATAACTCTAAGTCTAGATCTAGAAAACTGCAACATTTTGTAGAAATTTAAATGACACATAATGTTTTCTTTCTTACATAAGAAATGATCACTAAACAAGAAAAGTGTGATTTTTGAACATTATTTATTAATTTATTAATGTTGATTGAAACCTATAGAAGGACAACCATGTGACTTATAAATTATTGGTTGGTGTTCCATAAAAGTGTAGGCTTTTACTCTTGCTTCTTATTAGATAGGTCTAAGTTTGGATCTAGATCTTGGGTCACTAATCTATTTCCTTGCTTCCCAGAAAGACGAAGCTTTTAATTAATAATAACATTTTAAAACATACTCTAGACCCATAACATAGTATTTTTGTATGAAACTTCAATTGAATTTACTAAAATTTATTTTTGATTGAAATAATCTTTAACCAAACCAAAGCAATTTTATAACATACTCTAAACCCATAACATAGTATTTTTATGTGAAACTTCAAGTCAATTTACTAAAATTTATTTTGGATCAAAATAATTATAAATATTAGTTGTTTTATCATCATTGTTTTAAATGCTGGTTTGAATGAAAGTGAATTGTAATTTTAAATTAGCCTACATCTACTATTATCACTTTAGATCTATTTTAATGATAGATCTATTAAATGTCACTGAATCAAATTTTTTTGAGGTATAAATATTTTTAGAGCGTAAAATTGAGGAAAAATGTATACATTGAGAGATTTGATTCCTCTTGATATTGGATAAATTTGGGGTTAACATGGATCTACAATGATTTTAGTCATGAATGATCACACAAAATTTGTAAATGATCAAAATTGTGTATATGTACATGTATAAGGTTAATCTTATCATTTGAATTTCACTCACTTTCATCATTTTGTTAAAAGCATAGAGAGTATTATCAAGAAGTTTTAATGTCAATATAACTTCGCTAATCCTTATCATAGTGTCACAATTTGTAGATAATCAATGTTATGCATATGTACGTATTTAAGATTATTCTAATAATTTGACATTTATGCATTTTCTTTGGTTGATTGAAAGTACAAATAGTATTATCGAGAAGAATCAAAATTATGTATGTCCAATATGAATTTGATCATTTTAAATTTAATCAATTTCTTTAGTTTATTGAGAACATAGTACTTTTGAAAAGTATATTGCAAAAGTTATATGAGGAATAAGTTGAATGTAAATAAAGTAACAATGTTGAATGCTAAAAAATGTGAATGATAAAAATGTAATGAATTACAAATAGTTTACATTGTGATCATTCTCAATCTATGTTCTTCTCCTTTTCGTATAGTCACACCTACTAGTTTTATCATATTTTCATATCAATATATGAAAATATAGGTTGAACTCGTAGACCATTCAAATTTTTAACTTAATACATTGTAATCAACATCGTACTTTGTCTCTCTTGCTTCCCAATATTAATAATTGTTTTCTCCAATGTCAATCATTATGACATATGGGTTGTTAAGCCCCAAACTAGTTTCAAATGAAGTTGGTTTTTATTACCTGTTTTAGTATCTGTGATAGGAATTATTTGAGCTAATGTTTCATCCCATAGAACTCCCAATTATCAATACTTACTAAAACATATGTGGGTGATTCTTGGAGTAAAATTCTAAGGTTATACAAAAGTTATTTTACAACTCCAAGAGCACCATTGATGAGTCGACATCATTGTATATGTTTAATATAAGCATTAACACAACTCCAATTGATATAAGTAATTCAAGTTCCATGTATTTTTCATTTATTTCGATAGAGTAGTTTTTTTCCGTCTTGTAACAACAGTGGTTGGCGTGGTATCATTTAGATTTCTTAAACAATATTTATTATGATTTTGTACATCATCATGTGTTACAAATAAATGTATTTCCTTATAGAATGACTCTTTTGTGGAAGCATCCAAGGAAGCACCTTTATGAATAATAAGTAACTTCCAATCTTTTATAGTTTGTTTTGCATTCCTAACACTCATCAACAAATCACAAAAAAAAAATGTTTATTGCTTTGTCCCTCTTGTAAAAACACAATATCAAGGGTCACAACTATTGTGAATGAGTTCCATAATTCTTTTGCAATGCTTTGAGATGCACAAATAGGTCTATTCATAACGAGTGACAGTTTTTCATAATCAATGACTTATATAATTGATTTACCTTGAAAAGAAACGTTAAAAAATCTTGGTGAAATCTTGAATCACTTTTTGTTAATAAATTTCTTACACTAAAAATTATTTTATCTATCAATATATATTGCATATGCTTCATCTCTTCTTATTAGGTAAATATACATGGTCCTTGTAGATGTGTTATCTCTTTGATTACATATTAAGTGCATGATGTATTGTTGTTACATATATGTTGAAATCTAAAACCCTTGTGTGAGCTAAAAAAATTAACATGGTCTCCTTAAGAAGAGACTCAATTTCAAGGGCATTTTTAGTAGCACTAATAAAAGATGACTTTCTTGTACCTGCAATTCCTTGGATTATCATATGTAGTGGATAAACATCTAATATATAATGATTAAGGATAATATCAAATGTTTTTATTTTCTTAAGCCCCAAACTTTGAATGAATAAGACTTTGTATGTTGTTGAGTAAGAATGGACTTCAACTTTGACTTATGAGATATGAAATGAATAGCATAATTGGAACTATCTTCACCTACAAAATTTTTATTCCAATTATGCATAACAACATGATCCCTATGTCCAAGCATCTCAGACTCATTATACTTTATAAATTCATTCTTATGCAATCCACAAATGATCTCCCACATCATCAATGTTTCACAATTGTGTATATTCAATCTATCATAATTTTATCTCAGTTCATACTTCTTTCTATTCTCTTCAACATAAAGTTTTGACTAATCACATAGATTTGTAGGTTACTTGTATTCATATACAAAACTTCGTATCTTCTTATAAATTCAATATTTCTCATTGCAAGTGATGTGATGCTCAAGATAATTAAAAAATTCTTCATAATAATTCATAGGATCAAATTGAAATATTTTTTTCATGTCCTTTAAGAAAGGATAATCATACTTGCATCAATTGAGTTTAGCTTAAATGGTTGACAAAAAAATATTATCCTCCCTAACTACATTCAATTCCCCACATGTGACATGTTGAGCCCATAGTGAGTATTTCTTGTTATGGATTTGGTGATGTTGTTTGAGTAATCCATGTTGGACATAAACATATATATTCCTCATATAAAATACAAATATAATTCATAAGGGAAAAAATGAAGATCATCAAATTTGAGTTTAATGTGAATATTTCTCTAAGGTTGATCTCGCATAATCATTGCATGTATACATCAATCAAGATACTATTTTGCATATCTAACTTTTGTGGGGATCATCATAATTCAATGTTGCCATGTTAGGAACATATTTTAACTATAAAAATTAATGTACATGTCGACACCCATGATGTTTCTACTTAGTGACAAAATTAATTTGTAGCTAGATGAAAATGACCAAAAGTTTCATATTGAACCATTATATTCCCTTAAGTTCATACAATGTGGTCAAATATGAAGATTACCAATCACATTTTGAAATTTTTATTTCTTTTCTTCCTATGGATCTATAAGACCTGTATCGAGCATTAAGTTGTGTAAATATAACTACTACATGTTTGTTGTAGTTAATGTGAAGAATATTGTTGGACACCCAATTTGTTGAATCACGTTAAATAACTCAACATGACACTTGCTTCAATTTGCATGTGTGTCTCTTAATACAACTCCAAATTATATCAATATTTTTACATGTCAGGAATCTAGAAGATTTTGTAAATGTTCTCCTAATTGTTCCATTGGTGTAAGTAGTTTTTTCATATTCTTTTTTGAAAAACCATATAGCAAGCTCGAGCATGATGTATTATGGCAATATTAAGTAAAATGTATCTAAAATGAGGGTTCCTTCCAAACCTTTTGTCACGATATGTGACAATATGTTTTGCAAACTCATGAAGATGCACATTGTGCATTATTGTTTGCAACAAATTATTGGCACTTGGCTTTATCATTTAAAAAATACCCAAAACTTATCTATTTTGGTCTTACTTACCCTTTTTTCCCCGTGTTTACAAATTTTAACTACTTTGTCCCATGATAAACAAAAATAAAACAAAAAAGAGGTATTTATACTATTTTATTTTAATTTTGAGTAATTAGAAAATTAAAATGTTAAAAAAATAATTTTACTAGAATTTTCAAGAATAAAATCATTCTAGTAATTATTCATCCATTGAGTTTGTTGCAAACAAATCTAAGAAAATCACAAAAATGGGTTTTAATGCTCATATTCATGGCACGATATGGTTCCCATCATATTCATAAAAGGAAAAATAGAAACTTGTAGTAAATTTTGTAGTCAATGCTGGTGCTAGCAAGAGGATAATGTAGCAGCAAGGGAAAATTGTAACACCTCTCATCCCTTTAAACCATCTCAGGCTATGAGATTGTTATCACTTTTGATCTAATCTCGAAGGTTTGTTATTAAGATGGAGTTACAACAACCTAATTTCCTCAAATTTTTCAAAGCCTAATACTAATGCCACCATTTCGTTCAATTGGTCGATAACTTTCAAGAAATATAAAATTTACCTCAATATGAATCAAGTGGAGAAAGTTATGCCCATTATATATTTAACGCATTAAGGAGGCCATGCCATCAAGAGAAACCTATGTGAAATCCACATGGCCATGCCTGGCCCATGTGGTGCCATGCCATTACTACGTGGGGGTCCACTTGGAACATACACCATATCAGTACCAGCACATACGTAATGTTTAGTACCCCAGTATCATTTCCCCCGATGCCATCTTCCCTGGTACCATGTTCCCCGAGGTCACTTCCCCTGATACCATGTTCCTCGATATTGCTTCCAGTAGTACCATTTCCTTGGGATCACTTCACTCAATACCATTTTCTCGAGGTCACTTCCCTCGTACTAAATCTTCACTATTTCTTTTATCATGGTATTACATTCCCCAAGTCAATATGTTTAAAACATTAATTAAACATTTAAATCAAAAGGATTATAATTAATCACATGCATGCCATTCAAAGGATTTTATGTAGAAAACATGTTATTTCAAAGAGTCTACTCATTTAATCAATTCCATGTGTTACACGTCATTTTTTCACCATTAGGAAAATGGCCGTCAATCTGGATCTTTTGATATCCATCAAAGTGTTCCAAAGCATTCCCCTGCAAGGCTAGATGCTAAACAATCACAAAGAGAATGAGAATTCTAGATTACATGTTCTAAAAACCTATTTTTGAGTACTTGCACGATTCCCTAGCCAATTTATGTGTATACATAGACTTGACCATTAAAGTTAGTGCCAAAGTGCACTTTGTATTCCAATGTGGACTACGCACATGATCAAGTGCTCAAAATTTTGTTCAAAAATCAAAGTTGTCAGTTTGATGTGGAACCTAAACGACCACGTAGTGCTCATCATCCAATGTGGACTATGCACATGATCAAGTGCTCAAAATTTTGTTCAAAAATCGAAGTTGTCAGATTGGTGTGGAACCTAAACGACCACGTAGTGCTCATCATCCTAAATCTGGTGCAACTCATTTTGCGTGAAATGGACACCATATGCTCCCAGAATGATGTTCTCTTTGTTTTCCCAAACATGCGAATTTGTCAAAAAAGAAGAAGCAACACTGCACAGTCAGCAGTCCATACTACTGACGTGGCAAGATGACTATGTGCTGACAGGGCTCCTCTGGCGAATGGCAGAGTGCTAAGTGGCACAGTTCGATTGGTCCAAGATGGTGAGTCTTCATTGGGCATAGTGTTTTGGTGTTGGGCAATCATAGGCTACCATGTGGCAGGGCCACCAAAATGGGTCGAAGGTCCGAGGAGCATTACGTGGGGTCGAACCCACAACCTTGCAATAAACACCAAGGGCCTACACGAGTCAGGCCATCATATGATTCTTAACCTATATCGGTGTTTGATTGATAATATAGTATAGTGTAATGGCATATGGGAGAAGGGGGTCGGGGTCTAGCCCCAGCCCTGGTCACCGCCAGGAGGCGTGACCACAGGTGGGAGGCTAGCCCCATGCCCCCCCATTATAGCCTTAATAGTTAACAAATAGTCATCGCAGCATAGGAAAACATGTGACTGTGAAACCGTAAGCATACGGTTCAAACTATGTATTGGAGGGAACTCCAACGAGGGTGGGAGTTAAGGTCCCAGACCTCGGTCCTATTTTGTCATATGACCTCTTAGGAGTGGAGTGGGGGCCCAGTTGACAGGGGCGGGATGTTGGCCTTAGCCCCTGGGCATGTGGCCCCCCATGTTGCCACAAATTTGATAACTAAGGTTGTGGCGGGCTTTTAAACCACCTAACAAATTTACCCTAAAATTGGTGAAAATGGCACTCAGTTAGTGGAAATCCAGACGAAATTGTGGGTTTGGTGCCAGAATTTTGGGTGTTTGTAGAGTGAATAGTAGCAACGCTTAGGGAGATCATAACTGGATGATTTTTTTATCAAATTAGGAGCAAGAAGTGGCTATACATGCATTTTTGGGCATTCTGGTGGAATAGGTTGCAGAGCTATCTAAGAATTTTAAACTGATGTATTCATACTTTTGAGCATAATAGCGAGGGCCAAACCATTGGAAGCTAGACCAAGGAAATGTAGCCCAAGCGGGGTGAACTCCTTCATCATGTGCTATTGTGATACTATTTTGGTGATGTTAATGTATGTTATATGTTGTTGTTCAATCATTTTTTTATATTAATTTGTACATGAAATTTACATAAAAAAACTCAAAAACTCATGTTAAAACTTGCAATTAACCTCATGAATCCTTAAGCCGGATTACACTGCTAGATTTCAAATACTACAAACTACGCCATATAATTCTATTGGGTCCGCAATCTCAATGCCTTGTCACGACCCTTCTCCACTGTCGATCTCATCCTCGATCCGATGGATGCACTCCTTCCCGATCAACAGACTTGCTCGACGCATTAAAACCGTTGATCAAGATCTGCTTGATTCGATTCTCTACAGTGATTTCGGGTGAACAAGTTATGCAAGGGTTAACGCATTTTCAGATTTGATGGGCATTATAAACTCCCAACTTATAAGGTTCGGGTCCGCCCCTTACGGTTAACGCTTGATCAACTTACAGCCCGATATCCATTGGATGATGAGGTCTTTAGATCCTACAGTCCAAATCGATACCCATCTTCTCTCTTTGCCAGTACTTAGATTGAATCTTCGTCGTTGTTCTTCTTCCTGAACCGACGGACCATGCTTGATATCGCTTGATCGCAATTGGGGATTTCTTAAGGCCCTCGTTCATTGCTCCTATTGCTTTACACTGATGCAATATATTAAAGCGATCACACTTCACAACACTTCAAGGCTAATTCATTTCTCTTGCGATCTAATCCTGTCCACTGATCCTATAGATCCAACGGATCCTGTGCGCTGATACTTTATTCTTTTTCCCTTCTCTTCACTTGGGTTTTTTTTTGCTGTTCTTTAATGTTTCTTGTGTGTTTTGAGTTTCTTTGGGGTTCCTTGTCCTTCGCTATTTTGCTGCACACTCCTCATGGCTTACCTCTGTGAGTTCTTTACTCATGGATGATTCAACCATTACTTGGTTCTATGATTGTTCAACGCCCATTAAGATCCTTTGTCTCTTCTCTTCCTCTGTGTATTCACCTCGACTCTGCCTGTACACATATTTATACTGAATTCCAATTCAATCATCTCTCATCATTTAACAATCGAACACACATTCAAACTCAGAATTGAGTTGATTATATTAATAAATATAAACAATGATTATAGAATGAGATCTCTGTCTCTCTAGCCTGATGTTCCAATATCAGTGGCCTCTGTTTACACTCTGCCCGTAGGCTTAAAACCACTTCTAGCTATCTATCTATCCTGTCTAATTTCTTACTTTCTAACCTCTGTCTTTGCCTTTTAGGCTTACATTTATACAAAAGGACTCTAAAACCAATTCCTTGTTTAGATCCATAAATTCTTTAACAAAATCCTAAAATCTCTTCCTCATCCCTACGGATCCTCTCTAATCCATAAAATCATGGACTAACTCCTAATCTAAGCTTTACAATTAATTCTCAAATCCTCTCATCTCTCAATTATCCTAAATCCCTCATGTTCTCCTACATTCAAGAACATTTACAAATATGCCTCACTATATTCAATTAAATCCTAATCTCATTAAAATCACTCAAAAGTCTAAATAATTACATTATTTCACACTTAGGAGACCAACTCCCTTGAAAACACAAAACCCCTATGTCTGCTAAAATACAATGACATTATTGGGTTGAATGCTCCTGCATCAGACTCCCAAAGTAGAAAAATTTCATGATCTCCTGATCATGTGTCTTCATAAGTTGATAAAAATCCTCCAGGCTCCGAAACTTTAGTTTGTAGCCTCCCAAATTCCTTGCACTTTTGTTGTTGTTGTACTTCTTTTGTCTTCTGTTTCATATTCCTCTCCTTGTCAATCACATTCATACTTTGATTGATCATGCTTCCTGCTACTATCATTCTCCTCCATATGGATTGTTTCATCATCAACTGCCATAATTCTTCAATCTTTGTCTCTAGTTCATCCTTGGACTGGTCCATATTCTGCCACTTACTGCTATTTCTTTCTCTCTGTTTCAGGTTGTTGTTGCTATCCACTAACTCTTCAAACTGCTATTGGTTACTTTCACTTTGTAGTTGTTGGTTTACTTTTTCTTCTACTTTTTATCTTGCTACCATTGTAGACATTGCTCTTTCTCTTGCTCCAACTTTTGCTACCTCCCTTTCAGCCTTACCCTCTTTCATGATTATTTATGTCTGCACTGAATCATGACTTTCCAGCGTTCTCTCCAGCAGTTGAGCATCTCTGTTCCATGGATTAAATTCTTCCATAGAAACTTCTTCTCCCATTTTTGTTTGGCTGCTTATCTATGCCAAATTTCCTCCAGCATCTGCAACTAAACCTGCACTCACAAAAAACTTGTTAAAACAAAAAACATAAGGCTTTTGTGCCTTATCTTCCTTTGGCAACAATTCAGTTTGCTGCTCTATTTATTTCTCCTCTATAAGCACATCAGTATGCTGTTTTAAATTCTCAAAAGAATTCATGAGACTATCAGCTAGTCTCTCCTCCACACCATCTATTCTAATGATGTCTTTCTGTCCCTATCCACTGTAGTGAACTCCTTCATTCTCGTTCAATTCTAATTTTACAACCTGAACACTTACTTTTTGGTATTCTAGCCTTTTTTCCAAAAGACTTAACTCATGCCACAAATTTGCCATCTCGCTTGGAATTTCTCCTAAAAGTTCTGTACAATACTCACTATCTTCTTCTTTGTCACAAGCATAACTTCTTGTTGACAATAATTCTTCATTCTTGATTACAATAAAATTCGGATCCTCTATCCCTTTGATAGTTTTAGATGTTTTTCCATCACTCTCCCTTTGATCATTTAAGAAAATCAATTCCTCGTTATCCTCTTCAGTAGAAAATTTCTTATCATAGGACATAACTGTCTCATCTCTACTAAAGATATTTCCTCCATTAAGCATGGAATTTATGAACTTTTTCTACTGTAATAACTCAACTTGATCTTCCTTTGAAAGGCAGTCATCATCATACTTTACCTAGCAATTTTCAGCTTTATTCAAGACATTTCCATAAAATGGTTTGTCTTCTGCAATACCTGCATTCATACACAACCAGTCAGTTGTAAAACCACAAGACCTCATGATCTCATCTGATGATTCAATCACCAATTCCTCCAGCTGTTCCAAGTCCTTTACATGTCTTAGAAATATTTCGGTGGTCTTCTCCTCAATCTCATCAAGTCCTTTACTTGATTGCTTGATATCCTTCCCTACTTCCTCTTTTAAAACAAAATTTAGATTCTGCCTGTTTTCTTCCCTTTTTATGTCAATATCAACAAATTGTCCTTCTTTAAATGTTTCACCTGTAAACATACACAAATTATCAGATTTAAAATCATCAGACCTTTTTCCTTCACTTGAATTTTCAGTCTTCAAGTCTTCTTCTTCACCCAGAACTTCACCCTGCTCTGGTTCACAAATGGATACTTCCATTTCCAACTCAGCTTCTCTGAGTTTTTCCATTAGCCACCTTACTTTCCTTTGTTGTAGCCTTCTTTGCAACTTATGCCACTTCACTGGCTTCTTCTTTAATACCCAACCTTGTCTCTGACTTTCCTCCGGCAGCATTATCAATACATCGAGTTGTTCTTTCATCTACACAATTTCTCTGTCAATTTCTTCTTGACTCATCCTCTTGCCCTTTGCCTTGGCATTCTCTTTCTTCATCTTTCTTCTACTGTGGTCTTCCTCAAAATCTCTACTATAACTATTAGTATCCATCTTCTTCTCCTCTTTCTATGAGTTCTTCACTCATTCACCGTGAGCTGCACTAAAGCCTCTGCAACAACAAGTCCTCCTTGTTGCAACTTACCTCACCAAGCTTTCCTCTGTACTTGGTTTTTTGGCAAGCACTTGGTTCTCTATCTCTAGAATATCCTTTGAGCACTTCTCTCTGCTCCTTCTAGGCTTCAACTCATCTGCACCTTCTAAGAACACAACTGTCCTCTTGTATTTCAATCACCATTAAATAATTGGTTATGACCACTTCTTATTTCACTTAGAAAGTCTTACTAGCTTCCTTAATTACCTTGGCAATTCTACCGACATCCTTTGTGGAATTGCCTTTGTGATCTGCAACAATACCTCTGCAGTAACAAGTCTCCTCCTTGCTACATATGCCTCACTAGTCTTCTCTCCTTTGAGCTCAGTCTTTTAGCATGTCTTTGGTTCTTTCCTCAAACCTCTTGCTGACTAACAATCCTACCCAACACTTCTTTTGCTGGAATTGTTATCTCTGAGACAAATCTCCCCACAATTGCAACTGTGGAGCTGCCTCAACAACTTCTACCCAACCGCAGTTGGAAGTTGTTCTTAGTTTCTCTTGAGCACTCCTTACTCTGAGGTTATCACTGCAACTTTCTCACCTCCTTATGCTGTCACCTGTGTATCAATATAATAACCACATATTTTCCCATATTAAAATCAAAACCAAACATATCACCTCACCTTCAAGATCTCTACATGATCTTGTTCTACCATTTCCTGTTCTTTAAAAGGATTGTCCTTTATTCCTTGCATCTGCAAGTTTTGCTACACATCACCTCTGTGCGTTTACTATTTGTTAGATTAGAATCTGATCCCCTCTGCCTACATAAACATCTTTACACATAGCTCTGTTCTAAATTCTTTTAAATAGAATTTCTTTGTTCTATTTAACACCAATTGTTTCAATTACAATTCTGCTCTGATACCAAATGACGGAAGGTTACCCCTGCTTACCCACAGTATGCATGTACAATGCATAATCATATTTTTCCCAGGTATTTTAACTCACTATCGAGTCAAAATCTTTAACCATCAATGGTTTAGACCCCCTTTATTAAACTCTACGGAATCATTCATTACAATAGCCCAGTCTTTATTAAACCACCTTTCTATCGAACTTAATCGCCCCTCTAAACCTTCGTTAACCTTATGTTAACCCAAATATATATATATAGATATATATATATATATATATATATATATATATATATATATATATATATATATCCGCACATTAAACTAAATCCCACTCATTCCTTTGGACTTACATAAGAAATCCTTCATATCGTGCTATATTCTATTATAATGTTTATATAATAGAAATCACCATACTAGCCCCAAGAGTTAGCTCAATCGGTCAATCAAGTGCCTCGCCAATGGGAGGTCATAAGGTCGAAACTCGAAAGCTCTTGGGGTCAGGTCAGTAAATAGGCCGAGGGGTGTGACCCCCTTCAGGTGGGGTCCACCCTAGCGTTGTTCGATCCTGGACGTAGCAGACCCACTGACCATGGGTATCCGTGAAGCAGTTGTGAAAAAAATAAAATAGAAATCACCATAAACATGCATAAACCATACCTTTTCACCTTTTTACAGCCCTTGCACATTTTCTGATGCATGCCTTAATTGTAATCGGGTATCAGCTCTCCACGGTCACACTACACATAAACCTTCTGCTTCCGATATGCGATTACGCTGCCAGATTTCAAATACTACAAACTGCGCCATATAATTCTATTGGGTCCCCAATTTCAATGCCTTGTTGCGACCCTTCTCCACCGTCGATCTTATCCTCGATCCAAAAGCTATATTCCTTCCCGATCAACAAACTTTCTCAACGCTTTACAACCGTTGATCAAGATCCGCTTGATCCAACGCTCTACAGTGATTTTGGGTGAACAAGTTACACGAGGGTTAATGCCTTTTTGGATCCGATGGGCATTATAAACTCCCAACTTATAAAAGTTCGGGTCTGCCCCTTACAGTTAACGCTCAACCAACTTATGGCCCAATATCTGTTGGATGATGAGGTCTATAGATCCTATAGTCCAAATCGATACCCGTCTTCTCTCTCCGCTAGTACTTAGATTGAATCTTCGTCGTAGTTCTTCTTCCTGTTTCGACAAACCACGCTTGATATCGCTTGATCGTAATTGGGGATTGCCTAAGGCCCTCATTCACTGCTCCTGTTGCTTTCCTCTGATGCGATATATCGAAGCGATCGTACTTCACAACACTTCAAGGCTAGTTCATTTCTCTTGCGATCTAATCTTGTTTGTTGATCCTAAAGATCCAACAGATCCTATGCGTTGATAATTTATACTTTCGCCCTTCTCTTCACTTGGGTTTTTTTCACTGTTCTTCAATGTTTCTTGTGTGTTTTGAGTTTCTTTGGGGTTCCTCATCCTTCGCTATTTCGCTGCACACTCCTCCTGGCTTAACTCTGTGAGTTCTTTACTCACGGACAATTCAACCATTACTTGGTTCTACAATCATTCAACGCCCATTAAGATCCTCTGTCTCTTCTCTTCCTATGTGTATTCGCCTCGACTCTGCCTGTATAGATATTTATACTGAATTCCAATTCAATCATCACTCATCATTTAATACTCGAACACACATTCGAACTCAGAATTGAGTTGATCATATTAATAAATATAAACAATGATTACAGAATGAGATCTTTGCCTCTCTGGACTGATGTTCTAATATCAGTGGCCTTTGTTTACACTCTGCCCGTAGGTTTAAAACCACATTCTAGCTATCTATCTAGCATGTCTAATTTCCTACTTTCTAACCTCTGTCTTTGCCTTTTAGGCTTACATTTATACAAAAGGACTCTAAAACCAATTCCTGGTTTAGATCCATAAATTCTTCAACAAAATCCTAAAACCTCTTCCTCATCCCTAAGGATCCTCTCTAATCCATAAAATCATGAACTAACTCCTAATTTGAGTTTTACAATTATTTCTCAAATCCTGTCATCTCTCAATTATCCTAAATCCCTCATGCTCTCCTACATTTGAGAACATTTACAAATATGCATCACTATATTCAATTAAATCCTATTCTCATTAAAATCACTCAAAAGCCTAAATAATTACATTAATTCACACTTAGGAGACCAACTCCCTTGAAAACACAAAACTCATATGTCTACTAAAATACAATGACATTATTGGGTTGAATGCTCCTGCATCAGACTCCCAAAGTAGAAAATTTTCATGATCTCCTGATCATGTGTCTTCATAAGATGATAAAAAGCCTCCAAGGTCCTAAACTTTAGTTTGTAGCCTCCCAAATTCCTTGCACTTTTGTTGTTGTTGTACTTCTGCTGTCTTCTGTTTCATCTTCCTCTCCTTGTCAATCAGGTTCATACTCTGATATATCATGCTTCCTGCTGCTATCATTCTCCTCCATATGGACTGTTTCATCATCAACTGCCATAATTCTTCAATCTATGTCTCCAGTTCATCCTTGGACTGGTCCATATTCTGCCACTTACTGCTATTTCTTTCTCTCTATTTCAGGTTGTTGCTGCTGTCCACTAACTCTTCAAACTGTTGTTGGTTACTTTCACTTTGTAGTTGCTGGTTTACTTTTTCTTCTACTTTTTATCTTGCTACCATTGTAGACATTGCTCTTGCACTTGCTTTAACTTTTGCTACCTCCCTTTCATCCTTACCCTCTTTCATGATTATTTCTATCTGCATTGAATACTTTCCAACATTCTCTCCAGCAATTGAGCATCTCTATTCCATGGATTAAATTCTTCCATATAATCTTCTTCTTCCATTTTTGTTTGGTTGCTTATCTGTGCCAAATTTCCTCCAGCATCTGCATCTAAATCTGCACTCATAAAACACTTGTTAAAATAAAGAACATAAGGCTTCTGTGCCTTATCTTCCTTTGGTAACGATTTAGTTTGCTGCTCTGTTTCTTTCTCCTCTGACAGCACATCAGTATGCTGTTTTGAATTCTCAAAAGAATTCATGAGACTGTCAGCTAGTCTCTCCTCCACACCATCTATTCTAATGATGTCTTTCTGTCCCAGTCCACTGTAGTGAACTTCTTCATTCTCGTTCAATTCTTATTTTACAAACTGAACACTTACTTTTTGGTCTTCTAGCTTTTTTTCCAAAAGACTTAAATTATGCCACAAATTTTCCATCTCACTTGGAATTTCTCCCTAAAGTTCTATACAATCCTCACTATCTTCTTCTTTTTCACAAGAATAACTTCTTGTTGACACTAATTCATCATTCTTGATTAGAATAAAATTCTGATCCTCTATCCCTTTGATAGTTTTAGATGTTTGCCCATCACTCTCCCTTTGATCATTTAAGAAAATCAATTCATCGTTATCCTCCTCAATAGAAAATTTCTTATCATAGGACATAACTATCTCATCTCTACTGAGTATATTTCCTCCATTAAGCATGGAATTTATGAACTCTTTCTACTGTAATAACTCAACTTGATCTTCCTTTGAAAGGCAGTCATCCTCATACTTTACCTGGCAATTTTCAGCTTTATTCAAGACATTTCCATAAAATGGTTTGTCTTCTGCAATACCTGCATTCATACACAACCTGTCAGTTGTAAAACCACAAGACCTCATGATCTCATCTAATGATTCAATCACCAATTCCTCCAGCTATTCCAAGTCCTTTACATGACTTAGAAGTATTTTGATGGTCTTCTCCTCAATCTCATCAAGTCCTTTACTTGATTGCTTGATATCCTTCCCTACTTCCTCTTTTAAAACATAATTTAGATTCTCCCTGTTTTCTTCCCTTTTTATGTCAATATCAACAAATTGTCCTTATTTACATGTTTCACCTATAAACATACACAAATTATCAGCTTTAAAATAATCAGATCTTTTGCCCTCACTTGAAGTTTCAGTCTTCAAGTCTTCATCTTCACCCAGAACTTCACCCTGCTTTGGTTCACAAATGGACACTTCCATTTCAAACTCAGCTTCTCTGAGTTTTTCCATTAGCCACCTTACTTTCCTTTGTTGTAGCCTTCTTTGCAACTTATGCCACTTCACTGGCTTCTTCTTTAATACCCAACCTTGTCTTTGACTTTCCTCTAGCAGCATTATCACTACATCAAGTTGTTCTTTCATCTATGCAATTTCTACGTCAATTTCCTCTTAACTCATCCTCTTGCCATTTGCCTTGGCATTCTCTTTCTTCATCTTTCTTCTATTGTGGTCTTCCTCAGAATCTCTGCTATGACTATCAGTAGCCATCTTCTTCTCCTCTTTCTATGAGTTCCTCACTCATTCACCATGAGCTGCACTAAAGCCTCTACAACAACAAGTCCTCCTTGTTGCAACTTACCTCACCAAGCTTTCCTCTGTACTTGGTTTTTTGGCAAGCGCTTGGTTCTCTATCTCTAGAACCTCCTTTGAGCACTTCTCTCTGCTCCTTCTAGGTTTCAACTCATCTGCACCTTCTACGAACACAACTCTCATCTTGCATTTCAATCACCATGAAATACTTGGTTCTGACCACTTCTTCTTTCCCTTAGAAAGTCTTACTAGCTTCCTTCATTACCTTGGCAATTCTACCCACATCCTTCATTGAATTGCCTTTGTGATCTGTAACAATACCTCTGCAGTAACAAGTCTCCTCCTTGCTACATATGCCTCACTAAGCTTCTCTCCTCTGAGATCAGTCTTTCAGCATCTCTCTGGTTCTATCCTTGGACCTCTTTCTGACTAACAATCCTACCCAACACTTCTTTTGCTGGAATTGTTATCTCTGAGACAAATCTACCCACAATCGCAATTGTGGAGCTGCGTCAACAACTTCTACCCAGCTGCAGTTGGAAGTTGTTCTAAGTTTCTCTTGAGCACTCCTTGCTCTTAGGCTATTGCTGCAACTTTATCACCTCCTTATGTTGTTACCTATGTATCAATATAACAACCACATATTCTCCCATATTCAAATCAGAACAAAACATATCACCTCACCTTCAAGATCTCTGCATGATCTTGTTCTACCATTTCTTGTTCTTTAAAAGGATTGTCCTCTATTCCTTGCATCTGCAAGTTCTGCTACACATCAACTCTGTGCATTTACTATTTGTCAGATTAGAATCTGATCCCCTCTGCCATCATAAACATCTTTACATATAGCTCTGTTCTAAATTATTTTACATAGAATTTCTTTGTTTTGTTTAACACCAATTGTTTCAATTACAATCCTTCTCTGATACCAAATGATGCAGGATTACCCCTGCTTACCCACAATATGCATGTATAATGCATAATCATATTTGTGCCAGCAATTTTAACTCACTATCGAGTCAAAATATTCAACCATCAATGGTTTAGACCCTCTTTATTAAACTCTACGGAATCATTCATTACAATAGCCCAGTCTTTACTAAACCACCTTTCTATCAGACTTAATCACCCCTCTAAACCTTCGTTAACCTTTTGTTAACCCAAATATATATATATATATATATATATATATATATATATATATATATATCCACACATTAAACTAAATCCCACTCATTCCTTTGGACTTACACAAGAAATCCTTCATATCGCGCTATATTCTATTATAATGTTTATATAATAGAAATCACCATAAACATGCATAAACCATACCTTTTCGCCTTTCTACAACCCTTGCACATTTTCCGATGCATGCCTTTATCGCAATAGGGTATCGGCTCTCTGCAGTCACACTACACATAAACCTTCCGCTTTTGATATGTGATTACACTGCCGGATTTCAAATACTACAAACTGTGCCATATAATTCTATCGGGTCCGCAATCTCAATGCCTTGTCGTGAGCCTTCTCCACTGTTGATCTTATCCTCGATCCGATGGCTATACTCCTTCCTGATCGACAGACTTTCTTGACGGTTTACAACCGTTGATCAAGATCCGCTTGATCTGACGCTCTACAACGATTTCAGGTGAACAAGTTATGCGAGTGTTAATGCCTTTTCGGATCTGATGGGCATTATAAGCTCCCAACTTATAAAAGTTGGGGTCAGCCCCTTACAGTTAATGCTCGATCAACTTACAGCCTGATATCCATTGGATGACGAGGCCTTTAGATCCTACAGTCCAGATAGATACCCGTCTTCTCTCTCCACTAGTACTTAGATCGAATCTCCGCCATCGTTCTTCTTCCTGATTCGACGGACCATGCTTGATATTGCTTGATCATAATCTGGGATTGCTTAAGGCCCTCGTTCACTGCTCATGTTGCTTTCCTTCGATGCGATATATCGGAGCGATCGCACTTCACAACACTTCAAGGCTTGTTCATTTCTCTTGCGATCTAATCTTGTCCGTTGGTCCTAAAGATCCAACGGATCCTATGCACTGATACTTTATTCTTTTGCCCTTCTCTTCACTTGGGTTTTTCTTTGCTGTTCTTCAATGTTTCTTGTGTGTTTTGAGTTTCTTTGGGGTTCCTGATCCTTCGCTATTCTGTTGCACACTCCTCCTGGCTTATCTCTATGGGTTCTTTACTCATGGATGATTCAACCATTAATTGGTTCTGTGATCGTTCAACGTCCATTAAGATCCTCTGTCAATTCTCTTCCTCTGTGTATTCGCCTTGACTCTACCTGTACACATATTTCTACTGAATTCCAATTCAATCATCACTCATCATTTAACACTCGAACACACATTCGAACTCATAATTGAGTTGATTATATTAATAAATATAAACAATGATTACAGAATAATATCTCTGTCTCTCTGGCCTGATGTTCTAATATCAGTGGCCTCTATTTACACTCTACCCGTAGGCTTAAAACCAATTCTAGCTATCTATCTAGCCTGTGTAATTTCTTACTTTCTAACCTCTATCTTTGCCTTTTAGCCTTACATTTATACAAAAGGACTCTAAAACCAATTCCTGGTTTAGATCCATAAATTCTTCAACAAAATCCTAAAATCTCTTCCTCATCCCTAAGGATCCTCTCTAATCCATAAAATCATGAACTAATTCCTAATCTAAGTTTTACAATTAATTCTCAAATCCTCAAATCTCTCAATTATCCTAAATCCCTCATGTTCTCCTACATTCAAGAACATTTACAAATATGCCTCACTATATTCAATTAAATCCTATTCTCATTAAAATCACTCAAAAGCCTAAATAATTACATTAATTCACACTTAGGAGACCAACTCTCTTGAAAACACAAAACCCCTATGTCTACTAAAATACAATGACATTATTGGGTTGAATGCTCCTGCATCAGACTCCCAAAGTAGAAAATTTTCATGATCTCTTGATCATGTGTCTTCATAAGTTGATAAAAATCCTCCAGGGTCCAAAACTTTAGTTTGTAGCCTCCCAAATGCCTTGCACTTTTGCTGTTGTTGTACTTTTGCTGTCTTCTGTTTCATCTTCCTCTCCTTGTGAATTAGGTTCATACTCTGATTGATCATGCTTTTTGCTACTATCATTCTCCTCCATATGGACGGTTTCATCATCAACTGCCATAATTCTTCAATCTTTGTCTCCAGTTCCTCCTTGTACTGGTCCATATTCTTCCACTTACTCCTATTTATTTCTCTCTATTTTAGGTTGTTGTTGTTGTCCACTAACTCTTCAAACTGTTGTTGGTTACTTTCACTTTGTAGTTGCTGGTTTACTTTTTCTTCTACTTTTTCTCTTGCTACCACTGTAGACATTGCTCTTGCTCTTGCTCCAACTTTTTCTACCTCCCTTTCATCGTTACCCTCTTTCATGATTATTTCTGTCTGCACTGAATCATGACTTTGCAGCATTCTCTCCAGCAATTGAGCATCTCTATTCCATGGATTAAATTCTTCCATAGAATCTTCTTCTTCCATTTTTGTTGGCTGCTTATCTGTGCCAAATTTCCTCCAGCATCTGCATATAAACCTGCACTCACAAAACACATGTTAAAATAAAAAACATAAGGCTTCTATGCCTTATCTTCCTTTGGCAACAATTCAGTTTGCTACTCTGTTTCTTTCTCGTCTGTCAGCACATCAGTATGCTATTTTGAATTCTCAAAAGAATTCATGAGACTGTTAGCTAGTCTCTCCTCCACACCATCTGTTCTAATGATTTCTTTCTGTCCCTGTCCACTGTAGTGAACTTCTTCATTCTCGTTCAATTCTAATTTTACAACCTAAACACTTACTTTTTGGTCTTCTAGCCTTTTTTTCAAAAGACTTAACTCATGCGACAAATTTGCCATCTCGCTTGGAATTTCTCCCAAAAGTTCTGTACAATCCTCACTATATTCTTCTTTGTCACAAGCATAACTTCTTGTTGACACTAATTCTTCATTCTTGATTACAATAAAATTCTGATCCTCTATCCCTTTGATAGTTTTAGATGTTTTTTCATCACTCTCCCTTTGATCATTTAAGAAAATCAATTCCTCGTTATCATCTTCAATAGAAAATTTCTTATCATAGGACATAACTGTGTCATCTCTACTGAAGGTATTTCCTCCATTAAGAATGGAATTTATGAACTCTTTATGCTGTAATAACTAAACTTGATCTTCCTTTCAAAGACAGTCATCATCATACCTTGCCTGGCAATCTTCAGGTTTATTCAAGACATTTCCATAAAATGGTTTGTCTTCTGCAATACTTGCATTCATACACAACCTGTCAGTTGTAAAACCACAAGACCTCATGATCTCATTTGATGATTCAATCACCAATTCCTCCAGTTGTTCCAAGTCCTTTACATGACTTAGAAATATTTCGATGGTCTTCTCCTCAATTTCATCAAGTCCTTTACTTGATTGCTTGATATCCTTCCCTACTTCCTCTTTTAAAACAGAATTTAGATTCTGCCCTTCCCTTTTTATGTCAATATCAGCAAATTGTCCTTATTTACATGTTTCACCTTTAAACATAAACAAATTATTAGATTTAAAATCATCAGACCTTTTTCCCTCACTTGAAGTTTCAGTCTTCAAGTCTTCATCTTCACCCAAAACTTCACCCTGCTCTGGTTCACAAATGGACACTTCCATTTCCAACTCAGTGTCTTTGAGTTTTTCCATTAGCCACCTTTCTTTCCTTTGCTGTAGCCTTCTTTGCAACTTATGCCACTTCACTGGCTTCTTCTTTAATACCCAACCTTGTCTCTGACTTTCCTCTAGTAGCATTATCAATACATCGAGTTGTTCTTTCATCTATGCAATTTCTCTGTCAATTTCCTCTTGACTCATCCTCTTGCCATTTACCTTGGCATTCTCTTTCTTCATCTTTCTTCTACTATGGTCCTCCTCAGAATCTCTGCTATGCCTATCAGTAGCCATCTTCTTCTCCTCTTTCTATGAGTTCCTCACTCATTCACCATGATCTGCACTAAATCCTCTGCAAGAACAAGTCCTCCTTGTTGCAACTTACCTCACTAAGCTTTTCTCTGTACTTGGTTTTTTGGCAAGCACTTGGTTCTCTATCTCTATAACCTCCTTTGAGCACTTCTCTCTGCTCCTTCTAGGCTTCAACTCATCTACACCTTCTAAGAACACAACTGTCCTCTTGTATTTCAATCACCATGAAATACTTGGTTATGACCACTTCTTCTTTCACTTAGAAATTCTTACTAGCTTCCTTCATTACCTTGGAAATTCTACTCACATCCTTTGTCGAATTGCCTTTGTGATATGCAAAAATACCGCTACAGTAACAAGTCTCCTGCTTGCTACATATGCCTCACTAAGCTTCTCTCCTCTGAGCTCAGTCTTTCAGCATCTCTCTGGTTCTTTCCTTGAACCTCTTGATGACTAACAATCCTACCCAACACTTCTTTTGTTGGAATTATTATCACTGAGACAAATCTACCCACAATTGCAACTGTGGAGTTGCCTCAACAACTTCTACCCAACCGCAGTTGGAAGTTGTTCTCAGTTTCTCTTGAGCACTCCTCGCTCTTAGGCTATTGCTGCAACTTTCTCACCTCCTTATGTTGTCACCTGTGTATCAATATAACAACCACATATTCTCCAATATTCAAATCAGAACAAAACATATCACCTCACCTTCAATATCTCTGCATGATCTTGTTCTACCATTTCCTGTTCTTTAAAATGATTGTCCTCTATTCCTTGCATCTGCAAGTTCTGCTACATATCACCTTTCTGTGTTTACTATTTGTCAGATTAGAATCTAATCCCCCTCTGCCTTCATAAACATCTTTACACATAGCTCTGTTCTAAATTCTTTTACATAGAATTTCTTTGTTCTGTTTAACACCAATTGTTCCAATTACAATTCTGCTCTGATACCAAATGGTGCAGGGTTAGCCATGCTTACCCACAGTATGCATGTACAATGCATAATCATATTTGTCCCACCAATTTTAACTCACTATCGAGTCAAAATCTTCAACTATCAATGGTTTAGACTCCCTTTGTTAAACTCTATAGAATCATTCATAACAATAGCCCAGTCTTTACTAAACCACCTTTCTATTGGACTTAATCACCCTTCTAAACCTTTGTTAACATTTTGTTAACCAAAATATATATATATATCTGCACATTAAACTAAATCCCACTCATTCCTTTGGACTTACACAAGAATTCCTTCATGTCACGCTATATTCTATTATAATGTTTATATAATAGAAATCACCATAGACATGCATAAACCATACCTTTTTGCCTTTTTACATCCCTTGCACGTTTTCCGATGCATGCCTTTATCGCAATCGGGTATCGGCTCTTCGAAATCACACTACACATAAACCTTCCGCTTTCGATATGCAATTACACTGCCGAATTTCAAATACTACAAATTGCGCCATATAATTCTATCGGGTCCGTAATCTCAATGCCTTGTTGCGACCCTTCTCCACCATCAATCTTATCCTCGATCCAACAGCTGTACTCCTTCACGATCAACAGACTTTCCTGGTGCTTTACAACCGTTGATCAAGATCCTCTTGATCCAACGCTCCACAACGATTTCGGGTGAACAAGTTACACGAGGGTTAATGCCTTTTCGGATCCGATGGGCATTATAAACTCCTAACTTATAAAAGTTTGGGTCCGCCCCTTTCAGTTAACGCTGGATCAACTTACGGCCTGATATCCGTTGGATGACGAGGTGTTTAGATCCTATAGTCTAGATCGATACCCGTCTTCTCTCTCTGCCAGTACTTAGATTGAATCTCCATCATTATTCTTCTTCCTGATCTGACGGACCACGCTTGATATCACTTGATCGCAATCGAGGATTGCTTAAGGCCCTCATTCACTACTCCTATTGCTTTCCTTCGATGCGATATCTGAGCGATTGTACTTCACAACACTTCAAGACTAGTTCATTTCTCTTGCGATCTAATCCTGTCCATTGATCCTAAAGATCCAACAGATCCTGTGCGCTGATACTTTATTCTTTCGCCCTTCTCTTCACTTGGGTTTTTTTCACTGTTCTTCAATGTTTCTTGTGTGTTTTGAGTTTCTTTGGGGTTCCTCGTCCTTCGCTATTCCACTGCACACTCCTCCCGGCTTAACTCTGTGAGTTATTTACTCATGGATGATTCAACCATTACTTGGTTCTGTGATCATTCAACGCCGATTAAGATCCTTTGTCTCTTCTCTTCCTCTGTGTATTCACCTGGACTCTGCCTATACACATATTTATACTGAATTCCAATTCAATCATCACTCATCATTTAACACTCGAACACACATTCGAACTCAGAATTGAGTTGATTATATTAATAAATATAAACAATGATTACAAAATGAGATCTCTGTCTCTCTGGCCTGATCTTTGGAACATTATTGTGGTGATGTTCATTAATAATAATATAAAGAGTATTGAAAATGTTAAGGATAGAAGGTTATTAAAAAGCTTATAAACATTGGTATATAAAAATGTAGAATATCTTTGGGATGTTATTGTGGTCATATTCATTGAAAATAATATAAATATGATTGAAAATGTTAAGAATAGAAGTTTATTTAAATTTTATAAACATTATTTTATAAAAGTGTAGGATAAACATTTATTTAAAATTTTACAGGCTTCGCTAATCAATCTATTAAATATTTATAAATAATTTTAAAAATAATATAAAAAATTATAATAGTTTATTATAATCTAATATTATAAAATAATTTTATAATTAATCATTTTCTAACCCGTAGGCTTAAAACCACATTCTAGCTATCTATCTAGCCTGTCTAATTTCTTACTTTCTAACGTCTGTCTTTGCTTTTAGGCTTACATTTATACAAAAGGACTCTAAAACCAATTCCTTGTTTAGATCCATAAATTCTTCAACAAAATCCTAAAATATCTTCCTCATCCCTAAGGATCCTCTCTAATCCACAAAATCATGAACTAACTCCTAATTTGGGTTTTACAATTAATTCTCAAATCCTCTCATCTCTCAATTATCCTAAATCCCTCATGTTCTCCTACATTCGAGAACATTTACAAATATGCCTCACTATATTCAATTAAATCCTATTCTCACTAAAATCACTCAAAAGCCTAAATAATTACATTAATTCACACTTAAGGGACCAACTCCTTTGAAACCCTTTTGTTTTCCTTTACCCTTTATTTGTATTTCTTATGTAATTTTAAGTCACTTTATGTAATAAATGATCCCAACTGCACCAAAGCATCTCTCCTTGTTGCAAGACAAAGAAACACTGCAAAAATTAGTTCAAATCGAGCATTATCTAGCTAAAAAGAAACAAAGAAGAAAAGGCATTAAAAACAGAGTTTTGAAGAAGGTCAAGAAACATTAGAAAGTGGGATTTTCAAGTGAAAAATCGAAATTTACACCTATATAAGGCCTCACATTTCATTTTCAAGTTCATCATTCTCATTTGGCAAGCAAGAAGTCAAAAAGTGAGGAGAAGAGGAAAGGTTGAGTGAGTTTTGGGCGAAGGAGAGTTGGCGCTGCACTTCTGGAGGGTGGCACTGTGCATCTGGAGTAGTGGTGGAGTGGTGCTACACGTAGGCAAACTGGCATTGTGCATTTCAGGCAGGCAGGGTTGGCGCTGCGCATTGAGAACTTGGCACTGTGCGTTGAGGCCCGACACTGCGCGTCTGGCAAATTTCCCAGTGTAATTTTACACTACGTTGCGCTGTTCCTAGGGGCACCCAATGCACAAATGGTCTACTTTCTTGGATTCAGAGTGATGAAAACATGCACCCTATGGATTTTCTAAGGTTTTGGGCAAAATTGGTCCACCAAAAGGTCAAAAAACACCCTAAAAATGACCTTTCTGGCACTTTTTGGACACACGAAGTAGTCTTGGGAGAATCAAGTTTTGAGGGGTCAAATGAGCTCTAAATTCTGAAATTCTAGGTGTTTTGGAACTTAGACTTGAAGAGATTTCCAATGAGCTATCATGAGCTCAATTTGGATGCAGGGAAGGTCTCCAAAAGGGACTTGAAAGTGGTGTTGTGCGTTGGGCCAATGGCGTTGCACATAGGGCAGTTTTGCATAGGATTGCTAGTTTTCCATTTTTTGACTATGTTCATGGATTTTCTCTCATGGAGGATGATTTACCATTGCAAATGATGACTTGACATGTAAATATGATGGATAACTAGGAGTAGAGGGTAGATTCATTGCTTTAAAAGTCAATTTGAGCTCAAATGAAACAGCTTTTCACTTTTCGAGACAAGTTGTTAAGATGCCTATATTCATGTTTTCTTGTTCAGTGTTGGTTAGATTATCTCCTCATCTTAGGGATTTGACCCCTCAGGATGGGAGGAGGTTGAATTGATGTCTATATCTTCTTCTTCTTTCTCATTATAAAGGGTTGGACTCAGCTGGATGCTAAGACCTTGATTGTACATCATTTTGTAGCAGTTTAGGAGGAGATTAATAAGAATTGTAGCTAGCTATTTTTATGGGATCCATGTGGTATGGAGTTTTAGTACAGTTTCTTATTTTTTTATCATATGTTAATGTGTTTTTTATACTTGGTTAATCATTTCATTGCTTCTAAGTGAATGCTTTCAAGTTTGATAGGCAGAATTCATTATATCAGTGCTCTGCTTCGGGAAAACATTCACCATTTCATGTTTTCTGCAGTCTAGGAAGGATCCATGGTTTTCACATGCTCTTCTTAGCTTCTCACCAGTCTTAAACATCTCACCCCATCAAGCCCTATAGTTCTAAACCTTATGCCTACCTTGCCCCATTGAATGCCCTGCACAAAACCAGGACTACCAGCTTGATTTTTCATTATTTTCCTTTCAATGTTATAATACATATTTATACATGCCAAAGCATCCAATACCATGGAATGAAAACCATCACGTCCAATACCATGGACCGAAAACCATCGCGTCCAAAAACATGTGGAAAATCATGCACAAAACCATGGGTGGGTCTGCCCAACCTAACATAGAGTCCAAAACCAAAATTTTCCGGGGCGCTACCTCGGACCCCATAAAGTGGTGTTACGGGTACACCTCAAACCCCCTGTGACCTCCCCCTCCCCCCTGCTACACAATCGGTGCAATGAAGGGGGGCACCATCCCCCCTATAACCCCCCGGTTAACTACGTGGGCTAGTCGTGGAAAGAATATAACAAAACCCAACATTCTCCCACTTGTTGTTTTCTTTCCATATGGGGCTACAAGAGAGCTTGGTCATTTTTCTAGCCCTAAAACACCCATAGTCTCTCTACACCAAGAGAACTTCTCAGAGCTCATAGATTTTGTCAATGCATCTGTAGTATTCTTCAAAGTGTCCACCTTTACCAGCAACACCTTTTTGTCTTCTATCATATCCCTCACAAAGTGATACTGAACATCAATGTGCTTTTTCTTTGAACGATATGCGGGGTTCTTTGCCAAGAAAATTGCACTTTGGCTATCACAGTCTATCCTTATAGCTCCCTGTACCAACCCCATACTTGAACACAATCTCTGCAACCAAACTGCTTCCTTGCTTGCATGAGTGGCTGCCATGTATTCTACCTATATAGTTGATAGTGCCACTACAGATTGTTTCTTACTCATCCAACTAACTTCACCTCCAAATAGGTTAAAGATGGTGAGCTCCAGTATTGTAGCAATAATGCTACAACTCCTGGGGCTTCCTGTCTCTTAATTTTATCAACCCGGTAGTTCGTACAAACTTGGAAGCGGCGGTGCTATATGCACAAGTACTAGCTCTTGTCGCAGCTGTCACTTGGTCAGCTGGCACAAGTCCGCTAGGGCTCAAGCCAACTTCTATAGGCTCTCAGAGGAAGCTTGCTAATTGATGGACGGAAGCTATTCTCAAAGGAAAACTACTCTACTTGACAAAATGGACTGAAAGCAAATCAAAGCATGTAAACCTAGGAAACCCTAATTTAACTAGTCTAACCTCTACAATGCAAAAAATGTGAATGAAACTTCTACCAATACTGCTGTTACCTCTAATAAGTGCAAATGCATGGATCTAAACTACTTGCATCATGAAAGATATGTTTTTGTATTTTTCCTTCAAGTGTGTGGAATGATTGTGATCTTGTGCTAACTAGGGTTTGGTTGTGCAGATGGGATGGAGAAGGAAGGAAAGCGTGGGACAGGTTGGGGAGGCTAGGAGAGGTCCCTAGGGATCCTTAGCATCCATCCACAGAGGTTCCTCACATTCAGAATCTCGGCAACCGAGTGAGTGGTCTCCTACAGGAAGTCTGCAGGGGATCCTACAGGATACTCTGGTTTCTACAGGATGTCTACCAACAGCTACAGGATGACCTACCGTGAGTGTTTGGCATGATGGAGGGGTGATGAAATGGTAGGGGGAGATGTGTAAGGTAGGAATGAGGCTGGTGATGGCTGTAGAAGTGGAGGAATAGGATAGGGAGTGAATGTAGGGAGTAGGTTGGAAGATAGAGGGCTAGGTCAACGAAAGGGCTAGAGAATGGAAGTACGTGAGGAGTGAAAGACTTTGGGAGATAACAGAGCGGAGCAGAGGTCAAGGATGTGTTTTGAGGAGGTGATGAAGGTGCCTTGCATAGTGTTTACAACTGAACCAACAAGGACATGCAAGAAAACAAAGAGGTAGTTATGAAACCTATGACCTAGTTACTTCACTCTAATCTGTCCTAACAACAAAGGAAATGAACAGAAGTTTATTTGCAGTGAAACCATGTGAAACAATTATGAAACTAAGTGATTATAAACCTAAACATGCATCCAAACTGATATCAAGTTCTGCAAATGAGATTCAAACACTAATGATTGCATGGTGAAGCAAAGAAAGTGTTTTTGTTGGCAGCAAGGTTACATTGGTCCCAGCTCATGATTCCACTGAAGGGGAGGTGAGATCCAAAGTACTTGGTAGCCTTTTTCTGAATATATTCCCTGTGATTAACCTATCAAGCAAATCTGAACATTAACAACCTTTTCTAATCATCAAAAGCAACCTAAACAACAACACAATATTTAAATCTAAAGAGCAGATTTTATTATGAGAATGCAGCAAAGACACATAAATATAAACAAGGGAGGTACTGGGTGCTTGAGATGGGCCCAACCCCAAGAGCTACAGCCTCCCATGAACGATTTAGAGCTGGTGCAAAGCTGGATCCATCTTTATTAATCAAGAAATGAAAAGTACATCAAAACTGTCCATAAGGAGAGCTTGAGAATGAGCTGAAAGCAAAGCTAATCCATGGCCTAAAAATCGAACTACAAGCTAGCTAACTAATGGCTAAAACAAAATGACTAACTAGCTACAAAAATGACTACCCACTAGCTAACCAAAATGAGGCCCCAAGCCTTCTTATTTATACAATTTGAGGACCCAACAGTCCTCCTAAAAATTAGGGACTTGGCTGCCCAAGACTTGTAGTTAACAGCAGTCCAACTTGACTTGCTTGGCTGCCCTTGAGCTGATTGATTCGGTGGCCCTTGAACTCCAAGCTGATGGTGGAGAATTCGAGGTAAGGGTCCATAAATGAGGGGGACACCTTCCTACAAATCCTCTAGCTTGTTCTCCCACGAATTTGGCTGCCAAGTGCTCATTAAGACCTTCAATTTTGTCTCCAAGTTGACCAACAAGGCTACACAAAGCACCCATTAGACTTGTTGGCATAATGACTAACCAAATTCACTCTATTAACATAAAAATAATCAAAAACATGCAATAAACAAATGAGAATGGTGGATTAAGTCAAATTAGGAAGTTGAATGAGCCCAAATAATTGTGCATTGTTGGGGCTCATCATCACCCCCCTACTGAAAGTGTTGCTCATCCTTTGAGCAACCAAATCTCTCCCCTTGTCCTTGATGGCCCTGGTGACTTCCTTGGCTAGCATCTCGGCCGATTGCTCCTTTGGCTTCCCTCTTTTCAAACTTTCCTGTAGAAACTGTTCGCTGGCTTCCTGTAGAAACAGTCCTGTAGTGGCTTTTTCTGTCTTCCTGTAGAAACACTATTCACTGTTTTGGCCTGCTTGGATGAGGCTGCCTTCTCCTTGAACTGTGCTGCTACCTGGAAGCTGACGAATCCAACTGATGCAAGCCCAATGTATTATAAAATCACACAAGTACAATGAGCTGCCCGAGAATAGATAGTGCATGCCAAATCTGGATGGGAAGGAGTGTTTCCAGGCCTTTAACTGAATCGAATGGCATTCTTAATCTTGGATTTGAACTCTACTAAGAATTGATAACAGAAGCAGAACAGAACATAAGATAGATCAAGTTGTCCTTGCCTCAACAGCCGCTGGTACACAACAAATGGCATGAAATGCTCGAACAATGCTTCCATGTATTGAAGGTGGTGTCCAATTTATTAAGGATAATAGCTGGTATATGATCTCATCAGATCCCAATAATGCAGCTGTTGTGTCACTCTGTTCTTTGGGCAAAAATAGCATGATCCACCTCAACTATTTTCACCTTTCTTCAAGCCCCAAGCTTGATGAAGAGAAACACTGCTTCATACCTTTCAGAATAGAGATAAATGCAAATATACCCTCATTACACCATGCAAGCGCAAATCAAAATGAATGCTGCTCAGATAAAAAATAAATGCACCAGCAAGATTACAAGATTCTCAGCGATGCAATTGAACTCAGAAATTTTCAGATTAGGGATCAAATAGTCATATTGAGTAGTCTCAGACCTATGTGAAGATGTCAATCATCACAGAGAGTAGCCTTATGCTAAGATGTCAATCAGAATGACAAAAAGGATACATGAATAAAACCCACTGCTAGATGCCTTTGCCTCAGGAAAGCATGAGAATATGCTAGAAGGCCTTGACAGAAAGGAGCCAAACAGCTTTTGATACAAGCTGCCTTATAAAGTGATGTAGATTATGCCTCAGAACCATACAACAGGTTAGCTCGAATATGGCCTCATACTGCTCCTGATATATCTTATTGCACAGAGCTTTAGATTAGATCTTTAAAGACAACTAATTTACCTCCAAGAAATGATCTCTGCCTCAAAAGAGACCAGATATATGCTCAAGAGGAAAGGCGAGACCAGATCTTTGATAAATCAATGGAGAACTGCTTCAGACATATGCAAAGTAGGCTTAGATTTACTTCTGGTTAAACGTCACAGAGATATGTTTGATTCAGCTAGATATGAAGTTGAACCACTGAGAGGAGCCTCAAGAATGCTGAAATTTCAGGCTTCTCTGCTCTGCTGCACTTTCCTGTAGAACGCCTTCCTGTAGACTGCGTTCCTGTAGAACTGCCCGGCGGGAATTGTTTAAAGAACTGGAGAGATCTCGGGAATAAAAGGTAGAAATCGGTAGAGCACCATTGTTTAACTGATCTGGATGGTGGACATGCGCTTCAGTTGACCGCTGTTGAACAAAGAGTGGTGAGAGTTGCAGCCAAGCGTCCCTTGAATTACTGCGTGACTTGTGGTGAGGTGGAAAAACACATGCACGCTGGCTTTTTCGAACTGAAGTGATTTTATGAACTGCATGTCTTCTATTTGTTAATCAACTGCACTAGAGTTAAACTTCCGATCACTGTTTTTTTCTTTTACAATTTTTTTATTTTTGCGAGAGTCCATTGTCCACGTGCACTGCGTGGCTGCCGGCGGAGTTCTGAAGCAGACAATCAATTGATCCTTGCTACATTCGTGGCTTAATCCCTCATCCCATTCGTTTATGCAGCTCCCAATTAAATCTATGCAATAGAAGAATGAGATTAGTCACATACCTCGAAGTTGGATGGTTGCCGTGAGCTGCTGTGGCTGCCTGCTCTGATTTTGCTGCTGCATGCTTAGTTTTCCTGATTGCATATGGCTTGGCTGCTAATCTTTGATTGTGTTTTTCATGTGCAGGTGTCCTCTGGCCGGATCCAAGCTCCAGACAATTGTTTCCACGTTCAAATCTGCACGTTCAAGCTGCTGTTGCTGCATCTTCCCCGAACCAGAACTTGTTTTCGACATTTCTCCCAAACGCCAAAGCGGATCGATCTGAAACTTGCTGAGCATGTTACCACCATCATTATGCATCTCCCATAGCAAATTCATGATCAATGGATGCACAGATTTCGAGAAAAATGGAAAATGGCTGAAGATTTCAGAGGTCGATTTCTCAGAAACCGTGCATCAGAATCGGCTGAAACTGCTTGGGTAGGCTACTATCATCCATGTGCATCTCCCCATGAAACAGGTTTTGAAACGGATGCACGGATATGGAGAAAATGCAAAAATGGCTGATGGTGATGGAAGCTGATTCCTTGGAAACCGTGCACCGGAATTGGCTGAAACTGCTCAACCATGTTTCCATCGGCCTTGTACAATCCCCCATAAAATGGTTTGTCAAATGGATGCATGGTTCTCAAGTTATGGCAAAAACAAATTCTGCTCTATGTGTTTTTGGCTTCAAGGCATTTTGCATGTGCTTGCATGGTATGATAAAATGAATTTTGGCTGTGATGCAGGTATGGAGATGATGGAGGAGGAGTTGGAAGATTGCAGGAGGACTTCTGAACCTTTGAGGAAGCTACCATGCTCGCCAAACCACTTTTTGAAATCCATGGCTAGTTTCCCTCAATTTCTATAGGAAGTTCCTGTAGAAGCACAATGAGAAGCACAAGGAGGTGGACGAATGATGGAGAAAGGAAAGGGATGGACACACAAGTGCTTGTAGGCCTAATCAACAGATTCCCACCATTAGATTCATTTTTGAGATTGGATTTGGCTCGTCCAAAGGTTCTATAGGATGTTTCCTGTAGAAATTCAGAGCTTTCCTGTAGAAGACACAGTTTTGAGGAAAGAAGCTTAATGACATGAAAAAAATGATGGAAAAGGGGTGAGGAATGGAAACATGGATGTGGGTAGGCCTCATGGACATATTCCAAGCCTTCAGGTCCTCCTCGGAGATCAATTTGGCTCTTTTGTAAGCTTCCTGTAGAAGATACGAAACTTCCTGTAGAAGGCACAAAAACTCCTTTGTCTTTGATTTGAGTGCTCCTCCTGTCATGAAACGTCCTTCTTTAACCTGCAATGTCATTGCTGCAACATGAAATCATTCAATGGAGATCAGCTTTTTATTTTTTCTTTCTTTTTTTTTTTTTTTGAGAAACAACTAGGGTGCCTCATGGAGGTTTTCACCCTAATTGCCTGCCTTGGGCGCCTCCAAGGGAGGTTTTCACCCAAAGATCTTATTCTCTTTTCTCCTTTTTTTTCCAACCCATTGACCGCCTCATGGAGGTTTTCAATCAATGAGCCAATCTAAGGCGCCTCCAAGGAGGTTTTCACCTTAGATTTCTATTTTCCTCTTTTTTTCATTTTTTTCTTTTTTTTTCTTTTTTTTTCTCTCTTTTTTTCTTTTTTTTTTCTTTTTTCTACCCTACCCTACTTGAAAAACAAAATCGTTCTCAAGTATAAGAATACTTCCAATGGAGCCATGTGCACATCGAGATTAGAGAAAAAATGATGTGAAGGCTCGAAATGCATGCTTGGACAAGTATCCAAATCTCAGAGACCAAATGATCTGGCGTTGAAGGGATCAAACAAAGCTGAGGAAGAAAGTGCTGCCGCAACTTAGTGACCTTCTGAAACCATATCTCAATATAGCTTTGATATCCTTGGTTCCTTTGTTGATCTGGATCATTCTTCATGTCACCTTCTATCATGACCTTCTGATCTTCCTCTTTTTGTTGATCTTTCTCTTGAGTACATGGAGGATTTGATGATAACCATGAGGGAACTCTCTCGATCTCTGATTTAGATCTCTTCTCTTCATCAAGTGCAGCCCATGGTTCTTTGATCTCCTCATTTGGATCTTCTTTTGCTAGATGTGATCCTTCAATGCTTTCAAGATGATCTCTTTTTTGCAATGCTTTTCCTGAGCTTTGGTGAACATCATTGAGCTCAAAAGGAGTCATTTGCACATGATGTGCCTCAGCTTTTCACTTGTGTTGAGCTGCCCCAATGTGTGGGTTTGGAGATGATGGTACGGGTAGTTGAGTGGAGGTGTGAAATTGAGATGGAGATGGATGGCACTGTGGTTGGGTAGGCATTTGGGGTTGCCTTGGTGGAGGAGGAGGCGATGGTTGTGGATGAGCAGGTGGTGGAGGAAAATGAGCGGGATGAGAGTTGTATTGGGGCCTCCACTCCTGATAAGGTGCATTCCACTGAGGCTGTGGTTGAGCATAAGAGTGAAATTAATGAGCAACTGGTTGGGCATAATATGGATCTGTGAAGGAATAAGGAGGAGGTGTGAACCAGGAAGGATGAGCAGGGGGACCCCAAGAAGGCATGAAGGTGGCTTGGTAAGGGTCATAATAGGTCTCGGGTGTCCCTTGTAGTTCCTGCTGGTAGGGTATGGGTCCATGTGGCCTCCTTTGGTTCATATAACAGAGTGATTCAGTGGCTCCCTTGGCTCTTTGATATGTAGCTTTGATTCTGGGCAAGGAAGGGCACTGATCTGTAGGATGGTATTCTTCACAGATGAAACACACTTCTAGAGGGTGCATTGGACATTCGTTCCTAGGATGCTTTCTAGTGCACCTAGGACAAAAAATGGCCAAAGCCCTCTTGGCTTCTTCTTGCTTCTTTTGGATCCGCAAGGTATCTAGTTGCATGGCAAGAAACTGCCTCATATCACTCTTGAAATCTTCGATCTGATTTGCAAATTCATCTTTGGACAAGGGACTGCTCCCAACATCTCTGCTTGTAGCCATTTGCTTCAGAGGAATGTTTCTTCTTCTTCTCCCCTAGAGGTTCTTCAGATATGTCTTGATGTCCACCCAGGGGTTCTTTCATCACAACCATCGAAGAAGAACGTTGGCTGTGTGAAGCAGCGGGGGTGTTGTGCAATCATTTTTCTAACTTATCTCTACTCCTACAAAGCATGAAATGAAATCTTTTTGGTTGATTTTTTTGTTTTTTCTACTTCTACCTGCAAAACTGAAATAGATTGAACTGCAACTAACTACCTTGCGAAATTGAAAATGCGGAATTGAAATGAAAGCAGGAAAGGACTAATCTATTTTGCTCAAATGAAATTGCAGGAATGAAATGCTAGGCTACGCTTGCGAAATTGAAATGCTAATCTACGCTTGCAGAAATGAAATTGCGGAATTGAAATGCTAATCTACACTTGCAGAAATGAAATTGCGGAATTGAAATGCTAATCTATGAAAGCAAGAAATACTAATCTATGAAAGCAGGAAATGCTAATCTATGAAAGCAGGAAATGTCTATGCTACTTTTGCAGAATGGAAATGAAGTAAACTACTTAGCAGAAAGTTGTAGTAGAAAATAGAAGAATAGCAACAATCACCAATACTCTGCTGCTTCCCCGGCAACGGCGCCAAAAAGATGGTGAGCTCCAGTATTGTAGCAATAATGCTACAACTCCTGGGGCTTCCTGTCTCTTAATTTTATCAACCCGGTAGTTCGTACAAACTTGGAAGCGGCGGTGCTATATGCACAAGTACTAGCTCTTGTCGCAGCTGTCACTTGGTCAGCTGGCACAAGTCCGCTAGGGCTCAAGCCAACTTCTATAGGCTCTCAGAAGAAGCTTGCTAATTGATGGACGAAAGCTATTCTCAAAGGAAAACTACTCTACTTGACAAAATGGACTGAAAGCAAATCAAAGCATGTAAACCTAGGAAACCCTAATTTAACTAGTCTAACCTCTACAATGCAAAAAATGTGAATGAAACTTCTACCAATGCTGTTGTTACCTCTAATAAGTGCAAATGCATGGATCTAAACTACTTGCATCATGAAAGATATGTTTTTGTATTTTTCCTTTAAGTGTGTGGAATGATTGTGATCTTGTGCTAACTAGGGTTTGGTTGTGCAGATGGGATGGAGAAGGAAGGAAAGCGTGGGACAGGTTGGGGAGGCTAGGAGAGGTCCCTAGGGATCCTTAGCATCCATCCACAGAGGTTCCTCACATTCAGAAGCTCGGCAACCGAGTGAGTGGTCTCCTACAGGAAGTCTGCAGGGGATCCTACAGGATACTCTGGTTTCTACAGGATGTCTACCAACAGCTACAGGATGACCTACCGTGAGTGTTTGGCATGATGGAGGGGTGATGAAATGGTAGGGGGAGATGTGTAAGGTAGGAATGAGGCTGGTGATGGCTGTAGAAGTGGAGGAATAGGATAGGGAGTGAATGTAGGGAGTAGGTTGGGAGATAGAGGGCTAGGTCAACGAAAGGGCTAGAGAATGGAAGTACGTGAGGAGTGAAAGACTTTGGGAGATAACAGAGCGGAGCAGAGGTCAAGGATGTGTTTTGAGGAGGTGATGAAGGTGCCTTGCATAGTGTTTACAACTGAACCAACAAGGACATGCAAGAAAACAAAGAGCTAGTTATGAAACCTATGACCTAGTTACTTCACTCTAATCTGTCCTAACAGCAAAGGAAATGAACAGAAGTTTATTTGCAGTGAAACAATTATGAAACTAAGTGATTATAAACCTAAACATGCATCCAAACTGATATCAAGTTCTGCAAATGAGATTCAAACACTAATGATTGCATGGTGAAGCAAAGAAAGTGTTTTTGTTGGCAGCAAGGTTACATTGGTCGCAGCTCATGATTCCACTGAAGGGGAGGTGAGATCCAAAGTACTTGGTAGCCTTTTTCTGAATATATTCCCTGTGATTAACCTATCAAGCAAATCTGAACATTAACAACCTTTTCTAATCATCAAAAGCAACCTAAACAACAACACAATATTTAAATCTAAAGAGCAGATTTTATTATGAGAATGCAGCAAAGACACATAAATATAAACAAGGGAGGTACTGGGCGCTTGAGATGGGCCCAACCCCAAGAGCTACAGCCTCCCATGAACGATTTAGAGCTGGTGCAAAGCTGGATCCATCTTTATTAATCAAGAAATGAAAAGTACATCAAAACTGTCCATAAGGAGAGCTTGAGAATGAGCTGAAAGAAAAGCTAATCCATGGCCTAAAAATCGAACTACAAGCTAGCTAACTAATGGCTAAAACAAAATGACTAACTAGCTACAAAAATGACTACCCACTAGCTAACCAAAATGAGGCCCCAAGCCTTCTTATTTATACAATTTGAGGACCCAACAGTCCTCCTAAAAATTAGGGACTTGGCTGCCCAAGACTTGTAGTTAACAGCAGTCCAACTTGACTTGCTTGGCTGCCCTTGAGCTGATTGATTCGGTGGCCCTTGAACTCCGAGCTGATGGTGGAGAATTCGAGGTAAGGGTCCATAAATGAGGGGGACACCTTCCTACAAATCCTCTAGCTTGTTCTCCCACGAATTTGGCTTCCAAGTGCTCATTAAGACCTTCAATTTTGTCTCCAAGTTGACCAACAAGGCTACACAAAGCACCCATTAGACTTGTTGGCATAATGACTAACCAAATTCACTCTATTAACATAAAAATAATCAAAAACATGCAATAAACAAATGAGAATGGTGGATTAAGTCAAATTAGGAAGTTGAATGAGCCCAAATAATTGTGCATTGTTGGGGCTCATCAAAACATATACCCACTTTTAGATCATCTCTGATCCAGATCTCCAGCCCAGTCTACATCAACAAAACCACGAATATCCAACACTCTATCCAATCCTGGTCTTCCTTGGTAACACAAACCATAATCACTAGTGCCACGCAAATACCTGGAAACCTGCTTCACTGCTGTCTAATGCTCCTTCCCTGGTTTTGACGTAAACCTACTCAATACTCCCATTGCATGTGTAATGTCTGGTCTAGTACAGACCATTGCATACATCAGGCTACTGACTGCACTTGCATACGAAACACGGGACATGTCCTCTTACTCTTCTTGTGTCTTGGGACATTGTTTAGCAGATGACCTCACACCTACAGGAATAGGCACCTTCACTGGTTTACTATCCTGCATATTAAACCTCTGCAATATTGTCTCGACATACTTCCTCTAGTTTGACCAGAGCTTCCTCTTTTCCCAGTCTCTTTTAACTTCCATGCCCAAAATATAGTTTGCAACACCCAGATCTTTCATGTCGAATTTGGAGGATAATTGGGTCTTCAAATCCTGAATAATTTCTTTGTCATTTCCAACCAGCAACATATCATCCACATACAAGACCAAATAAATAACATGGTCACCAATTAATTTAAAACACACACAGTGATCTACTTTGCTTCTAGTGAAGCCAAGTCCCCGTATAAATGTATCAAATTTCTGATACCACATCCTTGGTGACTGTTTTAACCCATACAGAGACTTCTTTAACTTGCATACCGGTTCTTTCTTAACTTGCAGAGCCTTCAGGTTGCTTCATGTAGATCTCCTCTTCCAGATTCCCGTGAAGAAATGTTGTCTTCACATCCATCTGTTCTACCTCAAAATCAGAAGTAGCAGAAATAGATAAAAGTAATCTAATAGAAGGTACCTTAGAAATAAGAGAAAAAATATCACCAAAATCAATTCCCGGCACCTGGGAATAACCTTTTGCTACCAACCGAGCTTTGTATTTCTCCACCTTCCTTTTGCATTTGTCTTCTTTTTGAACACCCATTTGCTACCAATGGGTTTCCTTCCAGCCGATAACTCCACCAGTTCCCAAGCCTAATTTTTGTACAAAGATGCCATTTCATCAACCATGGCCTTTTTCCAGAGTTTTCCATCCTCTGAATCTACTACTTCCTTCACAGTTCTGGGATCATTGTCAGTAATAAATAAAGCAAAATTTGAATAGAAAGCAGATGGACTATACCTTTCTGGCTGCCTTCTTTCTTGAACTGATCTTCTCACACCCGGAGTTTGTGGCTCTTCATCTCCTAATTCCTCCTTTGCTGTAGAGTCTGATTCTTCCTCCTTAAGCTCAAACTCTATCTTCTCAGGTTCCTTTGGTTGGAATTCATGTTTAATAACATATTTTACCTCTCTGAACACCACATCTCGGCTATACACAACCTTTCGTGTGACTGGGTTCCAAAGCTTATAACCCTTTAAACCATCCTTATACCCAATCAAGATGCACTTTTTAGATTTACTATCCAACTTGGTTCATTTCTCCTTTGGAACATGTACATATGCATCACATCCAAATACCCTCAGATGTGAAAGAGAGGGTTTCTTACCAGTCCATACCTCTTGTGGAGTCTTATCCTCCAACGCTGATGAAGGTGACCTGTTGACTAGGTAACATGCAGTATCCACTGCCTCTGCCCAGAATTCCTATCCTAACCCGGCACCACTGAGCATGCTTCTTGCCCTTTCCATCAACGTCTTATTCATTCTTTCTGGAACTCCATTTTGCTGAGGTGGATATGGAGTAGTCTTCTGTCGTGCTATACCACACTTCTTACAGAATTCTTCAAATTCCTTGCTGCAAAACTCTCCACCATTATATGTCCTCAGCACCTTTATCTTCTTCTCTGTCTAATTTTCCACGAGAGCCTTAAATTCTTTAAACCTGTCAAAGGCTTTAGATTTCTTCTTAAGGAAATATCCATGTATTCCTTGAGAAGTCAACTCTAAATGATACATAGTACATAGACTTACCCAGTGATGGAACCTTCACAAGTCCAAACATATCACTGTGCACAAGTTCTAATATCTGTTTCGCCCTCTTACTACCAGAGGGGAAACTCACCCGATTCTGCTTCCCATATACACAATTTTCACAGAAATCAAACTCTAGAGAGCTATTACTCATACCTTCTACCATACCTTTACTATGAAGTATTCGAAGGCCCTTCTCTCCAATATGTCCAAGCCTTTGATGCTACAACATGGTCTTCTCTCCAGAGACCACTAGATTTTCTGCTCCACTTTCAGGAACCACAGAACTATTGCACCCATCAATAACAGTGCTACCTTGTAGCTTGTACAGAATTCAAATTCGAACTCCTCGCATCAATACCAGTGCTCCCTGAACCATTTTGCAAGTATCATTCTCAAACACTAATTTTACACCTGCATCATCTAGCTTGCTTACAGAAATCAGATTTCTAGCCAATGCAAGAATATGCAGAACACCTGGAAGTGTTCTAACCCTTCCACCTTGCAACTTCAACTTTACTTTTCCACGACCAATGATTCTAGCCTTCCTATCATCCCCTAAGAAGACATCACCACCATCCTATTTCTCATACTCGCAAAACCACTCTCTATGGGGAGTAAAATGAAAGGATGCACCTAAGTCAATCAACAATGCCTCATGATCTACATGTGTACTTGAAGAAGCCAAGTACACATCCCCACCTTCATCTAAGGTGGTTTCGCCTCTGCAAAAGGAGCATCATCAGATCCCTTTCCTTTATCATGAGCTTTAGATTTATAGTCCCTTTTGTAGTGTCCTTCCTTTCCGCATTTCCAGCACACCACCTTTACAGGTTTTCCTAGAGATTTAGATCTCCCTCTAGATTTAGATCTCCCACTCAATGACTTATTTTTGTTTCTGTTCTAGGACCATCCTTGTATAGACAAGGCATCACCATTCTAGCTCTCCATATTTTTCCATCTCATCTCCTCCGTCAGTAAGGATGAAACTATTTCATCAAACTACAAGGTGGTTGCATTGCTACCTATTGTAATAACTAGACTATCCGACGAATCTGGTAGAGAACACAACAAACTGATGCACTTATCTTCATCTAAAATTTTAATATCAACAGATTCTAACTGACTTACCATAGTCTTAAATGCCTTCAGATGCTCTGTCACCAAGTCTCCATCTTTCATCCTCAGGCTATACAGCTTTTTCCGTAGGAACATTTTATTCACCAGAGACTTAGATCGGTACAAAGTCCCTAACTTGTCCCACAAAGCCTTCGCTGTAGCTTCCCCTGATACATTCAGCAGTACTGAATCTGAGACACACAATCGTATTGTGATTTTTGCCTTCTGATCCAACTTCTTCCATTCTTCATCGGACACTCCTGTTGGTTTAATACCTGGATCTACTGTGATCCAATAATATTTATCCACCAACAGATCCTCCATCTTGAGTTTCTACAACTCAAAACTCTAACCATTAAATTTCTCGTTCTCTATCTTTCCACTGCTCGCCATCTTCTTTCACCACTAGAATCGATCTCACAGGTCTCCCACTAAATAGGATCTACCACAGCCTCGAGTGAAACCCCTCAGCAACAAAGGCGTCCCCTTGAAGCCAAAACTGCTCTGATACCAAATGTAGGTTTTAACCCCGTACAGAAATTACCTGCATACAAATTCTAAAACACAGAAAATAAACAATGTGAGAGCATAGCACATAAAACACATATACACAGAGATTTTCCCCAAGATCCCAAAACTAGGACTACCAACTTGATTTTTCATTATTTTCCTTTCAATGTTATAATACATATTTATACATGTCGAAGCATCCAATACCATGGACCGAAAACCATCGCGTCCAAAAGCATGTGTGAAAATCATGCACAAAACCATAGGTGGGTCTTCCCAACCTAACATAGGGTCCAAAACTAGAATTTTCTGGGGCGATGCCCTAGACCCCATAAAGTGGGGTTACGGGTATGCCTCAAACCACCTATTAACCCCCGCTCGCTACACAATCGGCGTAACGAAGGGGGGCACTGCCCCCCCTCTAACTGCCCAGTTAACTACATGGGCTAGTCGTGGAAAGAATATAACACAACCCAACAATAGGGATCTCTTTGATGGCTTGGAGCAGAGGTATCTTAATGAAAAGATTCAAAAGCTCCGATCCCAGGCTAGTCTCAGAAATAGGCTCACTTCCTTCCATTACTAGCCTTTTTGGGAAGGGAGGCTGGTTGGAAGAAGGTGGCAAGGATTCAGAGGGTAAGGGCTACTTAGTGACAGCTTTCGGAGAATGATTAAGAGTTTCCTCTTCTTCTTTCTCTTCAACAATCACTCTAGGTTGCTTCTGATTTTCTGATGTTACAGTCCTTCCTAATCTTAATTGAATATCATGAACCCCAACTGGAATAGACTAGTACTCGAATAAAGGTGGGTTTGTTGCATAGATCATTTGCACTGCTTTATTATTGTTAGGATTGGACATAGGTTGAGCAGGCAACTGAGGAGGTCGAAAAGGTGGAGGTAAAGGTAATGGTGGAGTAGACTGACTCAGAGGTTGAGGCATTAAATAAGGTGTATGTGTAGATGGATATGACTGCATGGGTGGCTGGTAGGAATATGGAGAATGAGTTGGCCCTCTCCAACCTTGTTTCCATGGTTGAGAAGGTTGTCCATGCTGATATTGGTTCCCATACTGCCACTGCTAATTAGTGTTAGGATAAGAATATGCATGTGAGCTATAACCAAAATAGTGTGGAGAAAATTTAGGAGCCATACCTACACCTACTTGAGGCCAATTTCTTTTTTCTCCCATACCATACAAGTATTCAGCTTCAGGCTGCCCCCCCTGTAAATACAGCTTTAAGTCCTGGTATAGAGGGACATATTTTTGTGATATGGTCTTTTGCACAAATAGCACACTTATCGGTTTCTTTCAAATTAAGAGGACATTCTTTAGGAGGATGCTTGTCTCTACATTTAGGATAGAAGATACTTAATGACTCTTGTTCCTTCATGAGTTTTCGCTGAAATTTTAAAGAGTCCAACTGTTTGGTAACAGTATTCATTATATCAATTTTCATGTTTTCCATTTTATTCTCTAGTCCAAAAATCATAACATCAGTAGATTCAATTTTTCTATTTCTATTTTGAGTTCCTCTACCAGATCTATACTGATTTCTTGAAAATTTCGTGCATAATTCACAAATTTGTTTGAAATTTTGCTGAGAAATATCACCTTGTCCTAACATATTTAAATTATTTCTAACATTATCAGTAAGTCCTCTTAAGAAAAAGGTTCTAATAGTACTAGAATCAAGCTTAAGTTTTGACCTTTGTAAAATATACAGAAATATTTTTAGGTAATCTTCAAGAGTTTCATTATCATCCTGTATGATTGTAAAAATCTCATCCTACATGTCCCAAGTTTTGCAATATTCTTGATATTTAGACAAAAACACTCTCTTCTTCTTATCCCAAGAGGCTATAGTGTTTCCTCCTAACCCCGTAAACCACCATAAAGCTGATTCCTTGAGAGTAACAGGAAATAATCTTAGCTTCTGAGCATCAGTGGTATAATCATAACTTCTACATGTAATATCAAACTCGAATAAAAAAGAGTCAGGATCTTCATGAACTTTACCATGGAAATGAGGGAGAGCTAATGGTGGAATATTCTTCATTTGTGCCACAGTATCGGGGTCCACAAAAGTGGATTGTTCCCCACCTACCCGGTTTTCACCAGTCCCTTCCACCTGATCTTCATGGTCAGCGATTGTTTCTCTTTTGCTCCCAACAGACTGAACAACACCTGAGCTGTTGTCACCAGAATCCAGGTGGATTATTCCTGCGTGATGGGTTTGAATTGGATTGGGTTTCCTGCTCACAGAAGGAGACCCAATATGAGAATTGTTTTCAGAATGCTTTCGTCCCTTAGTGGGCTTTGAACCCCTACCTTTTCTAGGTATTCATTTCAAGAAAGAAAGAAAAAATAACAAACAACTTCTAAAAAAAATGCTGTCAGAAATCAATCAACACCAGTAAAATTCCTTCAAAGAAGTTTTTTTATTGAAAAAATAAAGGAAAAATTACCTCTATTTTATAATCGGAAAATTCTTACCAAATCAAATCGCCTCCTTGGCAATGGCACCAAAATGTTGGGTGCAAGAATTACACTTAAGCAAACTCCTCAACACTTAAATTGTCAACCCAGGGGATTCATAAACTTAGAGACGAAGCACAGGCAATGCCAGAGATGGTATGAATATTTCTAATGTCAATCCCTACTTTCTTTAAAGGAAAGATTGCATAATCAAACCAAAAAGAGGAAAAGGCAACTTGAACCATTAAAATAATCTAAGACTCGAAGAATGCATTTGAAAAAAAGGGATTTAGAAATAAAGGGGCAATCACTCTAGCTAACTATTGATTAACTACTGAGTGTGTGTTTTTCTTTAGCAAAGACACTTATCAGTCTCATCAGATGGGCCCTTCAAACCTGCTTTTGTAAAGATTTCCTTCTTGCACTAATCTGTCCTGCACTATCGCAGTCTACTTGCACTAGTGCAGGAACAGAGATTTATGCAAAGGGTATAAATGGTGTCTTCACTAAAAGCGTTTTGCTTCCTGCAAGGGCTTGAACTTTTTCAGGTTCAAAGCACTCAGATCCATGGCAAGAAACTAGTTCTTGCACCAGATCAGAGCATCTTGCACTTGGCATTTAATTCTTGAAATAAGTGCTTAGTCACTACAAGTGTTATTATACTGTGAAATCAAATTGCACACATAACAATGAATGTTTTTGATTTTAACAAAATGCAGAATAAAGAAACAATCCATATAATTTATCCTGTCATGAAGTATTTGATGAAAGCAAGAAAACTGCTAGAAGTAAACTAAAAAGGCTGGCTGCATCAAACCAACATGCATTGGTGTAGGTTCATTTCTCCTGCTTGGACCAGGCGGGGAAACCAATCAAACAAAACTGCAAAAAATGAATAGCACACCAACGTGCATTAGTGCAGGTTTATTTCTCCTGCTTGGACCAGGCGGGAAAACCAATCAAACAGAATTGCAAAAAATGAATAGCACACCAACGTGCACTGGTGTAGGTTTATTTCTCCTGCTTGGACCAGGCAGGGAAAACCAATCCGAAATCAAGTGCAGGAAAATGAATAGCACGCCAATGTGCACTGGTGTAGGTTTATTTCTCATGCTTGGACCAAGCGAGGAAAACCAATCCGAAATCCAGTGCAGGAAAAGGAAATTTAACTACTTCACACAGCGGATCCGCTTTCACTCAAACAGGAATACATGTGCTAGAAATTAAATCACACTTGACAATATAAGCATAAATTACAAGAACAGAAGATAGGGTAAACGTGTTGGGTTGGCTGGGCCCTAGCCAACCAACGCATTTCCCTTTCAAATAGAAATGCTACTCAGTAGTTTATCAATTCATCAGCTCTCAAACATAGAAATACGATTTATGAAACATGAGGCGGAGCTCCCTTCTTAGTAATTCATTGAGGCAATTACATGCGTGAATACATAGTCCAACCCAAATTCAGGCGATAACAAAATACAAGCTTGTTACCGCCTCCCTGGCTATATCTCTGTTCTATCAAACTTATATAATAAAAAAAACTGTCTCGTCCTATTTACATTCTTCATTATATAGATCTTTAGCCAAAGGCCAAAAAGATTGTTTAACCAATTCATAAACGATATGTAGAATTTAGCTTCTCAGCCTTCAAAGTTAGGCAGTTCAACAAAACTGGTTGTAGCCAATCTCCTGTTGTTCGTTCTTCATAAGTTCGACCTTGGCTGCCTTGGATTGACCTTGCTGTCATGGCTGGAGCTCGGTTGCCTTCAGATCTATCCTGTTGTTGTGGCTAAAGCTATGCAAAATGAGGCAGTGATCAAGGAGGTCCGGATCTGCAAGGATTCGTTGTGCTGGTATCGGTGCAAGATCTGATCCTGCACTAGGATTAGCGGTCACGGTAAGCACTTGACTACCAAGTAAACATTGGAGATATTGATAAGTTACAAGAGTGATTATAAGAAAGAAATCATGTAATAAATAATTAATTAATGCTAAGTTAAGTTAAAAATATGAAATATAAAGTTCATATGAAATATGTCATCGTTCTTGGACTAGTGCAAGATGAGGGTGTATAAGAGAGGTAAAACAAGAGTAAATGGTTATAATTTAGGAAGGGAAAAATGGCCAAAAGGGAGAAAATTAGGGGGCTAACAATTACTTCATTTTTCTGTTCTTCAGTGACCTTTTTCTGCTGTGTGGGCTGCTCAGAAGAACTTGCTATTTTTTTTCTTGATTAAGAACTGTTCTAAAATTCTTAGAAATTTCTGGTACATCATATACTTCTACAAGCTGAGTATCTACATCATTCAATCCACTATCAGAATACAAAACAAAGGACTCTAAATCAGTATGTACAGTATTTATCGGATGATTCATAGGCTTCTCTTTACTAGTGATCATATACTTCATTTTCTTTTCCCGGTACAACTTCCTCAATTGATCGAAAACAGGGATGGTAGCATAAGAGAAGTCAACTTGTAAAGTTCCTTTGAGTTTAGTAGCCCATGATCTAGATAAGAGAATACCAAATCGAGGCAATATATCAGCAACTACCACATCCATCAAGACATTTTTGGATGGGATTTGATCTAAAGAAACCACCAAATCTTTGATGAGACCAATGCAACGAACTCTACCAGAGTCAAAGGAGTACAAATCATGATATTTCCAGGTGATATCTAGGCCCAAATTTTCCATAATGGATTTAGGCATCAAATTGTGAGAGGCTCCAGAATCTAACATAACATTATGGAGAATATACTCATGCAGTCTAAGACTCAGATAAAAGGGAGGAACTTCACTACCTTCAGGCTAACCTTCTATGGCTGGACCAAAAGTGAGCTTAAGATGATCACCCTCGACATTCACCATGTCTGAAAAAGTATCTATTTGCAATATTCTAGATACATGGTGTTTATAATTGCTATTCTTAACAAGCTTAGTCAAAGGAATGGACACTTTTAATTTAGCAATTTCTCTTTCTAAATTAAAGGATGAAAATTTTTCTACCTCTTTGACACCAATGCCCTTCTTATCTGCTTGCTCTTTCACTGCACTATCTTTTTGATGATTGTTCTTCTCATTGGAAATGATACTTGTTGATGGTACTTTGCTAGGATTCGGATCAGCAAGCTCTTTCCCTTTCTTCTGAGTGTTTGAGGAATCATTCTTGGATTGCACATCTTTTCTTTTCTAAATGGGATTGACCGGTAAATCTATGCTCCTTAAAGAGTACTACCTCTACTATGCAGTCAAAGCATTCACATAACCACGCTGATAATCATCAGATTTAGCCTCTAAAACCACATCATTTGCTAAGATGTAATATTCATCCCTTTGAATGTCTGGAACTTCTGCGTATTCTTCATCTTCGGTCAAAAATATAGGCATACCATCAGCAGTGAAAAAGTGATTTGTTTCAATTACCGGATCTTCCTCATCTTCTTCTTCCATTCCTTGAACATAATTCTGCTGTAAGGGAGTTCTGATCTGCTATTGTTGCGCTGGTTGCTCTAGTGCCTTTTGTTCTCTCTGCTTGATTCGGAATTGGGGTTGCTGCTGTCCTCTAAAATTTGGATTCTGGATTGGTGGTTCAGGTCTATCTGTGATGGTTAACCGGTCAACCATCCTCTCCATTGTTCGAATCAATGTATCCATCTTTACATCTGAAGTAGATGCTTCTTCTTTTATGGTCACTCTTTTCTCAGATCTCATTCTTTCTCTTTTGGCTAGCAAGTTTGCTTCTACACTCACAACATTCTTTTGCATGTCTTCTAGTGTGGTAGGATCACGTTCTCACAACTAATATGCCATATCAGCATCAAAACCGTCTGGAAACTTGAGCAAAGCCAATCCCTCTGGTGGTTTAATGTTGGTAGGAATAGCATTTTATACTGCATTAAACCTCACACAATAGTCTTGCACACTCTCGCCGACATTTCTTTTGATGTTCTCATACTCGGACAAAATCTGAAGTGGATTCTTCTTCACCTCCCACCGATCTAGGAACTGCCTATGGAGGATTGGTAAAGTGGTGATAGAAGTTGCTGGTAAATCTCTGAACCATTTTCGAACTTCACCTCCAAAGCTTTGTACAAACAATCTCATCGTCACATCTTCAATCTCTACTTCATGGAGGTCAAAGAAATCATTCATTTTATCAACATGTTGCTGAGCTATAATGGTTTGAGTAGCAACAAAGAAAGGTATTTTGGTTTGATAATTAGTGGTCATCACACCAAGATTTTGAGGTAAAACAAGGAGTGCATACCGGGAAGCCATAACGCTAGGTGGATTTAAAGCAAGGATTGGGCTACTAGGAGATGATACAGTAGTTGATGGAGAACTAGGAGTAATAGGTGATTGATGGGGAATGGTAGGTTGATCGGGAAGTGCAGGTATGAATGGAGGTGGGGAATGAATTTTAGAGGTTGAAGGGAATAATGATGAACTAAGGGTAGTGGACACTGGCTCTGAAAGCTCAGGGATCTTAGCAGTAGTAAGGGATGATTGAGGGGAATTTAGAATATAGTCATCAATGACCAATTTGCCTTTTGGACTTCGAGATCTGCAATAAAATCTGGATCTATAACTATATCATCAAGTGCACTTTCAGACCTGGTTCTAAATAGGGAAAGATCAAACAACAGATCAAATGGGAGGTATTCTAAAAACAACCACTCATCAGGGCAAGAATCTACTTTTATTGACGGTGTTGGACTAACTGAACTTTCTTTTCTTTTGAGTATTCTCAAAATCAGATTGGGATTATCCACTACTGGGGCAGGATTTGGATCTGGATTGGCCCTAGTGTACTTTCTTGAAGCCAGTGTGCTCAAATTTCCAAGTTTTATATATTGCTTTACAACTTTCCAATTCAGCCTAGTAAATTCTAAAACTCATCATCCATAAGCTTAATATTTGAAATGAGATATACTACCGGGGTGATTAGTCTTCCATTCCCTAGTATGGTCACCACTATGTTATCACCTGGATTGAACCTCAGGTTGAAGGAAGGCAATGCCAGGGTAACCATAAACCACGCTTAACCAAGTAGCTAGCCCTACTAAGCCGAGAGAGGGCTCTCTCCGTAAGGATATCAACCAAGATGACTGGATCAGGTAAAGGATATTAGGCTAGGTATAGTAGCATGAATATTTGATTGGATTTTGAAGGGGTTTTGCCGGATCAGGAGGAGCTGGATAGTTTAGGTCTAGGGAACTAGGTCAGGATCCAGGGGAAAATCTCTGTGTATATGTGTTTTATGTGCTATGCTCTCGCATTGTTTATTTTCTGTGTTTTAGAATTCCTATGTAGGTAATTTCTGTATGAGGTTAAAACCTACATTTGGTATCAGAGCAGTTTTGCCTTCAAGGGGATGTCTTTGTTGCTGAGGGTTTCGCTCGGGCCTATGGAAAGAAGTGAGCCTATTTCTGAGACTAGCCTGGTATCAGAGCTTCGGAATCTTTTCGTTATGATACCTCTACTCCAAGCCATCAAAGAGATCCCTATTTGTACCAAGATTATTAAGGAACTCTGTCTCAAGAAACCCGGGAGGAAGAGATTGGAACCCCAAACCATTCGATTTGTTGGTAGGGTAGCAGAGTTGATGACGGGATGTGTGTCTATGGAAAAATATAGTGATCCCGGAAACCCTGTTGTCCCAATTCAGATTGGTAATGTCCTTGTCTCTAATTTTCTTATAGACTTAGGGGCAGCCATTAATATCATGAATAAGCAAACCATAGATCAACTTCGGTTATCTCATCTTCGTCCTACTCCCACGGTGCTTGAATTAGCAGATAGATCTAAAATTAAGCCAGAAGGAGTATTGGACAATGTGATCATCTCATTAGATTCCTGGGAATATCCTACTGATTTCATTGTGCTTCAGCCAAAGAACCCAGTAGGAGGACATCCCTTGATCTTGGGTTGACCATGGCTTGCTACAGCTGATGCATTTATTGGATGTCGCTTCGGTGATATGTATATTTCGCATGGAGATTTTAGGAATAAAGTTACCCTATACCCCCTACCAGATCCATTCAGGACCTTCGAGATACTTTATGGTTGGATCAGAGCAGTGATGAGGAGACTCAACCCATTTCCTTTATCCATTAGCATATTGGGTCTTCACAAGAAGATGAGATTCAAGATTTCCTGAATAATCTAGACACTATGCCTAATTTTGAGCTATTGAGCCAGATTTTTAGCCTAGATTTTCAAGATAACCATCATTCTCATTCTTCTATACCACTACATTTTACCACCCCCTTGAGTGCTCCTGAGCCTAATACTACTCTTGTTGATATTAGCCCTGGTAAATCCTTGTATGTTAGTTCAAATTTGGACTCATCTCAGCGAGAGCAGCTTGTAAATTTGTTGCAAAACCATCTTAGTGCCTTTGCGTGGGGCTATGAAGATATGAAGGGTATTCCCCCTAAACTTGTATACATCATATCTATATTCAGGAGGGAGCCCGATCTGTCCGACAAACCCAAAGGTGAATGAATCTAGCTCTAAGAGATATTATGAAGGAAGAAGTACAGAAACTCTTGGATGTTGGTTTTATCTATCCTATTTTTGACAGTCAATGGGTCTCTCCATTAGTGTTAGTACTTAAGAAAGATGGAAGATGGTGTATTTGTATTGATTATCAAGAATTAAACAAATCCACTCTCAAAGATTACTTCCCTCTCCCTTTCATTGACCAGGTGCTTGATACCCTTGGAGGAAAGAAATATTTTTCCTTTTTGGATGGCTTCAGTGGTTATAACCAGATACAGATTGCACTTGAAGATCAGGAAAAAAACCACTTTTACATGTCCATGGGGTACATTTCCTTATAGAGTGCTCCCCTTTGGTTTATGTAATACCTCGGCTACCTTTCAAAGGGCAGTCCTGGCCATTTTTGCTGATCTAGAATTTGTAGAAATTTATATGGATGACTTTTATATGTTTGGTGATTCTTTTCAGGAAGCTCTTGAAAATCTGGAAAAGGTACTTCTTCGTTGTCAGGAAGCCCATATCGCCTTGAGTGACAAGAAATGTAGATTAATGTGCAAAGTGGGAGTGGTACTTGGCCATTTGATTTCTAGTAAAGGTATCCAGGTTGATCTAGCAAAGATCAAAATCATTCTGCATCTTCCTGCACCCAAAACTCAAAGGGAAGTAAGAGGCTTTTTAGGACATGCTGGTTACTATAGGAGATTCATTGAAATTTTTTCTAAGATAGTTGCTCCTCTTTTTCAACTTCTAGCTAAGGATAGTGAATTTTCTTGGACCACAGCTTGCCAACAGTCTTTTGAAACATTGAAGGAAAAGTTAGTACATGCACCAGTTTTAAGAGGTCCTAACTGGTCTCTACCTTTTCATATTTCCTCTGATGCTTTAGATTTGGCTATTGGTGCAGCTTTAGGACAAGAGGAAAATAAACAATCCTATGCTATTTATTATATTAGTAAGAATTTGTCTTCCACTGAATTAAATTATACAGTTACAGAGAAAGAGTTTTTAGCTGTAATTTTTGCAATTAATAAGTTCAGGCACTATATTACAGGATATGAAGTATTTGTACATACTGATCATTCCGCGATTAAATATTTGATGAATAAACCATTAACTAGTGGTAGAGTGACTAGGTGGTTACTATTGTTGCAGGAATTTAATATTACTATTGTTGATAGACCAAGGAAATCTAATGTTGTAGAAGATTTTCTTTCTAGATTGGATAATCCTGGTGAAGCAACTCCTGTTAATGATGATTTTCCAAAAAAACATCTTTTTGCTATGTCAATAGATTCCCTGTGGTTTGCTGATATTGCTAATTATTTGGTTACTAGGAAAACGCCACCCCACTTGTCCGCTCGTGAAAAGTATAGTATTGTTCAAAAAAGTGCTGCATATTCCTGGATTCAAGGAAATCTCTTTTACACTGGTCCAGATCTGATTATCCGTAGGTGTGTAAGAGAGGAGGAAGTGTTTGACATATTGAAATATGCTCATGATGAACCTTGTGGAGGTCTCTTCGCTGATAAGTGGACTGCATATAAAGTATTACATGCTGGTTACTTTTGGCCTTCCTTGTTTAAGGATGCCAAACAGTATGTCAAGCGTTGTGATAGCTGTCAGTGAATGGGCTAGCCTAATCAAACCAATGAAATGCCTTTATGCCCCCAAGTTATGATTGAGCCATTTGAGAAATGGGCTATTGATTTTATAGGGCCAATAAATCCAAAATCATTAAGTAAAAAGCATATCTTGGTTTGTATAGATTTTGTTACGAAATGGGTAGAAGCTAAAGCTGTTTCTTTTGCTACGGAAAAAGTTGTTGTTGATTTTCTTTTTACTGAAATCTTTACCAGATTTGGTGTGCCTAGAGAAATTATTTCTGACATTGGTCTGCAGTTTATTTCTAATCTGGTATAGGGTGTGATGGAGCAATATAAGATCCGGCACAGGAAATCCACACCATTTCACCAACAAGCAAATGGCCTGGTGGAATCCACGAACAAAGTGATCGAGTCCATTCTGACAAAGACAATGAATATGCATTGGAAGATTGGGATGAACGATTACCAGAGGCTTTGTGGGCATACAGAACCACTTGGAGAAATAGCATGGGACATACACCATATGAGTTGGTATATGGAAAACAGGTTCTGTTACCAATTGAATTCCATATCAAAACTTTTAGAACTGCAATTCAGTTAGGACTAGATCTCTATAAGGCACAACAACAACGTTTCTCTAATTAAATGAGTTAGATGAATTTTGTAGGGATGCTATTCAGCAGAACATACTAATTCAATAGCAACGTAAAAGGTGGCATGACAAGTCTATTCAGAAAAAGAAATTCCAACCAGGTGATTGGGTGCTTCTTTATGATTCTAGATTTAAAATCTTTAAAGGGAAATTCCATACACGTTGGATGGGACCTTATGAAGTGATCCAAGTATTTGAGAATGGAGTAGTAGAAGTCAAAACTATTGATGGACAAAATTCAGTATTCTTGGTAAATGGACACAGGTTAAAGAAGTATTTTCAACCACCTACCAAGAAAGATTTTACACAACAAGTCCAACAGAAATTTGGGATGGTAATGGTGAATGGTAATACCAACCTTTTGAAAACATGAATTCTCTTTCTTGTTAAAAATAAAAATAATAATAAAAAAAATATAAAGAAAAAATATTTTCTTGTAAAAATGAAAATCAATTCACTGACATGATTGCAGAAAGATCAACCTGAAAACCAGCTTGCTGGTAGGAAGATCAAAAATTTATAATAAAAATAAAATGTTGCTTGATCTTTAGATATGCTAGCGACCACCAAGCAAAAGTAGGTTCAGCAGAACCAACCTTTATATAGTTGGGGTGATTAGCATGGATATTTTTACTCAAGTAACGCTTAATTTTCACTGCAGTTATTTTTTCTTGCACCAGTGCAGGGAGACCTTCTAGAAAATTTTATGCATTTCTTCATATTCCACTTTCGTAATATTCCCTCAGTTTTCTTCTTCAATCTCAGAATGATTAACCTTCCCACATTCTTCTAAATTTACCCTGTCCGCTTCGAAGAAATCCCACTTACCCTTGAAATTTTTTCCCTATCCCACTTCTGTTTATTCCCTCTTTTGGTACTATTCCTGGAATCCCTGTAACAAAATTCCTTCCCATTATGAAGTTTCCCTTTTCTCACTTCTTTATTTCCTCATGAATTTATTGCAGGATCGCGTGCACAAAGAACAAAAGGATATTCTCTGAAGCATTAAGAAAGGGCAAAGCAAATTTTTAGTATAAGTTGAGGAAGTCATGTGGAAGTCTAGCCTATATTTTATTTAAATTCTATGTTCTTAGATATTATGCTTGCACCAGTGCAAGCATGTTGTCCTATGTGATAAAGCAAGTAGAACGGTACCGGCAGAATAGTATAATTTAAGCGGTGCAAGCAGATCAGTGCAAGCATGCACCCCGTCAGCAACATAGTACAAATTATTCTTTTCATAGCATATGGCATAGGAAAGTGGTTATCATGAAAATTTATATGAAGTCCTTTCACTTAGCTGACGAGTACTTATGCTATCATACTAACTAGGAGATAATTATTTAAAGTACAAGGTGTTTTTTTAAGTTAGAAATCATGATATTTTTTAATGAATGTTAAGTTCTTTTTTGAATTATGAAGGAATGCGGAAATGTTTTAACCGTTGCTTGGACATAATTACCCCTCTCTGCCATAATCCTAAACATCCTTCACTCATAATGATTACCTCACCTAGATGTTAAAACGCCACCACAAGTACCAATCCAGCCTAACCTCAAAGTTGCCATGCATCTACGATAAATGAATGGGTGACAAGATGGAAAGGATGGTGGGTAGTTAGATCTCTATTTATAAGAGAACCGATTTCCCCAGTATTGCATGTAGAATTCTTAACTGTTCATAGCTGTTAAGCAGCAATGCCGCCTTTTCGGAACGAACCCTCGTCTCTCAGTAAGGTAGAGCAGACTGCCAAGTATCACAATAGTCTTGCACTATTGCGAGACTCGGGTTTTCTTCAGTTTTTGTAGAAGTTTGATGGGCATGATAAAGAAGTGGCATTACAATTTTCCAGAAGTTTCAGAAATGGCCGAGTGAAAATTGGGCCTCTCAAATTCAAAGTCACAGAAGAATTTATAGCAGTAGTGATGGGATTGGTGAACAGTGTTTTAAAAATCAGAAGCTAGAAAGGAAGCGATGGCAGCGTTCCGTCATTGACAAGAAGATAGAGGTAGAAAGGTAGGAGTTCCGCATAGTGCCCTGCTGGGACAGTGGAAAGACCTCCTTTTCATCCTACAGAAGTTTGTGACTCGCAAGGGAAGATACACCCGCACTTTGGTATATCATTTTAGAATGCCGCAACATTTTGAAGCTGGTCGGCACATCCAGTGGAGGATGAATTTCCCTTATTTTTTGCTTAAGAGCTTGGAGAAAATGACTAAAAGTGTGCAGGATGGATGGGAAGACCAGGCCGACACAAGGCTATATCACCACGACCTCATAAAAATTTTGGTCTTGAAACAGCTAGAAGTTAAGGGTATGACATGGGAGGCGATGTTAAAACAGCTGCACAAAGAGACAGCCATTGGAAAAGAGACAGAGGACCTTGTCAGCACAAGCAAGGGCCCAGGTAAAAATGAAAAGGGGAGTCCTTCTTGTTACAGTGCAAAAATGAAACAGTTTGAAAAAGAAGAAAAGGCCTCATCTTCAAATAAGAAGACAGCTAGTGCACTAGTTGAAGAGACCCCTTCTATGCCACCCGTATAGACACAGACCTCCGAAAATGACAACCTGTCAGTCCTTGCGGATGCAACAAAGTTTGCAGAGGTCGAAGACGATGCTCTGTTGGCCAATTTCATCAAAAATCCCTGGGAAAAGGATAAAGTATCTGATGCAGGCAAAGAACCACAGTCCCCATAGGGCATGGAATCCCCTCCTGCACCAGTACAAGAAGAAGCACCAGTGCGAGAAGAAGAACCGAAAAAAGAAGCAGAAAATGAAGAAGCAGAAGAAGAAGAAGAAGAAGAAGAAGAATCTGAAGAAGAAAAGGCAGAATCCAAAAAAGAAGAGGCAGAACCCACAGAAGAAGAAGCAAAAGAAGGAGAGGTAGGAGAAGAAGAATCTGAAGAAGAGGAGGAAGAACCAGAAGAAGAAGAACCAGAGGAGGAAGAAATAGAAGAAGAGGGACCAAAGGGAGAAGAGTTTCCTGAAGTAACCATGGCGAATATTGATGTCCCTGAGGAAGACACAGAAACAGAAAAGGAAAAAGATTTGGTAACTCCTACTGCTCGGGTAGTTGAACTAGAGCTTCAAGTGTAGAACTTGGAGCTGCTTGTAGCCAAAGCGCAGGAGGATAAAGAACAGAGTAGAGGAGAATTGACGGCGAAGATCCAGAAAAAGAAAAGAGAAGTTAAAGTCTAGAAGTACTGAGCTGCGCAATGTTTCAGGCGACTTAAAAAGGTGACAAAGAAATTAAAGAACATTAGAAAGAAGAAGTCTGAAACATTGTAGGCTGATGACAGTATGCCAGAGCAGGATTGAGCTGGAATGCTCAAAGTTTTGAATTTTTTTGCAGAGGTAAAGAGTTGTGTGAGGACACACAACAGTTTAGGGATGGGAGGATGTTAGCCCCTTAATTTTCTCTCTTTTGGCCATTTTTCCCTTCCTAAATTATAACCATTTACCGCTGTTTTACCTCTCTTATACACCCTCATCTTGCACTAGTCCAAGAACAATGACATATTTCGTATGAACTTTATATTTCATATTTTTAACTTAACTTAGCATTAATTAATTATTTATTACATGATTTCTTGCTTATAATAACTCTCTTAACTTATCGATATCTCCAATGTTTATTTGATAGTCAAGTGCTTAGCGTGACCATTGATCCTAGTGCAAGATTAGATCTTGCACCGGTACCAGCACAGCGAATCCTTGCAGATCTGGACCTCCTTGATCACCGCCTCATTTTGTGTAGCTTTAGCCATGACATCAGGATAGATCTGAAGGTAGCCGAGCTCCAGCCATGACAACAAGGTCAATCCAAGGCAGCAAAGATCGAACTTATGAAGAACGAACAGCTAGAGATTGGCTACGACCAGTTTTTTTGAGCTGCCTAGTTTTGAAGGCTGAGAAGCTAAATTTTGCATATCATTTATGAATTGGTTAAACGATCTTTTTGGTCTTTGGCCAAAGATATATATCATTAAGAATGTAAATAGGACAAGACAGTTTGTTTTTTTATAGAAGTTTGATAGAACAGAGATATAGCCAGAGAGGCGGTAACAGGCTTGTATTTTGTTATCGCCCGAATCTGGGCTGGACTATGTATTCACGCATGTATTTGCCTCAATGAATTAATAAGAAGGGAGCTCCGCCTCATGTTTCATAAATTGTATTTCTGTGTTTGAGAGCTGATGAATTGATAAAGTACTGAGCAACGTTTCTATTTGAAAGGGAAATGCATTGGTTGGCTAGGGCCCAGCCAACCCAGCACGTTTACGCTATTTTCTGTTCTTGTAATTTATGCTTATATTGTTAAGTGTGATTTAATTTCCAGCACATGTATTCCTGTCTGAGTGAAAGCGGATCCGCTGTGTGAAGTAGTTAAATTTTCTTTTCCTACACTGGATTTAGGATTGGTTTTCCTCGCCTAGTCCAAGCAGGAGAAATAAACCTGCACCAGTTCACATTGTTGCGATATTCATTTTTCTACACTTGATTTCAAATTGGTTTTCCCTGCCTGGTCCAATCAGGAGAAATAAACCTGCACCAGTGCACATTGGTGTGCTATTCATTTTCTGCAGTTCTGTTTGATTGGTTTTCCCGCCTGGTCCAAGCAGGAGAAATAAACCTGCACCAGTGCACGTTGGTGTGCTATTCATTTTCTGCAGTTTTGTTTGATTGGTTTCCCCGCCTGGTCCAAGCAAGAGAAATGAACCTGCACCAATGCACGTTGGTGTGATGCAACAATCATTTTTAGTTTACTTCCAATAGTTTTCTTGCTTTCATCAAATACTTCATGACAGGATAAATTATATGGATTGTTTCTTTATTTCTGCATTTTGTTAAATTCAGAAACATTCATTGTTATGTGTGCAATTTGATTTCACATTATAATAACACTTGCAGTGACTAAGCACTTATTTCAAGAATTAAATGCCAAGTGCAAGAAGCTCTGATCTAGTGCAAGAACTAGTCTCTTGCCACGGGATTTGAGTGCTCTGAACCTGAAAAATTTCAAGCCCTTGCAAGAAGCAAAACACTTTAGTGAAGACACCATTTATACCCTCTGCAAAAATCTTTGTTCCTGCACTAGTGCAAGTAGACTGTGATAGTGCAGGACATATTAGTGCAAGAAGGAAATCTTTATAGAAGCAAGTTTGAAGGGCCCATCTGATGAGACTACTAAGTTTCTCTACAAAATATAAACACACACTCAGTAGTTAATCAATAGTTAGCTAGAGTGATTGCCCCTTTATTTCTAAATCCCTTTTTTGCAAATGCATTCTTCCTTGTTCCAGTCTTAGGTTATTTTGATGGTTCAAGTTGCCTTTTTCTCTTTTTGGTTTGATTCTGTAATGTTTCCTTTAAAGAAAGTAGGGATTGACATTAGAAATATTCATACCATCTCTGGCATTGCTTGTGCTTCGTCTCTAAGTTTACGAATCCCCCGCATTGACAATTTAATTGTTGAGGAGTTTGCTTAAGTGTAATTCCTGCACCCAACATTAATCAGCAAAGGTAAGGTAGAGAAGGAGACATAATTTCAGCATCTAGAATATGAAGCCAGCCTTTGGAGCTGTTAGACCTAAATCTACCTCAGGCTGAAAGAAGGCAGGTCTAGGGTAACATCAAACCATGCTTAACCTGGTAGCTAGCCCTACCAGGTTGGGAGAGGGCTCTCTCCTTGTCAATCTCAATTAAAATATTGTCAACTAGGGCTTGAGATGACTGAAATGAATGTTGATTTTAGGCTAGGTATAGGAGATTAGGGTTTCTGGTTTGATTTTAGGTTTTGGTTGCTGGATCAATTGGAGAAGGCAGATTGGGTCCAGGAAATCAACTTAGGGATACAGTCATGTTTTGTGGGGCGAGGTAGACAAGTGTTTATGTACTCGCAATGGATTTGAGATGGTAGAGTAGATAGCTGAGGAGCTGAGGAGGGCATAAGAAACTATGAATCCTCTTCAAACAGTGAAAACATTGAAAACCAAATGCATTCCCAAGACAAAGCACTGTAAATTAGTGTATTTTATCTTTTCACCTTGAATCATTTAGTTTAGAAGAAAGAGAGAGATGTGGATACATATAAAACATCAGAGAAAACTCATTACAAAGAAGAAACAATGCATAAACTCAATGTCATAAGAATCCCACAAAAATAGTTGTGAAACCTAGTTTTATTCCTTGCCAAATTGCTGATACAAAATGTTCAGTGAGTCCCACCACTTCCACCAAAGTCCAAGCTTTACAAATGAATCAAAAAGTACATGATATAGCCAAGGAAACTACTCAAGCTAGCTATCAGGGTTGAAACCATGAGAAGAGGGATGGTTTCAACCATATTTAAATTAAGAACAGGAATATAGGCAGTGGAATAGCTTGCCTTTAAAACCAAGGAAACCAATTCATTACAGCTCAAAACCACTTGGAATTTGATGTATTTACCCTATGAAGTGATTTTCATCCATATTTACATCAAATTAATCATTTACCATGCTTACATTTACCAAGAAATGAGGAAAAAGTGATCTCCCAAGAAAACTAGGAGAAATCTGGAAAATCAAGCAAAACTGGCAAAATTCATTTAATGCGCAGCGCCAAGATTTTAATGCACAACACTTTGTCTAGGCTAGTTTTGGAAGGCTTCCCAGAGTCCAAATCAGGTGTAGGATAGCTCGTTGGAAATCTTGATGAGTCTACTTTCTGGAACAACTTGAATTTCTAAATTTGGAGTCCATTTTCCCCTCAAAATATTGATTCTCCCAAGACTGCTTCCTGTGTGGCAAAAAAGTGGTAGAGAGGGCACTTTTTAGGTGTTTTTTTCCCTTTTGGAGACCTAGAACTTGTCAAAAATTCCTAGCCATTTTTGAGCTTTCATATTTTTCCATGCTGATTCCAAAAATGTAAACCTTTTTGCAAGAAAGTGTCCCCAACAAAAGCGCAGCGCCACCTATTGGAAAAGCTTGTTTTGCAAAATTTAATGCGTAGTGCCGCTTTAAAACCTAGTTTTGGAGGCTTTCCCAGTGTCAAAATTGGGTGAAGGATAGGTCGTTGGAACCCTTATTGAGTCTACTTTCCAAAAAAACTTGAATTTTTCAATTTGGAGTTCATTTGCACTGTCAAATTTCAAATCTCCCAAGACTGGTCAAAATGTGCAAAATGAAGTTGCCTAAATGCAGAGTGCTGTTGTAGTCAACTTGTGAAGGTCTTTCTCAACTCCAAATTGAGCTCATGATAGCTCATGGGAAATATCTTTGTGTCTAGTTATCATTTCACTCATTAAGAAAGTCATTTGGCCAACCAAGCTAGGATAAATCTTGATTTTCCTAAGGTCACTCCAGAGGTGCAACAACTCTCCTGAGGCAACTATATTTTTGACATTTCTCTAAAACCATGACACCTGTGTAAAAAGTGAAGGAGGTTTTTCTTCCTTGGCCTATTATGGAAAAAAACATCTCTCACTGTTTCCAAATTCATTTTTTCTTGCTCATAAACATCATTTGAGTAAAACCTATCTCGATGTGTGGAACAGGGGATTTGTCGAAATGAAGGGGATAAGGGGCTTCTGAATTCTTGAGAAAGTTTTTGGAAGTAGGGAGGGATGTTAGGAAGTAGGGGAAAGTGGAATTTCAAATGTTGAGTGAGGGGAAGGGGTTCAAAAGGGAAAAACATAGGCCTAGCCTAGAAAATTGTCAAATTGTAGCAAGAAACTAGGGTTTGTGGGAAAATGAGGAATTTGAGGGATATCAGTGATGGGAAGTGTTTAATAAGGTACATTAAGGATAGGGGAAGGTGTATGAGCATTAGGATGCAAGCTTTCTTGATTATTTTACCATACAAGAGAAATTAGCTTCAAAACCCTAGGAGAGGGAAATGAGTCTTACCCAAGCACAATTGAAACACGAACAAGGTGTAAAATGACCCATTGGAACTTGAAATGATGATGAAAACTCTCTGAATGATGGTACAATCATTTGAATGCTGACATGGATCAAAATTTGGACAACTTTGAAAGAAGTCAAAACAAATCCTAAACCTAATACTTAATGACCAAATTTTACTTGAAGACTCACTGAAATGACAAAATTTGACTTTGACACCTTAAAATCATTTTGTAAGAGCATGTTTGATCACTGGAGGAAGGCTTCAAAGACTGACACTAACATTGGCTCCAATGGGGATGGTAGCTCCTTGGAGGTGCCAAGAACCATAGATCTTTGGGAGAGCAGACCAGTGCCTTATCCATTGGGCAATATGGAGTCAATATCTTGGCAACAAAAACATCAAAACTCAAGACTCAAGACTCAAGACTCATAACTGAAATGACTAAGAACTGAGACTAACTCAAAACTGAAACAAGACACTCAAAAGCTGAAACTAGACACTCAAAAGCTGAAACTAGACACTCAGTTGAAATTAGACACTCAGAAGCTGAAACTAGATGACTGAAAACTGACAACTTGATGACACAAACTGACTGAATACTATAATACAACTGACAAAATGGAAAATATGCTCAAAATGGAGCTTATTCAATAAAATCTAATCTAATTGTTCCATTCATCACCTGATCAAGTGAAATGAAACAACCAATGAAACCAAGTAAGTATTCCGGCTACTATTTGAATTCTTCACAAGTGCTTTCTTATGAACCATAAGAGAGAACTACTGAAAGGCAACTCCCATGAAAACTTGTAAATAGATCCGTTGAATGATATGGATTCTCTATCTGACTCCAAAAACACTGCATAAGGATCTTGAAATTCATGTGCACTGGGACTTAGCTCATCCAATGGATTACTTTTCTTCTCCTTGTACCATGAATGCAAACTTTGATCTCAGCATTGTGACGAGACTCTTGCTAATAATGAAAAAGAAATTGGTTGCCAGATCAAGTTTGTATCAGTACACATTTCAAGCTCACAGGTAGCTAATGGAGAAGGACTTTGACTGCAGACATCATCCAACACATCAGCTATTAGATCGTGAAAAACTTGAAAAGACTGCTGCAACCCATTTTCTATTGGTTCCGATGAGATTACATGATTTCCTACAGGCTACTCATTTGAAGATATACTATGCAATTTTCCCTTCAAAAACTGAAATGATTCAAAACAAAATGGTACGGAATCATCTTGCATCATTTGATCATATGTGCCAACTTCCATGTCTTCATCTGCAACTTGACATTCAATGGCATTCGGGGGTTGCAAATCTGGATATGACAAGTTTTGAACAAGGATTTCATTTTCCTCCAGATGGTCAAGATCGAAACTTATCGATGGTTGATTTCTGATAGCATGAAAGTTGTCTCTGATGATATAAAATGAAGCAAAACAAAAAGGCAAAGATCCTTCACTTACTTCAAAATTTGCTGCACTTTCCTCCTCACTTCCATAGCTGATATGCAATGGCTGATCACTGTATTCGAACTGCTGAAAGTGAACTTCCTCCTCCCACAAACTATCTGTTGATTTGTCCGCAAGATTAGATTCTGTTTGGAGAAAATAATCATCATCATACTGATCAAACTGAGGAAAATCATCAGTATAAAACACATCATCAAGCATACATGTCATATCAATAGATCTCTCTTCTCCAAGATGATCTATAAAACAATCATTATCAGATCTATGACAATTGGGATAAGAAAGAAAATGTTTTGGATTAGCCACTTGTTTTTCTTCAATCAGCAAGACATGGTCTTGAACATCATAATCATTCCTTGTGGTGATCTTTTGCATCATCTCTTCCACTACACTTACCAAAATGTCGAGCTTTACCTCTAAAGATGATGATTCCTTTGGATCTATGTTCTTCATATCTTCTTCCTTCAACTTTTCCTTTCTGATCAACAAATTAGCCTCTACATATACTGCACTATTTTGCATCTCCTCAAGTGTTGCAAGGTTCCTTTCTCTTAGCTAAAACTCCATTTCCAGATCAAAGGCCCCCGGGTAGTGCAAGAGAGCATATCCAAGAGGAGGTATTATAGTAATAGGCATTGAAAAATAGACTTGGTTAAACCTGGCAGAAAACTGTTGCACCGTCTCTCCTGGCTGTCTTTTCCGCTGGTTATACTCTTTTGGAATCAAGAAAGGGTTCTGTATGACCACCCACTTGTCAAGGAAAACTTTGTCGAACTACTAGAAATCTGAGATGCTCGCATCAGTCAGGGTTTTGAACCAACTCTTGACTTTGCCTTGCAAAGAAAGAGCAAAAAGACTAATACTAACATCTTCTTCATCAACTTCAAAAAGGTCAAGAAAAGACTTAAAATTCAGTACATGTCTCTCGGCAGTGATGTTGTCGCATTCACCATCAAATCTTGGTAGATATAGGTCCTGATTTTTAGGGAAAGCATGGGATATAGGAGGTAAAATTAGAGACTTGTATCGATCTGGAATTTTACAAGGTATAGGGGTATGTACAGAAGGTGTAGAATCAGTCTTGGTCTCTTGAGGCTCATCAGTTTGAAGACGATCATCACAAGCTTCAGAAAAAGGGTCTTGATCAAGCTTAAAGGCATGAAAATCTTTGGTATTCACAATCTTCAAAGGGAAAGGATCAAATGCAGGTCTTGGATATTTTCTCGAACACAGTATACATTGTAAGACCTTCTTGACATTCTCGAGAAAAGAGAAGAAATAATTTATAACAAAGAACATAATGTCTTGGATGCAACTCCAACTTGAATACCTGATCTTTCCATATTGTCCTTTCATGTTTCTACTGGTCAGGTTCATCCTCCAATGGAGTCCTTGGATCTGATCTCGAAACTGATTTAGAGTCGCCAGGTGAATGATTTCAGCCTTGCTGTGTCTGATCGTTGTTCACCATCAAAAATCAGATCTGAACTTGATTACATTTTGCTAAGGAACATAAAACTACGTTCCCTAGTATGGTCGCCACTATGTTAGACCTAAATCTACCTTAGGTTGAAAGAAGGAAGGTCTAGGGTAACATCAAACGATGCTTAACTTCGTAGCTAGCCCTACCAGGTCGGGAGAGGGCTCTCTTTGTTGTGGGGAAAAATGCCTATGCAGGACGATCCTATCCACCTAAGGTGTGACAGTGCCTTAGCAACAAACGAATACAGCTATTATGATTTCTTCCTTTATGAAATGTGAAAGAGGGGAGATTGGTAGACTTACCGTTGTCTTCCGGTTGTTCCTCGATCTAGATCCTCTTCTCTTTTTGTGTCCACAACTACTTGCCTCCTCGCTTGCTCAAGAGAACAGCTACTTGAATCCCACGAGATCACAAGAGAACAACTACCTGTGACAAGAGAACAGCTACTTGCGACAAGAGAAGAACACAATACAAAGGCAAATATACATATTCATAAATAATTCAGGATTAGAAGTAAATCAAATATACTAATGCAATCATACAACATACACCAGCATATAGGAAAGAATCAAGATAGCTTTATTGAAAGTAACAGGGTTCAGGAAGAGATACAACCCATAGGGCTCCAATCCAGCATCTCCTTCCCAGCAGAATGGAATTCCTTCTTCAGCTCCCTTCAAAGCATAACACACCCAATGTTTCTAGCCACAAACCAACAGCAATTCTTTGCAAATACCAAATTCCAGCCTCCCTTGACCTCATGGAGAGAGATCTATATATAGGAGTTTTGGAGAGAGGATGAGTCAGCTTGAGGCTGGTATAAAACTGACTAGTGTCCTCTCCCACTTCAGTTCTTGAGTCCACTTGGAGGTTCTTGCTTCCACTTGGAGATTTGGAACCTCTTACTCATCACCAGTCGAATTCCTTGATCCAAGTGTCATTTTGGAAGCTTCCTGGGCATTGACACCTTGAGGAATGACTCTGCCACTTGTCCAAACTCGCTCAGCGCAGGTAGCCTTCTTTGTAGTTGACATTCAACGCAGGTAGACAGTGGAGCAGTTGACATTCAGCGCAGATGCTCAGTGGAGCAGTTGACATGATCCAGAATTGCCTTGTTTTTGAGTGTTTTCAGGTGGAGAACTTTTGTTAAGTGTTGTGGTTTGCTGGCCTTGTTCCTCTAGGGGTAGGAACAACATTTTAAGGGACTTTGGATCCCTTGATTATTGACATTTCATGCTCAGTGATGCAAGGCACAAAAATTTTATAACAGTTGCCCCCTAAAGTATGAGGCCGTTTATCGGGTGAAATGCTTTATCCAGGAGGGTCCGAAGTTCATCCATCTGCTGGGAGGAGACCTGTATAAAATACAATACAATACATTATGATTCATACTGCTTTCATGATCTAGCTGAGGCGGGCATTCCCATGCTCAGCTTTATAAATTCATTTTTGTACATAGAACAGACGATCGTCTGATGGTAGACTGATAATTTTAGTGAAATTATCATCCTTTGAGTAGGATGATCATCCGCTGTAATGATGTACATGTCAAATGTCTTTATTTTTCCTGAATATATATCGTAGCCCGGATGGATGAAACTAGATCCGGGGTCTTCAAACTCGTTCGATCTTCACTCTAAGTACAAGTCGATCCATGTGAGAATTGCGCTGAAGTCGAACATGGAAAGACATCGCTTGATTACCGGTCGATGATGTAAACCGTTAACAAGCACGAGAGGAATCACCGATAATGATAATGACCCTCAAGGTACTGCAGTACAATTCACGTGGTGTGAATAAAGGACTTGGCGTCGAACACCATGCAAAATCTTCTGGTCGAAGGTCATGGATGTATACATGTCGCCGGAAGTGAGAAACTTGCCATTGAGGCATGCAAGCTTCAAATTACTGAAGGGGTTGTTCCTAGATCAACTCCTTGGATAATGAGCTGATGTCGACAAGGAGCGATCCGTCAAAGGAGGGCCTTAATGAATCCCACATCAGTGACACGGAACGGAGCTAATGATTTTAATGGAGGTGAAAACAATCTGTGACCTATGATTCAGGGTGGCGGTCATGAATGGATGAAGGATAATGTATGGCAGTGGATGGGACCCGGTTGACTCTTTCTGAATGACTTCTCTTGAACATATGGCGACACTGATGCGATGGATTGGTAGCATTACCCCAAATATGGATGGTATGGCAAGACCATGGTGATGTGACCGGTGAATGAAACAACCCAACCCGAATGTGATACGGAGGAAAAGTGTCATGTTCAAGAGCGACCTGCTACCATCAAAGTTTTTCTTGATCTTTCCCAATTTTTCCCCAGTCATTGCTGACCAGTACCTGTTTATTTTTTTCAAGCTTGAGGAGGATAACATATGCTTGTTCTATAACCTGCCCTTTGGGCAAGCCCATCGCTATGTTTTAACGAGCCTAGCGATAGGGAAACTCGTTCTCGTCTAAAGACAAGTTTGTCGCTATTTATCATTTTAACGAGTCTAACGACAAGGATAACTCGGTCCTTTTCATTTTTAGAGAGTCTGAAAAGGTACATAAAGTTAACTCCAAAATTCCTTTTTCGTCATCTAATCCCTTAAGTCCGAAAAAGTATAAAACAATACAAAAGGGATGAGTTTTCGATATCTTTAACGAGCCGAACAAAACAAGCGCTCGATCTTTTTGTGCAATAATCCCTCAGGTCCAAAAAGATTAAAATCTAGAGGAGGGATAGCTCTTCCTGTCCTTTAACGAGCTGGAAGGCCAAAACTCGGCAATCTTTTCATATTTTACGAGTCAGTTGAAAAGAGCTTAAAGAAGACTCGTCTTTTGAGGAACGAGTGATAAACAGGGATAGCAACTGATTCCAGGTACAGGTTGGAATTTTCCAATCACGGCAGTGTCACAAGGATGGCTAGGTGAAATCACTCTTCGCAGCTGTTCCTCAAAATGGGTAAACAATCATATGGGGGTGAACGATCGACCAAATGAAAGATGGAGGTGGCAGGTGCAAACACGACCAAGGTTTTTATGGCTGATAAATTTACGATCACAGTGGTTATTTACCGGGATAGGTTCATTTTTTAGATAAAAATGAGCTTAAACTCTGGAGGAAACATTGCTCACTGCTTATATTTATTTTTTAACGAGCATGAAGACCGCGTTAAAACTGCTCGGATCTTGCGTTTATTTTTTAACGAGCATGAACTGTGTGCTAAAACTGCTCGAAAAGTTTGCATGCCCCGAGCATAATAACACAAATCGAGGTGCATGCCCCCCAAGCTTCATTGCATTCAACTTGGTGGTTGGAATGAAGGTTTACCTTTGAGACTTGGAAAGGGGATTTGTTTCATTTTTTAATGAGGTTGACATAGTAAAAGAACTATCCTCATGACTCCTTGTTTCATTTTTTAACGAGGTTGACACGAGATAAGAACCGTCCTCGGCGTCCAAATCCATTAGATGTAGAAGGTTTCATATTCCATTGTGGCCACTTCCGCCAGATTACTCGGAGGCGGTAGGGCAAAAGTACCCATTAAGGCAGGGTCTTTTAGGAGACCTACTCCAATATTTTGAAGCGAGTGATTGCTTCCATGGATCGTTGGAGTGCTTCCCGTAACTTGTGAACTGTCGGGGAGGAAAGTTTGTTGGTCGACGACTGTAATTCCTCCTTGAAAGGGAAATGCAATCTTCCTAAAGTAGGTCGACACAACTGCGGCCATGGCATATATCCAGGGCCTTCCTAGTAGGATGTTGTAATCGAGGTTTCCATCGATTACTTCAACATCAACTTCTACTGTTTTGCCCCCAGCTCAACTTGCAAGTTACTTAAAATCCCGTATGGAGTGTATGATCGTCCATCAAAGGCTTTTAACATCGTTGACGATTTCGACAAGGGTGGTGAGCCTAAATTTTTCCAGCAACTCATCGACATAAGACATGTAGATGCCCCCTCATCAATAATTGTTCGATGAACAGTTTTGTTGAGGGCTTTCACTTGAATAAGGAAAGCTAGTTGAGCTGGTAACTGAGGGTCATATCCTTTATGATCAAAGGCCACAAGATCGAAATCCATTGGGCCAATCCCACCTATTGCTGATAATAAAGCTTGCTCTTGGGAGGGGCAATTTTGCGGTACCTCAAGTGTCGACATAGCGGACGACGATTGGGCCAGGTCCTCTACTATGTTATAATTTGTGCTACTTTGGCACGAGGATTAAATGTCGTTTTGTGTACTACTCCCTTTGGCGACTTTATCATTTGTTCAGGAATGGTGGGTGGCACAACTTTGGTCAAAGTCGTCGTCGAACTACTAGGTTGTTCATTAGCCTTGTTATTCGACAGCTGTGGATTCCCGTAATCTTTATTCCTTGTCAAAGCATCATTCTGCTGCTTTGAGGTAGATAACATAAGCACTTGGGATCGGGAAGCATTTTGATTAGCAACCAGTTTGGTACCCGGGCTTGGAAACGGGTCAGTCAATACTGCTGAAGTTTTTGAACTCTTAAAGAGTTTCTTAACTTCAGCTATATGTGGACAATCTCTCGTCCAATGATCCTCATCGCATATATGACACCCCGCAGGGGGTTTCCTTTTTCTCCCTTTCTTTTTCTTCTTGCCCCCTGGTTGCTTCAGTTGTTTGCCCTTGTCGGTCGACATGACATTTACTTCCGAGGCAAGAAGCTCTTCATTTGCATTTTGACTGGAAATCTTACAGGCCCTTGTAGATGTAGCCTTTGTCGATTTCGTGTCTGTCGTGCCAATCATGCCATCGATGGCATGACAGTCATTGTTTGATTTAGGAGGAGGAGGAATTGAGAATTCCGGTCTAGGGGCGTCAGGTATTTTGTCGTAGAGCGTGCCAGACTGAGTATAGACCAAGTCCAGATATTGCGCACGAGCGATGACTTGCTCTTCCGTTACGACTCCCCCCTTTGCCACATCTTCCGTGATTGTAGGAAGTAAGGATTTGATAAACCATTCAGCTAATAGCTGATCGGGAACGTACGTTTTTACCATCCTACGACGACGTCGCCACTCATGTATATGATCAGATATGTGAGTGGCTGTTGTCTGTTTGAAGTTGGTTAGGAGTTCCGTTCCCATTTCATACCTTATCGGTAATTGAAAATGGGTTAAGAAAGTCGTGGCTAAGGTACTGAAATTGTCGAACGAAGCTCTAGGCAATTCAATATACCATTTTTCCGCTGGACCCGTTAACGTCCTCTAAAAAAGGCGAAGTCTTATCGAATCATCATTCAGGGTGTTTGATGAACACCACAGATGAAATGTCATCACATGATTCGACGGATCTTCACCCGGATTTCCATTAAATTTAGGAATATCTGACGGAAGTTTATGCAGAATCGCTGGCCACCAAGGGACATAAGCAATTGGATCATTCGTCAGCCGGTTTAGATCTGGTAATTCTAGAGTTGCCACAAAGGGCAACTGTTGATTCAGGTTAGGCGAAGCATACCCAGGATAAGATGGAATCGCCTGAGCAGTGGGTCTTTGCATACCAGCATAATGCTGGCAACTTTGACAAGGTTGATGGGCACAACCATTATAATATGGTTGTTGATAACCGCTTTGTAAATGCGATTGCCCATTACTTACAAAGACTTGTTGCTCAGGTCCTCGATATGATTGCTGGAATGGGGGTTGATGAGTTTGAACCAGCTTTGGTTGTTGGACCAGTTGCTGTTGTCCAATACTGGATGATTGACCAAGATGAGGAGTCATAATACTTGTTTGAGCCTGAGTCACTCGAGATAAGGAGGCACTAACCTGAGGTTGTGATTGAGTTGTTGAGACAAGAGGCTATTGTATGGAAACCTGAGAAACTTGGGGTTGACATGCAACAGGTAGCGCTTGTACTTGCGACGCAATCACCATACCAGGTATAGTGGCAACATTCGACACAGGGTGGACTGGTTGCATTGAATATGCAACCCTTGGTTGCTGAGGCAGTATTGGTACCCATCCGCTGGATGTAATTCCAGTTTGACCTGAACTTTGTTGTAAACTCCCATATGGTTGTTCTCCGGGGGGGAAATGAAAAGGCATACTGCCCTCCATATGGTGGCAATCCAGTACTTAAAGGGTAGATTGGCCTTTGAAGACACATTGGATCAACTTGTTGAGTTTCAACATAAGAAATACCAGATGATAATCCGGATGAAGAAATAGGAACTAACCATGTCGTCGAAACAGTCTCTGATTGGACTCCGGCTTGTTGTTGACAATTTGCCGAGACAGATGGTATACCAGCGAACATTGTTGGAGTAGCAGCAGGAGGCTCTGCCGCTGCTATGTTGGATGACAAAGTCCTGGATGTCAACGGCTGTTCAGACATTTTGAGTCTATCCAAAAGATTACCTAGCGATTCTACAGGAACTTCCACTTGTGGTAGACTAACTTCGAAGATCAACGAGGGAAAGGTGATGATTATTCCGTTTAAAATAAATTTTAACGACGCTTAGACACAACTTGCTTTTTTAGTTTTAAAGAGTCGAGAAAAAGCTAAAGATGACTCTAGTCTCCTTCGATGTTTTAACGAGCCCGAAGTGACAAATGCTCGGCTGGACTTTTTCTGTTATAGAGTCTGAAAAAGGCCAAAAGAAACTGCTTTGGAGATCTAGGCAGAGGGTTTGCCAAACTTTTCGCAAAACCACAGAATACGTTTTACGGTACGGGTGGTTGATCTTCGTGAATGTTGTGTTCACTGCATTGCGATCAGTAGGGCGGCCGACACGGTTTCCTAAGGATAAAAGATATATGCCTATAGGGGTCTCCCAATATATACGCGACGGTACGTGGGAGCACAAATCCGTACTAGCGCTACCGTCTCTCAGGAGGAATCACCCACCTTCTTAGAGATCGACAGTCACTAGGCTTAACGACACTGGAACATGTCTCTAGCCTAGACCTATATGTTGTGCGTTATGTTACAAAGTGTTGTTAGGTTCATTCAGTTTATTTTAGGTTGATCTTTTTAAAGTTTGCCTTTCAAGGTTCACCACGAGATGTATGATACAAATTCCTAAATGCAGTCTAAGATGATAAGCAAGCTTTACAATCTTTCAACTTTGAAAATCCTAGCTACTAAGGGAAAAGAGAGCGACTATCTTTTCTCAAAGAGCAATCAGCGCACTCTAATGCACTTTCCCTAAATCCAACATGCAAACTATCAAATGCAAAATGCACAATGCAGGTGTTTGTTTTCACTTTCTTAGTATAAATGCCTACAAAGAAAGCTTTTTGCACAACTTTGAATTTGCTTTTACAATGATCAAAATAAACAAGTTCACTTTCTTCGAAATCAACAAGGGTAGAAGAGATTACAATCACTTTGCGATTTTCGAAATAAAGACTCGTTTTGATACTTTGAAAAGAACAAATTCAAACCAATAAGCAAAAGCAAATGTATAATCAAACTGCAAACAGCCAATGAACTCTCCCCTAAGATCACAATCAATCAATCAATCAGATCTGAATCAAGGGCTATAGGATGATTACTTTACTCATGCAAAGGAAAACTGTAAATGACGCCACAAAAACATAAAAACACTTACAGTCTTTTTGTACAAAAATGAGGCGGAATTCAAACAAAGAAAATGGGTTATCAGACTGGTACCTATGCTGGTTAAAGGCTGCAAAAAACAGAGATCAAAACAGGGCAAAAGACAGCAGAGAACCCCAGCTGCACAAGGCAAAACTGGTTCAGCGCAACCTCAACACTGTGGTTTTGACATTCAGTGCAGGTAGCCTTCACGGGACTTGCGCTGAAATGTAGAATGCCTTCACAGCAGTCGCGCTGAAGGAGAAACTCTCGTTTCTCTTAGGTTCCGGGTCATAAAATGCTCAAAAATCAACTGTTTCAGGCCAAATCAGAAACACAAGCAATGTATAAACAGAGGGATGCTTTGATAGGGTACTAAAGACTATCATAGGGATCAGTCAAATCATTTGTGGATCTAGTTTAAATCATAGACAAGTCCAACATACTGGATCAAAGCAGCAACTTTTACTTTGCATCCGAGAAAGATGCAGTTCAAGAGTTACTGTCAAGTCTATGAAATAAACAAATGACGGAAACACAAATGAAATGAATAAACAAGTTCGTCCCCAGCGGAGTCACCAATTTGTTGTGGGGAAAAATGCCTATGCAGGATGATCCTATCCACCTAAGGTGTGGCAGCGCCTTAGCAACAAACGAATACAGCTATTATGATTTCTTCCTTTATGAAATGTGAAAGAGGGGAGATTGGTAGACTTACCGTTGTCTTCCGGTTGTCCCTCGATCTAGATCCTCTTCTATTTGTGTGTCCACAGCTACTTGCCTCCTCGCTTGCTCAAGAGAACAGCTACTTGAATCCCACGAGATCACAAGAGAACAGCTACCTGTGACAAGAGAACAGCTACTTGCGACAAGAGAAGAACACAATAGAAAGGCAAATATACATATTCATAAATGATTCAGGATTAGAAGTAAATCAAATATACTAATGCAATCATACAACATACACCAGCATATAGGAAAGAATCAAGATAGCTTTATTGAAAGTAACAGGGTTCAGGAAGAGATACAACCCATAGGGCTCCAATCCAGCATCTCCTTCCCAGCAGAATGGAATTCCTTCTTCATCTCCCTTCAAAGCATAACACACCCAATGTTTCTAGCCACAAACCAACATCAATTCTTTGCAAATACCAAATTCCAGCCTCCCTTGACCTCATGGAGAGAGATCTATATATAGGAGTTTTGGAGAGAGGATGATTCAGCTTGAGGCTGGTATAAAACTGACTAGTGTCCTCTCCCACTTCAGTTCTTGAGTCCACTTGGAGGTTCTTGCTTCCACTTGGAGATTTGGAACCTCTTACTCATCACCATTCGAATTCCTTGATCCAAGTGTCATTTTGGAAGCTTCCTGGGCATTGACACCTTGAGGAATGACTCTGCCACTTGTCCAAACTCGCTCAGCGCAGGTAGCCTTCTTTGTAGTTGACATTCAACGCAGGTAGACAGTGGAGCAGTTGACATTCAGCGCAGATGCTCATTGGAGCAGTTGACATGATCCAGAATTGCCTTGTTTTTGAGTGTTTTTAGGTGGAGAACTTTTGTTAAGTGCTGTGGTTTGCTGGCCTTGTTCTTCTAGGGGTAGGAACAACATTTTAAGGGACTTTGGATCCCTTGATTATTGACATTTCATGCTCAGTGATGCAAGGCACAAAAATGTCTATAACACTCTTCTTGTCAATCTCAATTAGAATATTGGCAACTAGGGCTTGAGATGATTGAAATGAATGTTGATTTTAGGCTAGGTATAGGAGATTAGGGTTTCTGGTTTGATTTTAGGTTTCGGTTGCTGGATCAATTGGAGAAGGCAAATTGGGTCTGGGAAATCAACTCAGGGATACAGTCATGTTCTGTGGGGCGAGGTAGACAAGTGTTTATGTACTCGCAATGGATTTGAAATGGTAGAGTAGATAGCTGAGGAGCTGAGGAGGGCATAAGAAACTGTGAATCCTCTTGAAACAGTGAAAACATTGAAAACCAAATGCATTCCCAAGACAAAGCACTGTAAATTAGTGTATTTTATCTTTTCACCTTGAATCATTTAGTTTAAAAGAAAGAGAGAGATGTCGATACATATAAAACATTAGAGAAAAATCATTACAAAGAAGAAACAATACATGAAATCACTGTCACAAGAATCCCACAAAAATAGTTGTGAAACCTGCTTTTATTCCTTGCCAAACTGCTGATACAAAATGTTTAGTGAGTCCCACCACTTCCACCAAAGTCCAAGCTTTACAAATGAATCAAAAAGTACATGATATAGCCAAGGAAATTACTCAAGCTATCTATCAGGGTCGAAACCATGAGAAGAGGGGTGGTTTCAACCATATCTAAACTAAGAACAAGAATATAGGCAGTGGAATAGCTTGCCTCTAAAACCAAGGAAACCAATTCATTACAGCTCAAAACCACTTGGAATTTGATGTATCTACCCTATGAAGTGATTTTCATCCATAATTACATCAAATTCATCATTTAACATGATTACATTTACCAATAAATGAGGAAAAAATGATCTCCCAAGAAAACTATGAGAAATCTGGAAAATCAGGCAAAACTGGCAAAATTCATTTAATGCGCAGAGCCAAGATTTTAATGCGCAACGCTTTTTATAGGCCAATTTTGGAAGGCTTCCCGGAGTCCAAATCAGGTGCAGGATAGCGCATTCGAAAGATTAATGAGTCTAATTTTTGTAACAACTTGAATTTCTGAATTTGGAGTCCATTTTCTCCTCCAAATATGGATTCTCCCAAGACTGCTTCCTGTGTGGCAAAAAAGTGGCAGAGAGGGCACTTTTTGGGTGTTTTTTGTCCTTTTGGAGACCTAGAACTTGTCCAAAATTACTAGCCATTTCTGAGCTTTCATATTTTTCCATGCTAATTCCAAAAATTTAAACCTTTTTGCAAGAAAGTGTCCCCCAAAAAAGTGCAGTGCTGGTGGCGCTGCGCAGCTATTGGAAAAGCCTGTTTTGTAAAATTTAATGCGTGGTGCCACTGATTTAATGCGCAGTGCCGCTTTCAAACTCGTTTTTGGAGGCCTTCCCTGTGTCCAAATTCGGTGTATGATAGCTTGTTGGAAATATTATTGAGTCTACTTTCCAAAAGAACTTGAATTTTTCAATTTGGAGTTCATTTGCCCTATCAAAAGTCAAATCTCCCAAGACTGGTCAAAATGTGCAAAATGAGGTTGCCTAAATGCAGAGTGTTGTTGCAGTCAACCTTTGAAGGTCTTCCTCAACTCCAAATTGAGCTCATGATATCTCAATGGAAATCTCTTTGTGTCGGGTTATCATTTCACTCATCAAGAAAGTCATTTGGCCAACCATGCTAGGAGAAATCTTGATTTTCCTAAGGTCACTTCACAGGTGCAGCAACTCTCCTAAAGCTACTATATTTTTGAAATTTCTCTAAAACCATGATACCTGCGTAAAAATTGAAGGATTTTTTTCTTCCTTCACCTATTATGGACAAAAACCTCTCTCACGTTTTCCAAATTCATTTTTTCTTGCTCAGAAACATCATTTGAGTAAAACCTATCCTGATGTGTGGAACAGGGGATTTGTCGAAATGAAGTGAAATGAAGGGGATAAGGGGCTTCTAAATTCTTGAGAAAGTTTTGGGAAGTAAGGAGGGATGTTAGGAAGTAGGGGAAAGTGGAATTTCAAATGTTGAGTGAGGGGAAGGGGTTCAAAAGGGAAAAACACAGGCCTAGCCTAGAAAATTGTCAAATTGTAGCAAGAAACTAGGGTTTGTGGGAAAATGAGGAATTTGAGGGATATCAGTGATGGGAAGTGTTTAATAAGGTACATTAAGGATAGGGGAAGGTGTATGAGCATTAGGATGCAAGCTTTGTTGATGATTTGACCATACAAGAGAAATTACCTTCAAAACCTTAGGAGAGGGAAATGAGTCTTACCCAAGCACAACTGAAATACGAACAAGGTGTAAAATGACCCATTGGAACCTGAAATGATGATGACAACTCTTTGAATGATGGTAAAATAATCTAAATGGTGACATGGACTAACATTTGGACAACTTTGAAAGAAGTGAAAACAAATCCTAAACGTAATACCTAATGACCAAATGTTACTTGAAGACTCACTGAAATGACAAAATTTGACTTTGACACCTTAAAATCATTTTGTAAGAGCATGTTTGATCACTGGAGGAAGGCTTCAAGGACTGACACTAACAGGAGCATGGACTTCAATAGCACTGTGTGTAAGGACAATGCTGGTATTGGAATTTGGATTCGAAGCCCTGCTTTCCAGACTGCGAAAGTCCCAAGTAATGTTAGAGTATGTTCCTACAAGTTAGCTTTTGATTTCTCTAATAATGAAGTGGAGTATGAGGCTTTGATTACAAGTCTTAAAATTTTGAAGAAACTAGATGCGAAAAGGATTTTTGTTTATTGTGGTTCAGAGTTGATGATTAAACAAGTAAAAGGAGGATATCAAGAAAAACATCCGCAGATGAGAGCCTATAGAAATGTAGTTCTGGGTATTTTGAGGATGTTTCCTAAATATACCTTGACAGCCGTACCCCGGACTCAAAACATCATTGCAGATTCACTCGCCACTGTGGCCATCAATTTGAAGATTCCAGTGAATTCTTGCAAAAAATTTGAAATTCATGTCAAACATAGGCCTGTTGTTCCTGATAATTTGAGGTATTGGCAAGTGTTTTGGGATGATAATGAAATTAATGCCTTTTTGTAGAATGAAGGAAAGTTTAAGAATGCTTCCATTGATGATGTTTGTGATTTCTATGAACAAGATATTGAGGTAAATCAGATGGAGGTTTTATAGCTAAAGGATAATATCATTCCTATAGGTCTCATACCTTTAGAGGAGCTTTTTGATCAGGATTGTGTGGCAAGAAAACCAACCTTGGTTCCTATGGACAAAGGAGTTGAAGATGTAAATCTTGGAACAGCTGACCATCCCAAGCTTGTAAAGTTATCAAAAGCATTGTCTCTCGTCGTAAAGGCTAAGTATGTTAGATTACTTTATGAATTGTCTGATGTTTTTGCATGGGATTATTCAGATTTAAAAGTGTATGACAAGGATATCATTCAACATACTATTCCTATCAAGTCGGATCAAAAACCTTTTAGACAGAAGTTGGTAAGAATCAATCCAAAGTTGTTGCCATCCATCGAGAAAGTGGTAAATAGATTGTTTAAAGCTGACATCATTGTTCCAATTAGATTTTCTAATTGGATCTCAAATTTGGTCCTGGTATGAAAGAAGACCAGAGAGATAATGTTGTGCATAGATTTCTAGAACCTTAACAAAGTGTCCTTAAAGGATAATTACCCTCTTCCTAAGATGGACCATATTCTGCAAAGAGTAGTTGGAGCATCACGGATGTCACTACTAGTGGGTTACTCAGGCTATAATCAGATCTTGGTGCATGAAAAAGACCAAGACAAAACTGCCTTCACAACACCATGGGGAACTTTTCAGTATGTGAAAATGCCATTTGGATTGAAGAATGTTGGAGCCCGTTTTCAGCAGGCGATGGACATCATTTTTGCTAATGAGAAGGATGTTTTATTGGTAGTTTATTTAGATGATTTGACGTTATTTTATGGTTTTGATGATGAACATTTGTGCCACTTAAGGATCGTCTTTCAGAAATGTAGGAAGTTTGGGATTTCTCTAAACCTGAAAAAGAGTCTTTTTGCCATGGACGAGGGTAAGCTTCTTGGTCATATAATTTCTAAAGATGGTATTCACATTGATCCTTCAAGGGTGGAGGCAATTCATCATATAGACTTTCTGCGCAACAAAAAGGAGATTCAGGCTTTCAATGGTAAGATGAATTTCTTACGCAGATTTATACCAAATTTGGTGGAGCATTTACATGAAATAACTAATATGTTGAAGAAGGACAACACTATGAAATGGACCAAGGATGCTATGAAATCATTGAATTTGGTAAAGTTTTCTTTGACCATAGCCCCAGTCTTGATTAGTCCTGATTATACTCATGATTTTATTAAATTTTCATTTTCATCTGAGCACACCATGTTTGCGGTGTTGATGCAAAATAGGGATCAAGTGGAGCAACCCGTTGCTTTTTTCAGTAGGACTATTCGAGACACTGCCTTACGTTACAATATCATTGAAAAACAAGCGTTGGCTCTTAGAAAAGCATTGAAGGATTTCAGAGTATACATTCTGCATTCACATACTATAGCATATGTTCCTAACGCAATAGTCAAGGATGTTCTCATGCAAACTGATTCGGAGGGAAGAAGAGGTAAGTGGATAGTAGCAATGTTCGAGTATGATCTTGAGATTAAACCTACCAAAATGATCAAAGGACAAGGCTTGGAAAAACTGATGGCTGAATCAAATCTGCATGCTCTTGACATAAATCTTATTGCAGTAATGTCAGAGGATGAAGATGGTGGCTCACTCATTCAAGTATCAGAAATGTTTCTCAAATCACCTTGGTATTCTGATATAGTTTATGTTCTTAAACATCTTTCGCCACCTCCTGGAATGTCAGGAAGTAAAGGTAGGTCACTGAAACTAAAGTCTACAAAATTCTGCATTTTAAATAGTGCTTTGTTGGCATTATGACACAAGCTTGGCACTATGGCACAGGTATTGTCCTTCATGGCAACTCACTCGGCAAATCACTCAGATGACAGTTCAGGCTCACAGGCTCTTAGAATAAAGGAAAAGGAGGTATACGTAGTTTCCCATTGACCAAGCCGCGTATACACATGGATTCACAGACCAAAAGGTGCATATGCATATACACGCACTTTCATGCATAGAAAAGCGCGTACAGTTTGGAAAACTTGGTTTTTGGTCCTTGGTATTTGGACCTATGGTTTTGGACCATGGTATCTCGTCTGAAGTGTTGAACCCGGGTATTTGGACCTAGGTATTGGTTCTAAGTGGTTTTGGACCATGGTATTGAGTAAGGCTTAAGACTATAAAAGGGGAAGAAGATCATTAGGCAAAGGAACTCAAGGATTGAATATCTGATAAAGAGAAAGATCTAGAATACTGGTCATTGGGTTATGGTGCATAGATGGATTTGAATCAAGGATGAACCTAAGCACTAGAAGAAGGATAAGTTCTATTGATGGGTCAAGATCTTAAGGCTTGAAGAGAAGTATCTTTGTGTGATTTTGATGTGTTATATTTGGCGCATGACTTGATCTATAAAACTAATGATCTGGGTATAACTGATGTCTGAATAGTTGATAAGGGTAAATTATCTTTTATAGATCTATACGCAGGCTCAGCATAGAAAAGGCGCATATACATGATGGTTCGGTAATTCAAAACAGCATATACGCAGGTTTTCCTTAATATAACAGCGTATGCACATAGGTTCTACATATTGAAGTAGTGTACATCTCATAAAATATGTTTTAGCTACTTCTGTTTACTGTTGCAATGTTTTGGGTTCTGGTTGGGTTCTGGTACTGTTACTATAGTCTGGTTGCAACATTCAGAGAAGTGATTTTTTGATTCAATTTTGGTTGGTGCAAAGGAGATTGGTTGATGCAGATATATTTGATGTTTGATTGATGTTATTGATGGATCCAGTCTGAAAATTTATGAAACGTGGTCCCTAGAAGAAAAGAGAAGGTTGTAGCCTTCTGTAGGTCAGCACCTACGTACTAGTACATCAACTAGTACAAGAGCTAAGGGGGTTGTAGCTCCCTTCCAGGAGAAGCTGGAGAACGAGAGAAGGTTGTAGCCTTCTGCAGGTAGAAGCCTGCATACTAGTATAAGACTACACCAGTATAGAAATATTGTAAAAAGAAATTTCTTATTAAAAGAAGATAAAGACGAATTGCAGCAAGTGGTTTTCACCCACATTGGGTTTCCACCTTATATCTTGTGTTCATGTGTGTGATTGTCTGTATTGTTCGCTGTACTTGATTACTATTTTATGGTTCTGATAGATAGATTAAGATCAGCTAACTAAATTATAAGTCTACAATATATACACGGTTTTCTCTAAACACAGTTGCGTATATACGTAGGTTTAATTATTAGAAGTAGCGTATATCAATTTGTTTATGGAAATGAAATTTTTTTAAACTGGGAATACTGATTCACCTCGCCCCCTCTTAGTATTATTTCCAACAATTGGTATCAGAGCAGGTCCTTCAAAAGAATCTTGATCGCTTGAAGGAAGATCTATCATCATGAGCAACTACGAAAACGAGGCATCCATTAGGCCACCAATCTTTGATGGGAGCAACTTCGTCTATTGGAAGGTAAGAACCACAACCTATCTTCAATCTCTTGGAACAGAAGTTTGGGATATCATGGAAGGAGGATACACATTTCCAGCAGCAACTCCTACAGATACGGCAAGTAAAAAGCAGTATGAAACAAATGCAAAGGCTGTCAATACTCTATTGGGGAGTCTATCACAATTAGAATTCATCAAGGTTATGCAGCTCAAAACCGCCAAAGAAATATGGGACAAGATCATTCTAAGCTATGAAGGAGACGATCAGGTAAAATGTGCAAAACTACAATCTCTCATAATTCAATATGAAACTCTCAAAATGCACAATGATGAAAGTGTAGCTAATTATTTCCTATGTATAGATGAGATTGTTAATCGCATGAAAAACTTGGGTGAAGAAATAAAAGAAGTTACTTTAGTTGAAAAGGTTCTAAGATCTTTGTATTCTAAGTTTGAATCAAAGGTTTTTGCCATAGAAGAAAAGCAGAATCTTTAGAGTATTACCATGTCACAGCTGCACAGAATTCTAACAGCTTTCAAAATGAGAAAAGAGGGTCCATCAGACATGAGAGAAGCCACATTCAAAGCTTCAGGAAAATGAGAATACAATGAGTTAGGACATACGTCAGAAGGAGAGGAAGAATCAAACTTTGTCAAGAACCTTCAACGGGTTTCTAGAAGATTTAGAGGTAAGCTACCTTCCAAATGCTTTGCTTGTGGAAGAGTCGGTCACTATGCAGCCAAATGTCCTTATAAAGATAAGCTTGATAAAGGTAAGGAACCAGTTAAATGGAACAGAAAGCAGAACGGAAGTAAGAAAAGCTATTATACACATGAAGACAGTGATGGTTTTTCAAATAGTGATGAAGATGAACATGGTAATGACTATAGACTTTTGATGGCTTTTGAAGATGATGATTTCTTGGATGCTATAGATGAAGATGGTCTCTATGAAGAAATTTCTAAACTTAAAATTTTTTTAGAAGAAAAGAGTATGATTATAGATACTTTGACATTCCAACTTGCTGAAAGGGAAAAACACAATGAAAAGTTAGAATGTGAAATTGTGGGACTTAGAAAAGATATTGAAAAAACAAAGGCTCTTAATCTTAGATTTGCTAAAGGATCTGAAGCTTTAGATGAGATTATCAAAGTGCAGCGTTCTCCTCTAATCAAGATAGGTCTTGGATATATTGAAGAAACATCTCAAGCTCAGAAGCCATCCACCTCGAAAATTTATCTTGATGCAGCAAGGAGAAGTGAACAGGGTGACAATCATCAACAAAGGCATAAAGCGGATCACCAGGTAAATCGGGGTCAATCTACTTCAAGAATGAACAGAAGCTACAACCAACCACAGGTAACTCATTCTCAATTTTCCCCAAGAATGAATGTCAATGGAAACTACAATCACCTGGTCAGTAGATTTGATAATCGCAAGAATTTATTTAATCGCCAATGTTTCTCATGTCATAACTTTGGACACAAAGCTACTCAATGTGTTGCCTACAAGACCATCATGACTAGAGAAGCACGAAATAAAAGGAGTATGACTAGGATCATGAAGAGGACCTACAATAACTTTTTTGCTCTTGAAAATGAAATAGAATGCTCTGTTTGTAACAACTTTGGTCATGAAGATTCTGAATGCAGAAGTAAGTTTCAGCAAACATCTCAGAAGGAGCAAGCTTCATTGGGTCCCAAAACATGGAGAAAGAAATAACCACAACCAAAAAGATGTGGTATAGCCTTATATGGAGAAGGACAGGAAAATCAGTGGTACATCGACAGTGAATGCTTGAAACATATGACAGGTGATAAAGAAAAACATCAGTCATATAGTGCCTTAGAAAAGGAAAGGAAGGTCTCATTTGGAAATGACACCCCTGCATTCATAAAAGGTAAAGGATCTGTTCTTTTGAAAGAAAAGGTCAAAGCTGGAAATGTTATGTATGTTGATGGCTTGAAGCATAATCTATTGAGTGTTAGTCAAATGTGTGATCAAGGAAATGAGGTAGTATTTTGATTAAATGGATGTATTTTTCGTGAGCTTGATATAGGAGAAACGGTGATCAAAGGCATAAGAAATCCAAATAATCTATACATACTCAAGGGAGGACAACAACAATGCTATCTAAGAAAAAATGATGAACACTGGCTATGGCACAGAAGATTGGGGCATCTAAGCTTCCCTCAAATACGGAAAGAATGCAAATATCAGGCTGTTTGCGATCTTACTGACATTAGAATTCCAGACAATACAATATGCAAATCATGTCAGTTTGGTAAGCAAACAAGAACACATTTCCTTGAGAAGGAAGGGTCAGCTAGTAAGCCACTTGAACTTGTCCATACTGATTTATGTGGTCCATCAAGGAAAAAGACACCTCGTGGAGAAGAATACTTTATATTGTTCATTGATGACTTTTCCAGGATGTGTTGGATAGGACTTCTGAAGCATAAAGATGAAGCTTTCGAAAATATCAAAGCTTTCAAAGCCTTGGTTGAAAATGAATCAGATCACAGAATCAAATGCCTTAGGTCTGATCGAGGAGGGGAATTTACCTCGGATGAGTTTTTCGACTTTTGTGAAGAACATGGAATAACAAGGGAATTCTCTACTGCAAGAACTCCTCAGCAAAATGGAGTGGTGGAAAGGATGAATAGAACGGTTCAACAAATGGCTCATGCTATGTTTGATGAGTCTAGAACTCCTATAACCTTCTGGGGTGAAGCTACATTTGCTGCTATTACTATTCTCAACAAAACAAATGTCCGGGTAAACAGCACTAAAACTCCTCATGAACTTTGGTATGGTAAGACTCCTGTAAAATACCTCAAAGTTTTTGGAAGCAAATGCTACATCAAAAGGACTGATGAAAAGCCTGGCAAGTTTGAACCTAGAGCAGATGAACGCATTCTCCTTGGGTACTCTTTCCAAAGTAAAGGATATAAGTGTTACAATAAAAGACTTGGAAAAATTGTTGAAATTATTGATGTGGTGGTTGATGAAGCAGGCAACAATCCAAAGCAGATAAAAACTGAAGATTTTGAAGATGATGAGGACTATCCTTCAACATCAAATCAGACTAATGCTGAAGAAGAAACTTATGAGGCACCAGAAGAACAGATAAGGGTAGAAGAAAAGACTCCATCCAAGTATGTCCAAAAGAACCATCCAGAGACTCAAATTTTGGGGAAAAAAGAGGCAGGTGTACAAACAAGAATAACTATTACAGAAGCTTCAAGCTATCTAGCATTGTTCTCCTTCATCGAACCACGAAATATAAGTTAAGCATTCAAAGATGAATGCTAGGTCAAGGCCATGAATGAGGAACTTGAGCAAATTGAAAAGAATAACACTTGGGAATTGGTTCCTAGACCTAATGATAAGAATGTCATAGGGACCAAATGGATATTCAAAAACAAGCTGAATGAAAATGGAGATGTTATTAGAAACAAGGCCAAACTTGTTTGTAAAGGGTATGCTCAACAAGAAGGTATAGACTTTGAAGAAACCTTTGCACCGGTTGCCAGACTTGAAGCCATAAGAACGTTCCTTGCTCTATCTAGCTTTTAGAAGTTCAAAGTATATCAAATGGATGTGAAATCTGCCTTTCTAAATGGAGACTTAGAAGAAGAAGTGTATATTGAGCAACCAGATGGATTTATCCTTGGAAATGATCCAAAACTTGTATGTAGACTCAGAAAGGCTCTCTATGGTCTTAAACAGGCTCCAAGGGCTTGGTATTATCGTCTGGACAAATACCTCCATCAACAAGGTTTTTCAAAAGGATTAGCAGATAGCAATCTATATATATAACTTAACAATGATAAATTGCTAATACTTGTTATGTATGTTGATGATATCATCTTTGGTAGCAATGAAGAAGCCATGAGTCAAAACTTTGCTTTGGTGATGTAGACAGAATTTTAAATGTCCCTGCTTGGTGAGATCACATATTTTCTTGGTTTAAAAGTCCAACAAAACAAAGATGGTATCTTTCTATCACAAACCAAGTACCTTAAGTAGATCTTGAAGAAATATGGCATGGAAGATTCGAAACCAGTATGTACCCCTATGGTAACAGGATGCAGCCTCAACACAAACGATGAATCAACAGCAATACATCAACCAACCTATAGATCCATGATTGGTAGTCTGCTCTATCTAACAGGTACCCGACCAGATAGCATGCATGCAATGGGTATAGTTGGATGATTTCAGGCAAATCCAAATGAAGCACACCTTCAGGCAGGTAAAAGGATTTTCAAATATATTCAAGGAACTCAAAACTATGGCTTATGGTATCCTAGAGATACAGATCTCACACTTCATGCATATACAGATGCAGATTGGGTAGGAAGCGTGGATGACAGAAAAAGCACTAGTGGTGGTGCATTCTTTATGGGTTCCAAATTAGTGTCTTGGTTTAGCAAGAAACAAAGTTCAATTGCATTATCTATAGCTGAAGCAGAATATGTGGCTGCTGCATCTTGCTACACACAACTCCTTTGGATGATGCAAACATTGAAAGACATTCAAATTACTTGTACTCCACCTATCTCCATTTTATGTGATAATACAAGTGCAATCAGTATTTCAAAGAATCCAGTCATGCATTCAAAGACCAAGCACATACCTATCAAAGATCATTTTCTCCAGGAACAAGTGCTTGAACAAAAGGTCAAATTGGAGTATGTTCCCTCCAAGGAATAGGTTGCTGTTACATTCACCAAACCACTGCCTAGGGAGACATTTGAATACCTCAGACAGAAGCTGGGAGTAGTTGATGCATCATCTTGCTGTTGACACTTATCTGTTTCAGAGAAAAGTGGTTGTACGCGAGTCTCATGAAGAGCATCCACGTACATATGCTTGTTTCTATGGATATAGTCGCGTATATGTTGGTTTGAAGAAAAACAGTGGGCTAGACTCAAGATGAAAAGAGTTTGATATGGGTCTAATAGAGACCATCTGGCACAGGTCCAGGGGGAGCATATACTTCTAATAATGCATTGTTGGCATTATCTTAGAAGATCTTGGTACAACTTCATAGTTGTTTTTGATTCAAGTGGAACAGGTGCAGAGGGAGATCATGGTTGATGGTTCGAATGGTGATTGACAGATGTTGTTGATGACTATCATAGTCTTGTCTTAGATATTTTGTCTCTATGTCACGTATTTATTTTATTATCAAGGTCATGTAATGACCTATCTTGTTTCCCCACTATGCCTGGGATGGATGAAGTAATGTTCTTGTCTTATCATGTATAAACTTTTGGTGTATCCCAACTTGGTTGGGTGGATGAGTCAATCTTGGTATATCCCCATTTAGTTGGGAGATGGATGTATGTATGAGTCTTTGGTGATAGGAAGGTCATTTATGATGTATAGAGTCATGTTATTCTTGTAGAACATCTTTTTGCAGACCTTGCTTACAGTCAGGGGGAGCACACTTCAACAGAGCAGAGATTTCAACATGTACTTAAGGGGAGCATAACCCTTTCCCCTTGATGACAAAGGGGGAGAGTGAATTGGGGTTGCCATCAAGTTCAAAGGGGGATATTGTTGGCATTATGACACAGGCTTGGCACTATCGCACAGGTATTGTACTTGATGGCAACTCACTCAGCAAATCACTCAGATGATAGTTCAGGCTCACAGGCTTTTAGAATAAAGGAAAAGGAGGTGTACACAGTTTCCCATTGACCAAGCTGCGTGTACATGCGGATTCATAGAACAAAAGGCGCGTATACGTATACATGCACTTTCATGCACAGAAAAGCGTGTACAATTTGGAAAACTTGGTTTTTGGTCCTTGGTATTTGGACCTATGGTTTTGGACCATGGTATCTCGTCTAAAGTGTTGGACCCAGGTATTTGGACCCAGGTATTGGTTCTAAGTGGTTTTGGACTATGGTATTGAGTAAGGCCTAAGAATATAAAAGGGGAAGGAGATCATTAGGCAAAGGCAATCAAGGATTGAATATCTGATAAAGAGCAAGATCTAGAATACTGGTCATTGGGTTATGGTGCATAGCTGGATCTGAATCAAGAAGGAACCTGAGCGCTAGAAGAAGGATAAGTTCTATTGATGGGTCAAGATCTTAAGGCTTGAAGAGAAGTATCTTTGTGTGATTTTGATTTGTTATATTTGGCACATGACTTGATCTATAAAATTGATGATCTGGGTATAACTGATGTCTAAATAGTTGAAAAGGGTAAATTATCTTTTATAGATCTATACGCAGGTTCAACATAGAAAAGGCACGTATACACGCTGGTTCGGTAATTCAAAACAACGTATACGTAGGTTTGCCTTAATATAACAGTGTATGCACGTAGGTTCTACATATTGAAGTAGCATACATCTCATAAAATATGTTTTGGCTACTTCTGTTTACTGTTGCAGTGCTCTGGGTTCTGGTACTATTATTGTAGTTTGGTTACAGCATTAAGAGAAGTGATTGTTTGATTCAATTTTGGTTGGTGCAAAGGAGATTGGTTGATGCAGATATACTTGATGTTTGATTGATGTTATTGATGGATCCAGTCTGAAACTTTATGAAACGTGGTTCCTGAAAGAAAAGAGAAGGTTGTAGCCTTCTGTAGGTGAGCACCTACGTACTAGTACATCAACTAGGACAAGAGCTAAGGGGGTTGTAGCTCCCTTCCAGGAGAAGCTGGAGAATGAGAGAAGGTTGTAGCCTTCTCTGGTAGAAGCTTGCATACTGGTATAAGATTACACCAGTACAGAAATATTGTAAAAGAAGTTTCTTATTAAAAGAAGATAGAGACGAATTGCAGCAGGTGGTTTTCACCCACATTGGGTTTCCACCTTATATATTATGTTCATGTGTGTGATTGCCTGTACTATTTACTACACTTGGTTACTATTTTATGGTTTTGATACACAGATTAAGATCAGATAACTAAATTAGAAGTCTGAAAGATATCTGCGGATTTGCCTAAACACAGTTACGTATATACACTAGTTTAATTAACAGAAGTAGCGTATATCAATTTGTTTATGGAAATGAAAAATTGTTAAATTGTGAATACTGATTCACCCCCCTCTTAGTATTATTTCCAACATGCTCTCTATTGGAAAGATCTGGCAGGAGTTATTCTTAATTGTTTGGTTGAAGATGAAGCTCAGAAGGTAATGATGATTTTCATAGAGGTGATTGTGGTGGTCATTTGTTTTGGAAAACAACAGCTAACAAAGTGTTGAGAGCAGGATATTATTGGCCAACTTTGTTTTCAGATTTATAAAGACAGTGATGGGCTACCATGAATGCCAAGTATTTTAAGGAAAAAGGAAGTTGCTTCCTCTTCCTTTGAAGCCAATTGAAGTAAATGCACCATTCCTGCAGTGGGGACTTGATTTCATAGGGGAAATCCATCCTACGTCATTAGAAAAGCACAGATGGATTTTGATAGCTACTGATTACTTCACCAAGTGGATTGAGGCCATTCTGATAAGGCAAGCCACGAACACGGTAATTATCCAATTTTTAGAATCTAATATCTTGTCTCGTTTTGGTTGCCCTCACAAGATTATAACAGATAATGCAGCAACATTTAAGTCCAAGAATATGGTTGAGTTTTGCAACAAGTACAATATTACATTGGCTCATTCCACGACATACTACCCACAGGGCAATGGGTTGGCTGAGTCATCAAATAAATCCTTGGTGAACACTATCAAGAAAATGTTGGTGGAAAACAAGAAGAATTGTCATCGAAAGCTTATTAATGCCTTGTGGGCCGATAGAGTGAGTAGCAAGAAACCAATAGGTATGTCCCCTTTTGAGTTGGTTTATGGCACTGATACAGTATTGTGTACATCACTTGCAGTCCCGGTCTTGAGATTGTTACAAGAAGCTGGTAGCGAAGAGGATGATATTCAGCATAGAATTAATCAAATGATTCACCTTCAGCAAACAAGGGAAGAGGTTTCCAAAAACAGTTTCCGGTTGCAAGAGAAGATAAAGAAAATTTATGACTGCAAAACCAAAGAAGAAAAGTTTTAACTGGAAGATGTAGTTCTGCGGTGGGATGCACGAAAGGAGGAAAAGGGAAAGCACGGTAAGTTTGACTATTTATGGAAAGGACTGTATAAAATCTCAGCTTATCAGGGGCAGAATGCATTTTTGTTAAAGGAAATGGATGGTCAGGATTGTTCAGGAGGGCCAGTGAATGGCAGGCTCCTGAAGCACTACTACTTTTGAGGTTGTTCCATAAAGTTACATTACCTTCATTGTATATACCAGTTTGTTTTTCCTTGCAAGGTTTCAATTACATTGTCATCTAAGCTTGGGGCCCAAAGTGAAGGATATAAATTTTGGAGTGTCAGGTTTGGTTGATCTGGTTTATAGTCAAGTTTAGAGTCGGTTGTGAGTCAGTTTTCAGATTGTATTGAGTCATTTTTCACTTTTTTGTTTTGATTGTATTGCCCAATGGATGAGGCACTTGGTCTATGGTGTTTTTGACACCTCCAAGGAGCTGCCATCTCCAATAAGGCAAATGTTAGTGTCAGTGTCTGCATACTTCCACCAGGGATCAAAATTTGCTCTTTGCATTTTCATTTTAGGGGTCCCATACTGAAATTTTTACATCATTTCATCAGGTCATGTCAAACTGATCCACTGATGGTTTTCTTCTCTTCAGAAAATCTAATTTCTCCCTCATAGAATATACTTGCTGACCCTTCTTCAGGTTGTCTTCAGTTATGGTTTCATGGTCAATCATGCTTTCCTTAGGTCATACGACATGTTTTCATTAGGTCTTAGGCAGGGAAAATTTTAAGAACCCCCCCTAAATTTATATGTATAATAAATGGGCGAATCTCCATGGTATATAGGAAAAATGGAAGGCGATTTTATCAATAATATAATATGTATATATAATTTTTTGGCGAATCTCTCACATGGCATGGCGAATATTTTACTCAATTATAAAATCTTGTAAGATCTTGGTGAGTCTTTCACTAAATAATAAAACTTTGTAAGGTCCTAGTGAATCTTAGCATTGTGAACTCTTAGAGAATTTTTTGAAAAAGTATAAAACCATATATGACAAGAGCCACATGGTGGCAATATCACTGTTTTTTTTCACATTTCCACGACATGGAACTTGTTTATAAAATTATAAAAAATCCAACCAAGTCCCTTATAATATGCAGGTAAGCTTATAACAGAGTCTGATACATCTACTATGCTTGTCTTCATTCAAGTGTCATAGTTGCTATAATTAACACTGTGAATCAAAACTCTCTCAAAACTCAACTCTATAGTGTAATTAAAACCTTTGGAAATTGAATCTGACAACTCTATAAAAAGGATTAGTGAAATAGAAGCTTTTGTGAATGAGCCCACTAATTATCACTGCTAAATAATCAATCTAGACTATGAAGTCTTCCATCTTGATCACAATCGTGCTCACAATCAAGGGAGTGCGACCACCTAGCCTGACATAATGGCCATCATAGCTTCCAATAATCAACAACCACATTGCAAGGACATCCTAGCTCATGTCTCATGAATTTTATTCATCAATATTAATTGATATAAATCTTATAAAGATAATATTAGAATCCTCTCCAGATTCACTGTTAATACAAGGGTAAAGGAAATTTTCTAGCTCAAGGCACTAGCCAATACCAACTTTGGTATTTGTGACCCCTTTGTGGGGATGCACCTACCTTGCCCCGTTGGGTTTCTGCCTTGTAACATAGTTCAAGGATCACAAGACTTTCCAATCTTCCTACTCCATTAGACACACTTTATATGCTATACATAATGAATGGAAAAGAAGCATTATAGAACACACAGTTTCACAGAAGGAAGAAAAATCTTAGCCAGTTCAATATCAAAATCTTAACCACTGATTAATAAAGAATAACAAGTAGTGTAATGAATTGTTTCGAGTTATTTATTTACAAGTTGTAAAGAATGTAGTGGAATGGAAAATATTACTTAGGAAACCCTTCAATATTTTCTACTAATATGTCTATGCATGTACATATGAAATTAAGAGCATTGTTGAATACAAAGTTTCCTTTTCTCTTGCCTCCATTTTGACAAATTAGTGTGAAATCAGTGTCACTTTGAATCTCCTTTCCTGTGTGGATGTTTTGACAAATCAATGTGAAATCAAAGTCACTTTGAATTTCCTTTCCTGTGAGGGATCTCATCCACAGTTGATTAGTAAAATATAATCTACTATATATTATGTTCAAGAAACTGACTGCAATCTACAGTGGAAACGAGACCTCAATTCTTATTTTGAATTTGAATATCTCAGGACAACATAAGAGATAAAAATGCATATGGCCTTAGTATCTAGAAAACAATCACTCCATCATTACAAGACCACCTAGATTTCGGCACTTAATCTAAATAATGGCACTAGTTGTAGTGCTTATTTGCGTTAACACCATGGAAAAGCAACAACAATGTTTCAAAGCACACTTACTAGAAAAGTTGTAACGTTCTGAGAATATTTAATGATAGCATCTGAACCTCATAGCTATGGTGAGGAAACTAGGGAACCCAAATATTGGAAGATATCTCATACCAAATCTGAGAAAAAAATAAAAAAGGGAAAAAATCAAAATCTATAAATCAAGCAATGAATTGTTTACAAATCAAATACAATTCCTTTAACTAACAGTTAAATTGTTGTGATATATTTAAATATTTAGTAAGAGGGTAACTTCAAACCATGGAATATTACCTTTGTCATTACTGCCATCCCTCAATGACTGAGATTACAAATCAATACTTATGGAAAGATTGTAAGAAATTATGTGAAATAGTAAAGCGTAACCTCTATTTTCAAGCAACAAAATCAAGACATTGTTACATCAAGAGCCATAATTGATACATAATCAATGAATCAAGTCCTTGTATGGCACAAGCTTGTTTCACAACCTCTATTTTCTCAATAACAAAATCAAGACATTGTATGTGGTTATTGCCAAAAGGAAACTGCGTTCTAATTTGGAAGAGGATCTTATCAAAAAACATGGATTTATTCGAAGCTACAAAGCCTAATGGGTTACTTAAAAATAAGTTGGAATATGGGATCATGATACTTAAATTGAAAAAATATGCTTTCCTTTTAGAAACATTACAGTTATACAATGCTTTTTGAAAGCATTAGAATTTGAAATTGGGCCTTTCTATCAAGACAAATTTTCATTAACAGAATGTACTTTCCTACTTGAAATGTTGTAGATATCCAAGAAAAACTTGAAAAGCATAAGATAACTTAGCATAATGTACTTTCTTTCCTTCCTTAACATTCTTAAAGAGTTGAGGTTCTCCAAGTCATCAGGTAACTTTCGAAGAAAATGACAGTTAGTAATAGTCCAATTCACAACTGAAGATGTGTCACAAATACGAGGGGGCATCTCCTCCAAATCACAAAAGTGCTCCAGGTTAAAATCTAGCATTATTGGAAGCTTAATGCTCGATCGGTTGTTATTGAACCCAGACATTTTTCCATTCTTCACTAAAAGCTTAAAGATTGCTTCTCTAAGTTCTACATGACTTTACTATGCTCTTGAAGTGGGGGCACATGCAGGCTCTCGAAGTGAATAGTCTTAAACTAAGTGAAGATAAGGCCGATAGATCATTCAGTGTGGATCTCTTTAACCCATAATTGAATACTATGTCTCTCTTGAACCCATAATTGAATACTATTAGGACTTTCAATTTTTTCATGGAACTCAAAAATGTTGGAAGAAAGTATTTGCTTCCAAAAAGAGTAAAACTAAAGCCTCTGCTTGAGGACAATTGATGTCACACCACTAACACTTCTCCATGGAATCTATATAGGTAAACCACAAATCTAGAATTCCATTAGAATATTGTGTTTATTGAATACACAAATGAAATCATTGCATTTCTTTAAAATATCTTTTGAAATCAAAATTACCGAAATTACATATCGATAACCTAGTGGGTGTAGGATAAAATTCACCCGTGTCATTCACAGAAAGCATGAGAAAAAATCTAATACTATATATAAAACCAAGAAAAATTCAAATTCATCACTTCTAGGGACCTCGTAACCACCCTGCCAATACACAAGTATGTTCCTGTTTGCAGTTAGAAAAATTACCCAAATTACAATCTTTTTACTCCAGCATATGTTGGAAAGTTATAGAAGGATGACTAGTGCAATCAATCCATTCCTTTTAGCCCTGGATTTGTTTCAGTTTAAAACAGAAGTATACAAATATACTTGTCCAATGTCTATGCTTTAACCATTCACCTTAAGATGTTTTTACAATATAATTTCCTAAGTCTATTTAATATCTTCATTATCATAAAAACAAACCTATATCCATCTTAACTCCACATCTACCACTCTTAGCGGGATGAAATCTATTTATCCCTCTAAGCACTTGGTAGACCCAGAATTAAGATGGACCTAAGATGATAGAATTTCCCCTTTAAATAGTCTATGCTCACATGAATACCATGGTATTACCATGGGTCAATACCATGGGTTATCATAAACCTGGAGCTTAAAATTTATTATTAGTAATTTATAAAAATTAATAAAATTAATAGTTGAATTTTATTTTATTTTTTATTTTAACCAAGCTAAAATGTTTAACATACATTAAATTACAACATCCATTTTTACTCTTGATCCACCAAGCTCCGAGAGGGATCAAATATTTTTTCACTCTATTCTAGTTTGCATATCACGATATTTGATACCTCTCGGGGGTTAGTAGATCCAGAGTAAAGATGGATCTATGCTGGTTTAATTCCCCCATTTAAATAGGCTACATTCCAGGTGAATACCATGGGTCAATACCATGTGCCATTTTTATTTTTATTAATACTAATATTAGGGTTAATAATGTTCTTTTGCATGGTATTAATAACAATCTAGTCCATGGTATTTGTCCCATGGTATTTTGCCCATAGGTTTCACCTAAATATAACGCATTTTTTGAGTGTTCGTAAATATAAGGTGACTTATGGAGTAAATATAAAAAAATGTTTTATTTGTTTACCATACCTCTCGTTTATTTATATTTTTATTAATTTACCATACCTCTTTTACAAATATGGTATTTGGCCCATAGGATTCACTTAAATAAAACCTCTTTCTTGAGCCTTCGTAAATAGAACAAGGGTTATGGACTAAATATAAAAAGAGGTTTTATTTATTTACCATACATCTAGTTTATTTATATTTTTATTTATTTACCATACTTTTTGAGTAAGTATAAAAAGACATTTTATTTATTTACCATACCTCCACTTTACTTATATTTTTATTTGTTTACACCCTTGCATGTATATAAGGTGACTTATGGAGTAAATATAAAAAATGTTTTATTTATTTACCATACCTCTCATTTATTTATATTTTTATTAATTTACCATACCTCTTTTATAAATATGGTATTTGGCCCATGGGATTCACTTAAATAAAACCTATTCTTGAAAATGGGCGAATAAATTCACTTAAATAAAACCTATTCTTGAAAATGGGCGAATGGAAAGTTGTAACTCCTAGTTTCAAGGGCTAAATTTACCTTTTTTACCCTCTCCCTTAAAATAAGGTGGACTATTTGAGGTGATTTGTAAAAATGTGCTATGATACAAAATATTCGCCCACTAAAAATTTAGAAACCCCTTAATTTCCCCAAAGGGCGAACATTCGCCCCTAAAATTTTCTATGGTCTTAGGGTTTCATTTCCAAGGTCAAGAGCTTGATTTTCTGTGTAAATAAAGGGCAGCAAGGGTATGAGGATGATAAATAAGTCAAGTATGATGGCTTGTAGGTCATAGTCACTATATCATTATCTTTTAACCTAATGTAATTTTCACCTCAAAAACATATTTTTGAGGTGAAAACAGAGTATTTTGAGTTTATTTGTATTTCTTATGTAATTTTAAGTCACTTTATGTAATAAATGATCCCAGCTGCACCAAAGCATCTCTCCTTGCTGCAAGACAAAGAAACACTACAAAAATCAGTTCAAATTGAGCATTATCCACCTGAAAAGAAACAAAGAAGAAAAGGCATTAAAAACAGAGTTTTGAAGAAGGTCAAGAAACATTAGAAAGTGGGTTTTTCAAGTGAAAAATCAAAATTTACTCCTATATAAGGCCTCACATTTCATTTTCAAGTTCATCATTCTCATTTGGAAAGAAAGAAGTCAAAAAGTGAGGAGAAGAGGAAAGGTTGAGTGAGTTTTGGGCAAAGGAGAGTTGGCACTGTGCTTCTGGAGGGTGGCGCTGCACATCTGGAGCAGTGGTGGAGTGGCATTGTGCGTAGGTAGACTAGAGCTACACATTTCAGGCAGGTAGGGTTGGCACTGTGTGTTGAGAACTTGGCACTGCGCGTTGAGGCCCAGCGCTGTGCATCTAGCAAATTTCCCAGTGTAATTTTACACTGCGCTACGCTTTTCCCAGGGGCACCCAATGCACAAATGGTTTGTATTTCTGGATTCAGAGCGATGAGGGCATGCACCCTATGGGTTTTCTAAGTTTTTGGGGTAGAACTAGTCCACCAAAAGGTCAAAAAGCACCCTAAAAATGACCTTTCTACCACGTTTTGGACACACAGAAATAGTCTTGGGATCATCAAGTTTTGAGGGGTCAAATGTGCTCCAAATGCAGAAATTCTAGGTGTTTTAGAAAGTAGACTTGAAGACCTTTCCAATGAGCTATCATGAGTTCAATTTGGATTCGGGAAAGGCCTCTAAAAGGGACCTGAAAGTGGCATTGTGCATTGGGCCAGTGGTGCTGTGCGTAGCGCAGTTTTGCACAAGATTGCTAGTTTTCCATTTTTTGACTGTGTTCATGGATTTTCTCTCATAGAGGATGATTTACCATTGTAAATGATGACTTGGCATGTAAATATGATGGATAACTAGTAGTAGAGGGTAGATTCATTGCTTTAAAAGTCAATTTGAGCTCAAATGAATCAGTTTTTCACTTTTAGAGGCAAGTTGTTAAGATGCCTATATTCCTGTTTTCTTGTTCAGTGTTGGTTAGATTAGCTCCTCATCTTAGGGATTCGACCCCTGAGGATGGGAGGAGGTTGAATTCATGTCTATATCTTCTTCTTCTTTCTCATTGTAAAGGGTTGGACTCAGTTGGATGCTCAAACCTTGATTGTACATCATTTTGTAGCAGTTTAGCAGGAGATTAATAAGAATTGTAGCTATTTTTATGGGATCCATGTGGTATGGAGTTCTAGTACAGTTTATTATTTTGTGATCATATGTTAATGTGTTTTGTATACTTCGTTAATCATTTCATTTCTTCTAAGTGAATGCTTTCAAGTTTGATAGGCAGAATTCATTATATCAGTGCTCTGCTTTGGGAAAACATTCACCATTTCATGTTTTCTACAGTCTAGGAAGGATCCATGGTTTTCACATGCTATTTTTAGCTTCTCACCAATCTTAAACATCTCACCCCATCAAGCACTAGAGTGGTAAACGTTATGCCAACCTTTCCCCATTGAAAGCCCTACAACTCTTACTTAATTCCCTAGACCTAAACTATCCAGCTCCTCCTGATCCAGCAAAACCCCTTCAAAATCAAATCAAATCTTCGTGCCACTATACCTAGCCTAATATCCTTTACCTGATTCAGTCATCTTGGCTAATATCCTTATGGAGAGAGCCCTCTTCCGGCCTAGTAGGGCTAGCTACTTGGCTAAGCGTGGTTTGTGGTTACCCTGACATTGCCTTCCTTTAGTCTGAGGTTCAATCCAGCTGATAACACCATAGACATGAAAAAAAATACCATTTGTTCAAAGATGGAGTAGAATACATTGTAAGAGCCCATAGCAAGAAACTAAATATTTCACTTGATAATGCGGGGTAGATGAAAAGACTAGCGAATTCTAGCAAGAATTTTGTGCTTCTAGTGATGAAAACCAAAAATTATATTGATAATGAAGCTTTCCAAGGTTGTCACTCAAGATTGAAATCTGAATTGGTTGATGTTGTTAACCAATATGATGAGATGTTTCGGGAACCAAAAGGATTGCCTCCCAAGAGAGGAATCCAACATGAGATAAAGTTGCAACAATATAGTCCTCTTCCTAACATTGGCATGTATAGGATGTCAGTGATGGAAAGTGCAGAAATTAAAAGGCAAATTCAAGAGTTGTTGGATAAAGGGATCATCAAGCCAAGTTCTTCACCATGTGGGTCACCTATGGTTTTGGTGCCAAAGAAGGATGGAACATGGCGCATGTGTGTGTACTTCCATGCATTGAACAATATTACGGTAAAGAACCATTACCCACTGCCTAGAATAGATGATTTACTTGATCAATTAAAAGATGCAAAGTATTTTACTAAGTTGGACTTAAGGGGTGGCTACCATCAAATTAGAATTGATGAAGGAGACATTGAGAAGATAGCATTCAAGACAAAACAAAGTTTGTTTGAATGGCTAGTTATGCCTTTTGGTTTATTTAATGCTCTTGCTACCTTCATGCGTATGATGAATGATGTGTTGAGGCCCTTTCTTGATGAGTTTGTTATAGTCTACTTAGATGAAATCTTTATTTTCAGTAAATATCATTATGAACATCTCATGCATGTGAGAAAAGTACTTGATGTCTTAAATAAAGAACAATTGTATTTAAAGAAGTCAAAGTGTGAGTTTGGAAAAACATCTTTAGTTTACTTGGGTCATATTGTTGGAGGAGGTGAGTTGGAAATAAATCCCTCCAAGGTTGATGTCATTTTGAATTGGCTAAGGCCCAAGACAATTACTGAGGCAAGATTGTTTTTTGGGAGAAACCCAATATTGGAGGAAATTCATTGCTAACTTTCCTCTATAGAAACTCCTTTGCATGCATTGAAATATTGTGAAAAGGGTTTTTCAATGGGGAGGAAAATATGAAATTTCCTTTGATGCATTGAAGGAAAAGATTAGTTCATCTCGAGTACTTGCACTTCTAGACTTGAGACAATCATTTGAGATCCAAACCGATGCTAGTGACTATGCCATGGGTGCAATCTTGATGCAACATGGTAAGCCTATCTGTTTTCATTTTGAAACTTTCAATGGTGCAGTGATTAATTATTCTACATATGGTAAGGAATTGTATGCATTGGTGCAAAGTGTGAAAAAGTGGAAACACTACTTGATGGGTAAGGAAACAATCATTCACACTGATCATCAACCATTGTAATACTTGCAATCTCAATCTAAGTTGTAGCAATCAAGGCATTTCCGATGGATGGGTTTTCTTCAAAAATTCCACTTGGTAATAAGGTATAAGAAAGGTATCTGCAATAAATTTGTTGATATGATTTCTAGGCCTATTATTAGTGCAACTACTTTACTCAAGCATAATTTTGTTTTGCATGAAATTTATATTGACCAGTATGCATTAGGCAATGACTTTCAGGATGTTTATGCAAGATGGAGTCAAGGTAACCAAGTAGAGGAATTGGATTATCATTTAAATGATAACTTGTTGTACCATATTGGTAAGATTTGTATTCCACAGGGAGAAAGAGTCAACATCATAAGAGAGGCACATACTTCTCTTATTCTTGGTCATTTCGACATAAGACGGTGGCACATCTACAAAGATATTTTTATTGGCCTTGTATGCTTCAAAGTGTGTCACATTTTATTAAAGGATGTTCATTATGTGCAACTAGTAAGCCTAGCAATAGGAAGTTAGGATTGTACACACCACTTCTTGTACCTTCACGACCATGGGAGAGTGTTTCTATGGATTTTATAGGAGATCTTCCATTGTCAAAAAGAGGTCATGATTATTTGTATGTAGTTATGGATAGGTTCAGAAAAATGTGTATTTTGATGCCATGTAAAGAGAAAATTACAGCTGAACAAACTGCTCAATTATTCTTTCGGAATGGATGGTGCATTTTGGATTACCCACATCCATTGTTAGTGATCGAGATTCTCGCTTTGTTGGGAAATTTTGGTCAAGCTTGTGGGGATTCATGGACACCAAATTGAAAAAGAGTACAACATTTCATCTGCAAACAGATGGTCAAACCGAGGTGGTGAACAGGGCAGTGATACATCTTCTTCATGGGTATTGCAACAAGCATCTTAAGTTGTGGGGTGAACATTTGCACTACATTCAACATGCTTACTACCAGGCCAAACACTCTTCAACTCAAACATCGCCATTTGAAGCATGTTTGGGATACTTGCCTAAGTCTCCTTTAGATTTCATTTTTGGAAAGAATGTTGCTATTGATGGTCATAGTGACATAGCCAAAGCAACAAGGTTCATTGAACAAATCCAATTGGTACACCAAAGAGTTGAACAATAGCTAAAAAAGAACCAAGGAAAGTACAAAACAAGGTACGACAAGCATCAGGTAGATCACAAGTTCCAAGTTGGTGATGAAGTTTGGCTTCAAATTAGCAAAGAGAGGCTCCAAGAAGAAGATAAAAAGATGAAACCAATTAGATATGGTCCATTCAGAATTCTGGAAAAGATTCGTGACAATGCCTTTAGGTTGGATTTTCCTTCATATATGAAAATTCAAGTTGTTGTTAATGTTGAGAACTTAAGGTTGTATGAGCTTACTTTGATTTAAGATCAAGGAGAAAATGTCCAGATTCCTTCCACTGAGGATTTTTCTCCTGAAAACCTTGATGAACTACAATAAACCACCATTCTTGACAGAAGAACAAGGTCTTCAAAATGAGGGAGTGTGGACTACCTTCGAGTGGGGCTTAAAGGAAAAAATCCTTCAAAAGCTAAATGGATCGAGATTGGAAAGGTGAGGGAGATGAACCCTCACTTGCTAAACAACTGAAAGCGATCTTTTGGGGTCTAAAAGCTTCCAGTGGGGAGGAGTGATCAAGTGCTCAAAATTTTGCTCAAAAATCAAAGTTGTCAGATTGGTGTGGAACCTCAATGACCATGTAGTTCTCGTTGTCCTGAATCTGGTGCAACTCATTTCACGTGAAACAGACACTGTATGCTCTGAGAATCATGTTCTGTTCATTTTCCCAAACCAACGAATTTATCAAAAAGAAAATAAACAACACTGCATAATCAATAGTTCATACTTCTAACATGGAAGGATGACTATGCGTTGATGGGGAAGGTGATTGGGCTCCTCCGATGAATGGCAGAGTTCCAAGTGGCATAGATCGATTGGGCCAAGATGGTGAGTTTTCATTGAGCATAGTGTTTCGGTGGTGGCCAATCATAGGATGCCACGTGACAGGGCTAGAGGCCACCACATGGCAGCTAGAGGGCCACAAAATGGGTCAAAGGTCCGAGCAGTAGCGGGTGTGGTCGAACCTGCGACCTTGCAACAAACACAAATGGCCTACACCAATCGGGCTATGACATGAGTCTTAACCTAAATTAGATTTTATTGATAATATGGTATGGTGTAATAGCGTATGGGGGAAGGGGGCTAGGGTCTAGCCCCAACCTTTGTCACTGCTGGAAGGCATTACCATGGGCAGGAGGCTAGCCCCGCACCCCCCGGTTATAACCTAAACAATTAACAAACAGTCATCACGGTGAAGAAAAGCATGTGATCGTGAAACCATAATTGTGTGGTTCAAACTATGTATTGGCGGGAACTTTGGTGGGGACAAAAGTGAAGGTCCCAGCCCCCAGTCTTATTGCGCCATATGAACTCTTAGGAGTGGAGTGGGGGCTCGACCGACAGGGGTGGGTAGTTGGCCTTAGCCCCTGGGCACATGGCCCCCATGTGGCCATAAATTTCAAAATTAAGGTCGTGGCAGGCTTTTAAACCGCCTGACAAATTTTCCCTGAAATCGGTGGAAATGGTGTTCAATTAGCAGAAATCCAGGTGAAATTGTGTGTTTGGTGTCAGAATTTGCGGAGTTTGTAGAGTGAATAGCAACCAAGCTTGGGGAGATCATAACTAGATGCGTTTTTGACCAAATCCAGAGCAGGAAGATGCTAGACATGCATTTTTGGGCATTCTAGAGCCATTGGAATAGGTTTTAGAGCTATCCGAGCATTGTAAACTGATGTATTCACATTTTTGAGCATAATAAAGAGGGTCAAGCCATTGGAAGCTAGACTAAGGACATGTATCCCAAGTGGGGTGAACTCCTTCATCATGTGTTGTTGTGATACTATTTTGGTGATGTTCATGTATGTTAGATGTTGGTGTTCATACATTTGTTTATGTTAATTTGTACATGAAATTTACATAAAAAACCTCAAAAACTCATGTTAAAACTTGCAATTAACTGCATGAATCCTTAAGTGCTTTTACATATTCTGAAGAGAAATTTAGCACAACAAAACTAATTTTCCTATTCATATTAGCACATGACCCAATAGAGGTAAAAATAAAAATGTAAATTCTAGAAGCTTTGTTGGGAAATTCTTTCCCAACTAAAATCTTAGAGTTTATGGTTACTGAAGCTTGGTCCCTCTCTTCATGGAGTTAATTCCATCTCTTTGTGGATCCGTAATCCCACCTTTTGAGGATCTCAAACCTCCTCCTCTTAGCCTATAAATCAAACACAGACCACAAGGTTGGAGAGGACCACTAAAGGGGGACTTATTCTGTTAAAATAGGGCTAGAAAGATTGTCATCCAATTAGAAGGTTGGAGATAATGGGAAGAGGCTTGTGACATCAAGGAAGCTAGGTTTTAAACTTGTTCTCCTTTGAATGCAATACAAAGAAATTGTTCTTTCCTAATTGTGTCTATTTTGATGTTATTTTTGAGATTCCTTGATCACTCACATGATTTATAACTAATTATTGATTCATTTTCATTTGATTTTATATGCAAGATTCTTTGATCCCTTTGAATGTTTGTCTATACAAATCTCTTTTGGAGCATCATGGAGAAGTTGTGGAAAACATTGGGAAATCCTCTAAGGCATTGAGGAAAAGTTGGTTGTGGAAATCACTGAAAGGACTTCAATAAGAACTTCAATAATAGGTAGGTGATTCTTCACATGCTAAATGTTTCATGTTTTAGTCATAAGCTAAGGAAAGGAAGCAATTATTTTGATGTTTGTTACTAGGTTTTGTTTGAAATCTAGGGATATTCTTCTTCTCCGCAAGAAAGATTAGTCCGCATAACAAATTGGCGACCATACTGGGGAACATCTCGCTATTCATGATCTCCTTGTTTTGACTTTTGAACCTTTTCTCATAGCCTTATCTGAGTGTCTAAAAGATACTAAAAGTTTGCATTTTATGTATTGTTTCGTTTTATTTTATTTTTTTTTAAATTTTCTCTAAGTTCACATTTTATCTTTATCAACAGAGCATATATCTACACACTAAGCCTTTTGCAACAATGTGTATGCACACTAGATTAAACTGTTTTCCTACGCACATACCTGAAATTTTCAAAAATTTGAGTTTTCCTTTCAATAAGACTAGGAACTCTTGTTTTTTATGCTTGATTACATTTGTGTGCACCTTCAGAAATTCTCTGTCATTTCAATTGATTGTTGTGAAAGAGCCTTCTTGAAAAATTCTTCTTTTCATGAATTAGGGTAAACGCTTCATATGGTGTTTTGTAGATCTATCAAAGGAAGGACTGGTTGTTCTTGATTTTCTGTCTTCCTATCTTTCTTCTTTCAAATAAATCAGATTTAGTGTTTTATTTTACCTATTTGTGAAAGATTATTTCATTAATGAAAAACGATGTTTTTATGAAAGTGCTTCTTTTGCTGAACTTGAAATGAAAATCTATTCTTCTTTCAATGTTGAAGTTTTTCAAAATTGTACTCTAGACAACATTAAGTTCATAACATTCAATGGAAGAAATTTATTTTAAGGATTTGATTGGTTTCATCATGCATTTTGAAAATTTTGAGTGATTGTATGTTAAAGGAAAGTTTCATGGTTTTTGAGTTATTGTGCGAATTAATTTCTGTATTTGGGTCAATCAAAATTTAAAATTGCATCCATGAAAAGGGATATGGTGAATTAGGAGTTTTGCATTTTATTTAAAAAATTGAAAACAAACTCTTTCTACCATAATAATAAATTCATCAAAATGAAAATATCACAATATCATGTTCAATTGCATTAAAGTTTTGGGTTAGGTCATAACGCCATCATTTTTACATCCATTTACCCTTTTAGTAAGTAACATTTTTAAAAAATAGTGCTAATAAAATCAATTTAGAATTTATAATCTTAGGGATTTGTATACCTAAATTAGATCAGGTTGTAGTGCTTTGCAATAGGAAAGTGAGTTAACTTTCCAAAGCTGTAAAAAAACAGTAGAATCTTGTGAAAGGGAGTAAATCCATTTATTGCAGTTTGGCTCTGGGAAGCTCCCCTTACAAAGGAGTTAAGCACAAGATCATATCAGACCTAGTGGAGTGATCGAGCCCACTTCATTGGTTACAATAGAGTGATTTACATGTATTACAAACGGTGTTGATAGGCACTTGGAAGTCACTTGGAAGTAAACCTCAGACTAACCATGTTGAGGAAATTTCAAGGGGATTGAGCTTTACTACTCTGCCCTTGCGTGTACATCCGATCCGTGACTATCCCCCTAGGCTAAATTGTCTTAATTGGTTACCTTAGAGACCATAATCTTAGGGCTATTATCGAAGGTGATGATTGAGGGGAAGTCTTTGTTGTACCTAGAACAAATGTTAGCTAGACTCACTTGGACCTTTTTGGAGGGCATTCTTCATTCGAGATGGCATAAGTGAAGTTACTTGCACTAGATTGTGTGCATTAAGCAGGTTTTCAGTGTAACTGGTTCCACCCACTCTATATTTATTCACTTTTCACATTGATCTCTGTGACGTTGGATTTCATCACCAACTATTGATTTTGCTGTGAAAATTTTGTTTGCATGGTTTGATTCCTTAAATTTACTAGCATGTATTATTTGCTTATTTTTAATTTTACAGACCTTAGGTGTGGATTGTGAATATTATTTGAATTCTTAATAAAAATTCATTGTGGCTTATTCACCGAGGCATTTGCATATAATTCATGGTTTATCCCTTGAATATACACCTAGTCAATTAGAGAAGATTAAAATTGAGAAGTCAAAATCAACAGGATTCAGAACCTCAGATCAACCTGAGACATCTACAATTATAGAATCTGAGATAGTATAAACTGAAGTGATTCAACCTCACAAAGTAAAATTAGGTTTGGTTCAATCTGGGCTAGAAGTTACCGAAATTAGTTAAAGAGAATTTGATACCATAGAGATTTTAGAGAGAGAACTAATTGAACCAGACATTGAAGAACATGAATATGATATTTCTGAACTTGAATCACCTTAAACAGTTATAACCCCCACTCCTACACCACCTTTACCCTAAAGGAGGATTATAAGTACATATGGCCTACCTCCTTTTATTACAAGTATTGAATATATTATTGGAGAATAGGAGGAAGAATCACCATGTACTCCTGTTACTACTTGTGAACCAACAATTTTTCCATGACTTCCTTCTGACCCTTTCCAATCAAATCCTTGGTATTTCACCCCCTTGGAATTTATGTCAAGGTCTTCCACGTTACCACACTCCTTTCTACTTTTCACTAAGATGAAACATGTCATAAATTCCTCTTGGGATTCAACCCACTGATACCTCTATGTATACTAGCTCTCGAGAGCCGAGATAGCCTGTGTTGTTTGTTGAACTGGTATTTGAGGTGTAACTTAGACAATCATTTCTGATACTCCTGAGATAGGTGTTTGAGGTGATCTTGGAACTAGTTGTTGAATATATGTTTGAACAATAGACTGAATAAGTGTTTAAGGCCTACCATAAACAAGTTGCTGAACAGGTGTTAGTGGAATTCCTTGGAGAGGCTGTTGGATAGGTGTTTGAGGAATCCCATAGATAGGTTGTTGGAAAAGTAATGAAATAATTCGAATAGGTATGTTTGCAATAGATTATCGAGTATGTTGAACAGATTGATAAACTAGCACTTGTGGAGCAACTTGAATAGGCTTTTGAGAAAAGCTAGGGCTCCAAATAGTATTCATCCTAGGGTAAGGAGAACCATTCAAGGGTTGAGACATAACAGGTTGACTTGGACTGACCTAAGGTACCTAACCAAAATTTGTATAAGTTCCGACGATTGTCCTCCAACCGTAGGATATGATCTAACAACAGGTTGTGCTCCATGTGGGTGATAAGGTAGTTCCCCACTAGGCGGGTAATAAACACCAACTGGGGTTACTTGAGCATTACCTAAATCACCAGATACCATGTTAACATATTGGTATGATGCCAAAGTTACTTCAGGAATGGAACTGGTGTTACTTGAGGATTACCTAAATCACCAGATACCATGTTAACATATTGGTATGATGCCAAAGTTACTTCAGGAATGGAAGTCATGCTCTGAACAGTAGTTGTAGATAAACCAGATGACTAAGTAGAAACTTGAGGGGAAGGAGTGGTTCCTGAAAAAGTTCCAATAAGTGATTGTTATCGAGCATGAACTGAAGGACCACCATATCATAATGAATTACTTTGGCTAAACAAGATTCACCCAGTGAAAACCTTTCTCTAGAAATTACTTTTGAAATTAATGCCATAGAATTATATATTGGAAAGAATCAACCATCCGGAGGTAAAAAGAAGGGGAAAGGTAAAACAAGGCAGAATTATTCTCAGAAAAAGAAACCAACCAAAAATGAGCCTTCTGTCGAGAAAAAAAAACCTCGTTATCTTTGTCTGATCTATAATGAAGATCATTATATGAAGGAATGCCCACATCGGGCATAGGTTAGTAAATTTATAAAAGGTTCTCCAACTCCTACTGTTTTGAAGGATCCTTTTCCTTCTCAAGACAGTAAAATGGTTTCACATAATCCATATTATTCTTCCACATCGAAAGATATCATAATGATTTCTTTGCAAATTATGGTAGCAGCAAGATCTAAAGATGATGGATATAGGGGACTTATAGTAAATGGAAACGATGCTAGTCCATTTAGTCAACCTTCCACTTCAATTCCTTCTCCTTTTGAACCATTACAGATTGAGAAACCAAACTATGACATGGTGATTCAACTGCCTCCCAAAGGTGTTGTTCAAAAATAAGATTTCAACCCACATGCTAGAGATGTGGAGAAATATAATATTGTTAAATATATAGTGATGTCTCCTTCAATAATGTTAGCTCTTGAAGTGCTGCAAATGTGTCCAACACAAAGAAAGTTACTAAGCGAGACTTTTGTACAGTAATTGATGAAAGAGCCTCTATGTGTTTCATGTCTGTTTCTTGTTAGGTCCCTATAATGCTAGTGATTACCTCATTACTATTGTAGTTGTATCCCTTATTAATATTTTTGTGTCCCTATTGTCATTACTGTGCCCCATAGAATCCCTCTATTGTTATTTTTGTGCCTTTATATTATTATTGTTAGGTCGGCTGGGTTATATTGTGACTCCTTAGACTCCTATATATAGAAAGGAGGTTTTGTCATTTGAATCATCAAAGAATCATTCATTTGTGTAATGTAAAGGAGGTTTCCCCCTCGAAGAGGCTGAATTCTAAGGTGTTGATCTATCTTTTCTATCTTTTTGTGAGCTGGTTTCATAACATTTGGTATCAGAGCTTTGGATTCTAGGGTTTCGCTGCTCCAAATAGGTCATCGTAGAATTTTCACTATAAATTTTTTTTTCTGCAATGTTTCAGAAGAAAAAAAAAACCCATTTGAGAAGAAATCATACTGAACCATGGGTTTGAATTTCAGAGCTTTTCGCACCATATTTGCAGAGATATGATCTGAGGAAGTTGGTCTTTTTGCAAACTCCTGAATTACATTCCAAATAGGTGACCTGGGGAAAATAATCATAACTTTCTCTCTGAGCATCAGATTGAAATTTCGTAAGAAGGTAAAGAAAGAGGATGGACTGTAGTTTCTTGCATATATTTTTTAGAGCCAAAGGTTGAAACAGGGACACATGGCACGTCGTACAAGTTATCTCTACTGAACTAGTCTATAATGAGGTCACTGTGGGAGATTTGGCATAACTCTTCCTTGAAGAATCCAATTTGGATAAGACTGGTGGAATTGGAAAGAGGACACAAAGGGCTACTATAGGTCACAATTTCAGAACTGGATGATCTGAAATTACAGAGGTACATCAGAGGCAATATCGAGCTCTTACAAAGTGAAAAAAGGTGTGTAGCTTTTTTTAATTTTTGCTTAAGCTTGGTTTGAAAAATTATTTTGAAGGAATTCAAAGGGCATAGTAGAGCATTATTATCGGTAACTGACGCCCCGAGGAAAGAAAATGCAAACACCTAGTAAGCAACCTGAAAGCTCTAGCATGACTCATGAAGAAGAGGAAGAAATGCTACATGATATATCAAAATTACAAGACCAACTGCAACAAATTTCACCCTCACAAAAGCTAACAGAAGCTAAGATAAATGGTGTGGAATCTAAGATAAAGGGCATGGAAGCTAAGATTGACGATTTGAAGATATATTTGACAAATTTTCTACAAGAAATACTTACTAATGGTGAAAGGGTAGTAAAGGAAACTCATGATGTGAACAAAAGAAATGTTAATCATGATTTCATAGACTCTAATGTTGGATCGAAGACCCACCATATTCCAAAAATCAATATGAGGAATTTTGATGGCAAGGATCCTGCAACATGGATATTACAGATGGAGCAATTTTTCGATCCCAATAATGTGCAAAACACACAAAAGGTATGTATTGCAACTTTATATTTGGAACCAAATCAGTTTGTATGGTATCAATGGCTTTGCTCTCGTAAACAAATTATCACTTGGGAAATTTTTACGGAAGAATTAATAGCACATTATGAGGATACAAAAAGCAACACCTTTTTTAGCCAATTGATAAGTCTCAAACAAAAGGGTTCAATAATGGAGCACATTGAGGAGTTCCAAAAATTGAACATAACAGTAAAAAATATTCCAGAGGAGCATAGGATTGATGTGTTCATAGGGACTTTAAAGGATAATATCCAACATGATGTTCACCTTTGGGAACTTGATTCATTAGAGAAGGCATTCAGGTTAGCAAGGAAAATGGAAAGCAAAATTATGGCAACCAGGAAGCATACCACTCACAACTATAAAGATGGAAGTGTTGTTGCCCCTAGTCTTCCACAACCTATAATGTTGACACCACAACAATTGGAAGAAAAAAGAGAAAAAGGGCTTTGTTACAGTTGTGATAGCAAATACACTAAAGGTCATAAGTGTGATATGAAGAAAGTATTCTACATAGATTGTGAAGAGGAAGAAGAAAAGGAGCAAGAAAGGTCAAAAGAAGAGGATATACTCTAGGAACAAAGCCTAGATAAAGAAGAAATGAATCCGACCATATCTTGTAATGCATTGGCTGGAATTACCACTCCTCAAACCATCAAGATAGAAGGACAAATCAAGAAGAAAAAGGTAATAGTGTTGATTGATTTAGGAAGTGCCCACAATTTTATTCATTGTAAGGTAGCAAAAGAATTGAATTGCTTCCTATATCTAGCACTAGAGTGTCAAGTGATGGTTGCAAATGGAGGAACAATAAATTGCTCTGGAAAGTGCCATAATATCAAGCTATCCATGGGAGAATATGTATTGACTAGCCCAATGCTTTCAATTCCAATGGGAGGAGTTGATGTTGTACTAGGAGTCCAATGGCTATAATTCTTGCGTACAATAGCTTTTAATTTTCAATAAGTTTTCATGAAATTTTCTATGGAAGGAAAGGAAGTTGAATTAAGGGGTATTGTAGGGAAACCGGGAAAAATTATCAGCTCTAATGGTATGACAAAGATTCTAAAAAAGGAACAAAGAGGTGTAATTGCACAATTATGTTCGCTAGATGTTTGCACATCAAAATCATCTATTTCTCTAGATCTCCAAAAAGTCTTGGACAATCATTCCAAGGTATTTGAGACTCCCAAAGGTCTCCCACCTATTCATGATCATGATCATGCTATTCATTTGATTCCAGGAAGTGTTCCTCCAAACATCAGGCCGTACAGATATCCCTATGCCCAAAAGAGTGAAATTGAACGTATGTTTGCAGAAATGCTAGAGGTTGGTATAATTCAACCTAGTCAAAGTTCTTTCTCTGCTCTAGTAGTATTGGTGCACAAGAAGGATGGATCATGGCGCATGTGTCTGGATTATAGGGAGCTCAACAAGCTCACTATTAAAGATAAGTTTCCCATTCTTGTCATTGATGAATTACTGGATGAATTGCATGGATCAATTTACTTCACCAAGTTGGATCTTTGTTCAGGATATCATCAAATCAAAATGAAGACTGAAGACATTCCAAAAATAGCATTTAGAACTCATGAGGGTCATTATGAATTTTTGGTCATGCCTTTTGGCCTTACCAATGCACCTTCTACATTTCAAGGTTTGATGAATTCCATTTTCAAACCCTTCCTTAGAAAATTTGTGTTAGTATTTTTTGATGATATACTAATCTACAACAAGTCTTGGAAGGATCATGTTGAACACATTGATAGGGTGCTACAACTATTGGAGGAGAAACAATTATATGCAAAAAGATCCAAATGTTTCTTTGGAGTACAAGAGGTGGAATATCTGGGTCATATTGTATCTCATGAAGGAGTTAAGGTAGACCCTAGCAAAATTAAAGCCATTAAGGAATGGAAAATCCCCACATCCATAAAGCATTTGTGAGGATTTCTCGGGTTGACAGGGTATTATCGCAAGTTTGTTAAGAATTATGGGAGAATAGCAGCACCTCTAACAACATTATTGAAGAAAGATGCATTTTCATGGACTCCAGAAGCAACAAAGGCCTTTGAACATCTTAAAGAGGCAATGTGCCAAGCACCGGTCTTAGCTACACCGGACTTCACAAAAAACTTTATTGTGGAATGTGATGCTTCAGGAAATGGAATTGGTGCTATTTTAATGCAAGATGAAAGACCCGTTGCTTTTGAAAATCGTCCAATCAAGGGAAAGTTTTTACAAAAAGCTATTTATGAGAAGGAAATGTTGACAATACTACATGCACTTAAGAAATGGCGACCCTACCGAATGGGAAGACACTTCAAGGTAAAAATGGATCATGATAGCCTTAAATACTTTTTAGAACAAAGATTATCCTCTGAAGAGCAACAAAAGTGGGTCACAAAGATGTTGGGTTATGACTTTGAAATCATCTACAAAAAAGGGAAGAAAAATGTGGTGGCTGATACACTCTCAACAAAGGATGAGGATGTGGAAGCATTGTTGTGCACCATTTCTATTATCCAACCAGATTGGATAAACGAAGCAAGGGAGGAATGGAAGAATGATGAAGAAGTGTGGGCACTTATTCAAAAGTTACAACAAGATTCCAGTACATCTGATACATTTAGCTGGAAAAATGATTCGTTATGGTACAAAGATCGCTTATACCTCTGTAAGAATTCCCAACTCAAACAAAAGATTCTTATGGAATTGAACACTTCTCCCTTAGGAGGGCACTCAGGATTTTTAAAAACTTACCACAGGGTTAAGAAGGAATTTTTTTGGGATGGCCTTGAATCGGATATTCAAAAGTTTGTGGCAGAATGTTTGGTTTGCCAACAAAATAAAGTTGAAACAATTAAGACCCCAGGTCTATTACAACCTTTATCCATTCCAAGCCAACGTTGGGAGGAGGTTTCAATGGATTTTATCACAGGTTTACCCAAGTCTGAGGGAAAGAGTGTCATCATGGTGGTAGTTGACAGACTTACCAAGTATGCACACTTTTGTGCATTATCACATCCATTTAAAGCCAGTACAGTTTCTACTGCATTTATGGAAACAATTCAAAAGCTACATGGAAACCTAAAGATTATTGTAAGTGACAGAGATCCCATTTTCAGTGGAAATTTTTGGACAGAATTATTTTCTTGTTGCGGTACTCAGTTAGCTCATAGCTCATCTTATCATCCTCAATTTGATGGGAAAATTGAGATAGTAAACAAATGTTTGGAAGGATATCTTCGTTGCTTTGTATCTGATAAATAGACACAATGGGTCAAATGGTTCCCTCTAGCTGAATGGTGGTATAACACTTCCTTCCATACAGCAACAAAAATGACCCCATTTATGGCACTTTATGGATATCAACCACCATCCATCACATCATACTTAAGAGAAAATTCTAAGGTTCAAGCAGTGGAACATCACATCGAGCATCAACAACAATTCCTTCAACTCTTAAAGGATAACCTCGTGTTGGCGCAGAATAGAATGAAACAATAGGCAGATCAACATCGCAGCGAAAGAAGTTTTGATGTAGGTGATTGGGTATTCCTACGGCTACAACCATATAAACAAATGTCCCTCAAGCAAGCTATGAAGGATAATAAATTATCACCAAAGTATTATGTTCCATACAAGGTGTTGCAAAAGATTGGTACTATGGCATACAAATTGGAGCTTCCTGCAGCTTCTCAAGTGCACCCAGTTTTCCATGTTTCATGTTTAAAGAAGGTTATAGGCGACAAGCTCCCAGTTCAAACAATATTGCCAGAACTTGACGAGGAAGGAAAAATTATATTGGAACCGGAAGCAGTCACAGAAACAAGAACTCGACAGCTACGAAATCGATCAATTTCGGAGTATCTCATCAAGTGGAAGAACTTATCCGCTGAAGATTCCACATGGGAGGATGAGAATTTTATACAGAAGCATCCAGAACTACTCAAGCGTTGAGGACAACACTTTTTTGAAGGAGAGGGGCATGTTAGGTCCCTATAATACTAGTGATTACCCCATTACTATTGTAGTTGTATCCCTTATTAATATTGTTGTGCCCCTATTGTCCCCATATTGTTATTACTGTGCCCCATAGAATCCCTCTATTGTTATTTTTGTGCCTTTATATTATTATTGTTAGGTCGGTTGGGTTATATTGTGACTCCTTAGACTCCTATATATAGAAAGGAGGTTTTGTTATTTGAATCATCAAAGAATCATTCATTTGTGTAATGTAAAGGAGGTTACCCCCTCGAAGAGGCTGAATTCTAAGGCATTGATCTATCTTTTCTATCTTTTTGTGAGCTGGTTTCATAACAGATGTTTCCTTCAATAATGTAAGCTCTTGAAGTGTTGCAAACGTGTCCAACATAAAGAAAGTTACTAAGTGAGATTTTTGTATAGTAATTGATGAAAGAGCCTCTATGTGTTTCATGTCTATTTCTTGTTGGAAAGCTCTGGGTTCTCCAACTATGAATCAATCTCCTACCACTCTAAAAGCCTTTGATGGAAGAGGTTTTTGTCCTTACGAGATCTTAAACGATCTACCAATAGAGTTAGAAGGTAATATGGTTGCAATCGAGGTAGAATTCATTGATGCCCAACTCAATTACAACCTTTTACTAGGTTGAAGTTGGACTTATGCTATGTCTGCAGTGGTCTCATCACTTTTCTGCATGATACTATTTCCTCATCAAGGGAAAATAGTAAAAGTAGACCAGTTATCTTATTATACTTCTGACCCTAACTCTACAGGTAGTGTACCTTTTGTGGGGAAAACGATTACTCCCTATGAGGATATTGGTTTTGGTTTGCTTAAATATTCATCATTGATGGGAACTTTTGCACTCCCTCCACCAAGCTTTCCTTCTAATGTTTCCCAGGATAATGTGATCTCATCAAGCACAATGGGATTTTGATCCTTGGATTGTGCCTTTAGAATCTGAATTGAACTCATATGGAAATGATATGTCTTTAATCCCATTTGAATTAGCGTATCAAGTAGTTTGAACGTTTTCCAATCCACCACCCTCTGAAATTGATCGAGTGAACACTAATGATTATTCTCAATTATCTTGGTTAGAACCAAGATAGTTCCCTGATCCTTTCAATAATACGTTTCCAACCGATGAAATCATTATGGAGATTATGAATTTGGATGAAATTACATGGGATTATTATCATCATAATTCATATTTTATGCCAACCTTGAGAAAATCGAGAATGATTTTTCAACCATATTTTTACCTGAGATCGTAGATAATCTTGAATTTCATATGTCAATTCTTCAATCTCATCATGAAAAGAACTTAGGAAATATATCTACAACCATTCCAATTAATATCTCAATTAAATATGGAATTATCGAGAACATTCACATAGTTGCTTCATGCTCACTTAAAGAAATTCAAACATACAAAGCCCCATTTCAAGATTTTTATGACATTTTAGCCTAGGCTTATGAGGAAATGCCAGGAATTTACCCGAGTATTGTTGTTCATGAAATTAAGACTTACCTAGATGATAAACCTATTAGGAAAAGATTACATCAAGTTCATCCATGAAAGGTTGTTTCTATCAAAGTCGAGGTTGAAAAAATACATAAAACTACATTCATTTGTTCATGGGGAGATTTTTCTTATTAGAAACTCCCATTTGGATTAAATAATGTCAGAGCAACCTTTCAATTGGATATGTCTTATGCTTGTCACAATATCAAACATATTGTACAACCCTATTTGGATGATTTACCAACTCATTCACTAAAATAGGAAGATCATCCAATGCATTTGAGAGCTATTTTTATCAGGTGTCAACACTACAATATACACTTGAATCCTCACAAATGTGTTTTTTGTGTACAATCTGGTTGATTACTAGGATTTATCATATCAAAAGGAGGCATTCGTGTTGATCCACTTAAGGTAGAGGTTATCCCGAATTTGCCTCCTCCTTCCAACTTACGCCAACTCCAAAGTTTGCAAGGGAAAGAAATTTGTTTATGTTGATTCATCCCGAACTATGTTGAGATAACTACAGGTTTTACTCGAATATTGAGAAAGGGCATCTCATTTACATGGGATGGATTTTCTCAAAAATCTTTTGATGCACTCAAACACGCATTGACTCATACACTAGTGTTGCATCTTCCCGATTATCACCAAGATTACTTTTTGTATTTAGCTGCATCCGATGTCACCATTGGCATGGTTTTAGTTCAAGAAGATGAGTTGAATGATGAACATGTGATATATTATTTGAATAGAAATCTTATGAAAACTGAGATAGTATATGCACATGTGGAAAAATTGGCCTTGGCATCCGTTCAAGTTGTCTAAATATTTCATCACTATATTCTCTTACGTAAAAAAAAATTGATTTCAGAATGCAATGCTATGTTTTTCATTCTTACAAGACAATTCCTAGGGGGAAAATATTCTAAATGGATAGTAATCATGCAAGAATTTTATTTAAAATTCATGAAATCTAAGTCTAAGAAATCATTGGTGTTTTCTAAATTGTTATGTGACTTTCCATATACTGAGATAGAAACTATGGCAAAGAATTATCTTCCATATGAATCACTCTTTCTTAACATTTCTTTAGACCCTTGGTATGGAGATATTATCATGTATCTTCAAACTCTGACTTTTTCGCCAGAATCAACTCGAACCGACTGTCATCGTATTCAGTACCAATCCTAACAATACACTATTGTTGGAGATACACTTTATCATCGTGGTGTTGATTCCATATTTAGATGATGTTTGACTCATGAAGAAGTTGAAAAAGCATTGAATGACTACCATTCTAGAGCTTGTGGCGATCATATGTCAGGGTTTTCCATTGCCCAAAAAATATTGTGCATTGGGTATCTTTGGCCTTCGATGCTCAAAGATTGTATAACTATAGTCTAGAAATGCCACAACTGCCAAATTTATGATGGAATGATGCGTGCACCCCTAGCTCCTCTTCACCCAAACATTGTTGTAGGTCCTTTTACAAAATGGGGCATCGATTTCGTTACATGTAACCCTCACTCAGCCAGAGGTATGGGTATATTATCCTAGCAGTGGATTATTTTACAAAATGGGCCGAGGAAATGGCTACATATTGCTAGAAAATTATATATTACAGAGCAATGGAACACATAAAATATATTGCAGAAATATAAACATAGAAAACACATAAAACAAGAGAGACATAGATATACGTGGTTCACCCAATTCGGGCTATGTCCATGGAGAAACAACTATTCCTTCCTTTTATATTATCTAGCAAACTGAAGAGATACAACCTACAACAGATCCGTTGTAATTCCCTCTTCACTCTCACACAATATCTTCTCTCTTTCCCACTCAGAATACAGATCTACATATATGCAATACAATTCCCTCATATATAGCGAGGGGTTGCCTTCTAGGGGAAAAACCCCTAAATTAAACATAACTTCTACCGTCAGATCCTCGCCTAATGAACGACCCAGATTGACTATGAAATTACAACATTTTACAAGGCAATTTTACCTCTAATTTTAGCTTCAGAGGTGCTGCCCCCGATCCCCCGCCAGGGGGGGCGGTTCCAAATAGTTTTTGTCGCCACATCCCTGGTGGCATACATTTTACGGGTGGCATTGCCGCCACATTATGAATTAGGGTCCAATCTGGCGATACCTTTAAATAAAGAAGATAATCAGGCTCCACACGCAACACATATAAGGATGATGGAAAAAATGCATCTATTTTCATATTCCATCATGTGATTTCTAGGTTCAGTGTTCCACAAGCCATTGTCACAGACCATGGTATCCATTTTTTAAATTTTCTGATGACCGAACTTACTGCAAAGATAGGGTTGCGTCATGACAATTCCACTCCATATTACTCGCAAGCCAATTGCAAAGTAGAAGTCGCAAACAAGGTTTTGACTACCATGATTAAATGGGTTGTCAGAATTCATAAATGAAATTGGAATTTGATGCTTTTTCCATCCTTGTGGATATATCGTACCTCAGCAAAAATGTAAACTGGATTTACTCCCTTCCAACTAGTTTACGGTCTAGAAGAAGTCTTGCCTATTGAATGTGAAATCCCATCATTAAAAATGGAAATCGAATTATTACCAGCCACTTTTGCAGAGGAGGAACATATTTTATACTTAGCACGATTAGATGAGACTTGTCATGATGCTACATTATCTAGTGATACTCATAAGAAATGAGTTAAGGCATATTTTGATTGAAATGCAAATCCTCGCTCATATTCAAAAGGTGACCTAGTCTTCGTTTATGATCAAGAGCACGATCAATTAGGTGTTTGTAAATTTGAGCCCATGTGGCATGATCCTTATATTGTAAAATGTGTATGGAAAAAAGGGGCCTATGAGCTAGTTGATTATGACAACATTTCCTTAGGAAAGCCCATAAATAGTCTTTACTTAAAGAAATACTATGCTTAATCCACTCCGTGAAGACTTTGTACATTTCTATATCATATTTTTATGTGTGTGGCAATTTTATCATCTTTTTACGATTTTCTACTACTTCTTCAGCTTATCTTTTGTTTCACTTGATTTGCAAAGGTCGACGCTCCCTCAAACTTACATTAGCTTTGGCAATGGTGCTAGTCGTAGTACTCATAATTTGTCTTCCACAGCTTGGGTTATTTATTCACCCATTGATGAGTTACTTAGTATTCATGGAATATGCCTTGGTCGAACAACGAATAACATCACAAAATATAGTGAAGTTATTGAGTTATTGTATGACGCCATTTCATTTGGTATTTGTCGATTTATCATTAGGTTAGATTATAAACTCATAGTATTACATTTAAATGATGTATATTCAATAAGAATATCCACAATGTTAAGGATGTTTTTGTGGGTTTGTCTCTTGGAGAGAGAATTTGATTACATTAAATATCAACACATTCTAAGACATTTAAACACATTAATTGATGCATTGGCTAATTATGTGTTAAATCGACATTTATAACATTTGTAAGAAAATAAACTATATCCATACACATATTGTACAAGATAAATTGAGATAATAGTAGTAGTCTCCATTAATCAAAATGTTTGTAAAAGGTGTGGCTTTAGAAATTGTGAAATGTTTACCTATGTCACCCCACTACATTCCTGCACAAAGTGGGATATTTGGATCACCAGTGTAATCCATGCCTGCATATAGGAATTTCCTTATCATCATGATTTGGCATCCATCCACCTAAAACAGTAAGGAGTGTATCTCACATTTAGGCCGTCATGACCTCCGTGGCGTGTCATCAACAAAACCCACTTTAGCATATCAGGATCTCAAGGTCCTCTTGAATTTATAGAGTAAATGAGACCACGATGGAACCATACCCAAATTTTTTGATTTTGTTAGTCTTTACTCTAGTTAGTTTCCCTTTGAGATTGGTGACAACCCCCTCACACCATTTGAAAATGGTAGGCTGTGAACACTCCATAGAAATTTGCATTTGTGTAATGCCATCCTCCCACATCTACCCAAGTAGTTGGCCAACTAGGGTAAAAATGTGACGATAAGTTACTATGATATGATTCAAATCCCTATGTGTCAGTTAAGGAAGTGGAACTAGAAGAACACATCACGCAGACCATCCACATCAACAACAAAACTCCCAGGAACCATCCAAACCACTCAAGTAACCAGACCCTGAGACCAACTAAACTTTTAATGCATCAAACCCTTGGACGTTCCCTTGATATGGACCAACATACATCCGTGAGGCTCTATCCACTCCCACAGCAAGGGGAAGTGAGTGTTTGAGGACTTGTTTTCCTAGCGATGTACCCGTGTCTCTAGGATTTGTGCCACCTTTTTAGGCCCAGATCCTAGTTCACTTCCTAGAACTTAATGACACATTCAGAAGTGAATTTCCACAATAGAACAATGATACATTTTCAAAAACTTTGAAAAGGAATAGACTAGACACCTACTAGCCATGACATGCATTTTGTCAAACATATCACAAATATGAAAGCTACAGATCTTAACAGCAGAATTGAGCATAGGGGTCTCATACTTATCTGAGAATCACTAAGAAGCATTAATGCCTCAACACATTAGCTGCAATTTCATCTATTAGGCCATAGATTCAGTGTTCATTCATTTACAAGTAAAAACATGATGACAACCATACATAGCCACTGCCATAATACATGTTAATAACCAACATAATAACAACATAAATACCAAGGAAACAACAACCATATAATCCACATATGAATCAGTATAATACTCATGAAATAACAAGGAGAAATAACCTCATATTAATGATGCAAAGGCCAACCTGGTTCGGGACTTCCACGTACCACCCGGACATAGACATGGTTGAGCCAAATCTCTCTTCAGCCAGTCACCCCCATGCCATATTCCAAGAATGAATGTGGGATATCATAAAACACATCAATCAAAACCATCTAGGTCTTCCAGAGGCCAAAGCACCTTAACCCATCACACAGTGATTCCACCTCATGGTCAGACATCACAAGCCATCACCACATTGGCCTCTACCCAAGTCTTCCATGGCTCCAGAGTGTTCGTTCCAACCAAGGCTCTAGGACTAGTAGATCAACCCACGACTACCTCTGGGCTCTAGATCATTTGTCCAACCAATGCTTCATAACTAGTAACTCAACCCACCAAGGGCTCCATAATGTTTGTCCAAACAAGGCTCTAGGACTAGTGCTCAACCCAAGCTGTTATAGGGCTCTAGAGTGTTTGTCCAACCAAGGCTCCAGGAACTAGTAACTCAACCCAAGCTAAAGGAAGCATGAGAACCAACCAAAAAATCAAAGTAATGAACCCACAACACCATGACTATTTAGTAAATGGCAAGGTTAGGAAAATCAACTATCAATCCAGGAAATCCTCCATGTCAATGACAGATCATGACCAATAAACCACATGCATATGCCATGCATGCCAAAACTAGTGAGGAGAATATACATGCAACTCGGTACCTTCAAGAAAACCTTGATGTAGTTATTGATCCTGATGTCCTCTTGTGCTTTCTTGCTCTTCCTTTGCTTTCTTTCTCCAAAACTCCAAGTATGCCACACTCCTCCAATAGTGCTCCAAGAAAACTCTAAGTGTCCAAAAGTACTAAAGAGAGAGAATAAAGAGAGAGCTCCAAAACTGAACTGACAAAAGTCCACACTGACCAAGCCTTCCCACTGATCCTCATAAACCTTTTTATCAATGAGGCCTCTATTTCTTCATTTTCCATTATTTTCCTTCATTTTCCTCTTCACATGCAACCTGTGACCTTTCAACTTCCTTTTCTCCTAATTTCCATTATTTTCATAAATAAAATGCCAATTAATGCCACTTTGCCTTTCCAAAGCCTTTTCCATTGCCTTTGCCAATTTCCTTAGCAATAATAAACTATAGTGAACACCCACTAGGATTTTTTTCCCACCATTTAGCTTGGAATACATGTCCCATGGTCTTGGTCTTATAGTTTTATATTTACATGGATTTTTTAATCAAGGCTATTATAGAACCCTCCCCCTTGGGGGAACACTCTCCACATTGCTCAATGACTCCTATAACCAACAAGACTCCTGAAAACAAAACATAATGCCCATGGAGATTTATAACACAGCTTGTTGCAGTATTTACAATGACCACTACTGAAACATGAAAAACATACCATTTACTGGAGCTTTATAACATAGCTCAATATGGTATTTACAATAACCACATATACATATACACATTTGCTTCAATCAAAAAATAGCCATACTGTCTATGGATCTTTATAAATCCAATTCGATACAGTATTTACAATAATACACACATATAAACATACACACATTTTCTCAACCAAAAAATAAAAGGATATGATGCATGCATCTGCAACAAGTGAATATAGAGGCTCACACCTCCACCCTCAAAGTTATACCAGGATTCACCTCCTTGCGAGGAAGTTTAGAATCCACTGCAAGATCAAATTTGCATCCAATGTCCAATGCTATAATCCTATGCCACTTTTCCTCTCAGTGAGCAGTTACTTGCTCATTGTCCCAGGGAACACTCCCAATGTGCATTTGATTCCATCTGGAAATGCTAATGACCAAAACAAATATATCCCCGACCTTCCCTTCTCTGCTACATAGTCCCTCGGGAAATCCAGTCACCCCCTTTCGTGCAGTCATCAACCTTCAAAGTTTCGTTGGCACCCCCATCCCAGGTAGTCCATCCCTTGGCAAGGTTTCCTTGCATTGGAAGATACAAAAACTAAGGCATATCCATGCCTCAAAACCATCATACTTATCATATCATGCTCATGGAAATCAATGGACACTACTGGGTACCAGTGTCCCATAATGGTCCTGCTCCTAAATGCTTTACCAACATATTGTTGCCTGTTTTAATTTATTTTGCTACTGTTGCTAATGTTTGCTGTTAGTTTCAACCACCCTACTAGGCATTTCATGCTTTCCTGTACCAAGCACATAATTTCCATTAGATTCAAAATAAATTTAAATAACTTCAAATCATACCTCATTTGTGGCCCGTTAATAAGGTATACTTGAAATTTTGTTTGCTTCCTATCACAACAAGTCAAACTAGCACCTTTTACTGAATCATCATGTATAAACAGAGTACATTAGGTTAGCTCAAAACACAAACATCATATATCAAAATCATAAATCACATGTAACCATCATAAACCAGAATGATAGATCACATGTAATCATAATAGACCAGAATCATAAATCACATGCATAATAAAACTAAAATAAAATATTGATACTTATCTTTTAATCAATCCTTAGTTTCTACCTTTGTCCTTATTCTATATGCACTCCAGATTGGTTGCCACACACGAAAACACCCAATGCCTTCTCTTCAACCCTGTAAACATACACATAGTGTGCTTCACACACATACAACCACACACGACATACAGCACCATGAAATACATTCACCTACACTTGACATACAACACATATACCTATACCTAGTGTACAACACAACACATACATACACCTACACCCAATGTACAACACAACACAATACATACATACACCTACACCCAGTGTACAACAAAACACATACATACACCTATATCTGATGTATGACACAACACATATACATACATAGAGTACAACACAATGAATACACATGTCATGATACCATGACTACATAATGCACATACATAGTACCACATGCCTATAACACAATATGTATAACATGCACACAATACCACCTGTACACCGCACCACCTGCATAATATGTGTACAACATCACATGTACACGAAACCACCTTCATAATGTGTACATAGTGTCATATGTACAATGCACCACCTGTACAATGTGTACACAATACCTCATGTACATAGCACCACATACACGACATGTACACTACACCACATGTCATAGTGCCACATGCACGACATGCACACAACATCACCTGCACAAAACACCACATGTACAACATTTACACAACACCACATGTATAGTCATGCACACAACACCATATGTACAACATGCACACAACACCATATGTACATTGCATTGGATATAGAACATGTACATAGCATCATATGTACACAACACCACATATCCAACATGCGCATATGTACAACATGCACTTAACATTGTATGTACATAGCATCATATGTACACAACACCGCATATCCAACACACACATAATATGATATTTACACAACGCCACATATCGAACATGTACATAGCACAATCTACACCCAACACTACATATGCAATATTCACACAACACTATCTGTACCACCTTGTACACAACATTGCATAAACAACATGTACACACACTTTATATACACAACACTGCATGCGCATAGCATCACAAATGCAACATGTACAACATATACAACATATGCATAACAGTAGTACCACACATCCAAAACCACATTGTCTCTACCAAGAAACCATGCTTCCAGTGTCTTATCCATTCTTATCCCAGCATGCCATAGACCACACTACTTTTATTTCGCTAATGTATCCCTCGGCCTAACATGTCCATAACATAAACATACTATAATAACATAATATCAATTCATATCCACATGATATTGACCTCATAGATTTTTTAGGGCTACTCTTCCCAATTGATTCCTCGTAAGACCAGGAACCTTTTCACGCCATTCACCTCCATAATCAATCATCCTTCAACAAAAATGATCCTTGATGATCCTATCAGACAGTCTCTCTCACACACACACACATACACACACACACACACACACACACACACACACACACACACATATATAAATTAGCATAAACAATCATAATCATGTCAGACAATGATATGCATACATATACATATAAACATATAAACATCAAAATAAAAACAATAATGATCCAGTCAGGCAATGACATACATACATATATACATATAAACATTAGCATAAAAATAATCATGATCCATGATGACACTATCAGACATGACATACATACATACATACATACATGTATACATATATAGACATCAACATAATCATGATCACAACATAATTACCAGATATCATAAGGTCAAGGTTAAGAGAACTCCCTTTATTTGTTCACAACATGCACAACATTGACAACAATGATTCCCAACGTAGCCAAGGCATCTGGCACCTCAAATCTATTTAATTTACCTTTCCTAATTACTTTTCTCATGAATGTCCTTCCATCATGTATTTACACCAATGGACCCAACCAATCCAACTGATTGTCATACTCTTACCTTGAACTACCCTTATACATGCACTGAGATTCATGTGGGCCTTACATCACATGTTGGGTTACATTCAACTCTTCTTATGCTCCATTAACTTTCCTCTTCCCCAAAAAATTCCCAAGACTCAAAACTTAAAAGGAAAGCACAAGAAACAAACAAGAAGAAGACCATGAAAACCAATAATAACATGACACCAGAACAAAGTGGAAAGGCCTTGCACTAGATATAAAAAAAACCACAAATCAAGGTCAACAAATCACAAAAGACCAAAAGCACAAGACTCAATAGACACCATGACTCAATCTCATGGTTCCCAAGGAATGATTAACCTAATCCTTGTTCAATATATCATGGCAACGTCTCTTGCCATGCAACTCCCTGCATCACACTACCATAGACACATAATTTTTAGTGTGTAAATAAATATAACAATATACCAGTTAGCTTACCTTGTTATTCCAAGCACGGTGGCTTGTAGCTAAGAACATTTGTGCCATGTCTCAAGGGACTCCAATTCCCTTAACCGATCTAGCTATAACTAGACACCAATTTTTGTACCTGTCAAATACATGTCCATGAATATAGCTCATATCCACATAATTTCAGACAAATTAGGGTTAAGAAGACTTCATTTATGGAAAGCACTCATTCATTTGGAATTGCGGTTTCAAAACATAGCTAAAGGAATTCTCACTAAATTCCTTTCTTTTACCTTTACCTTGTTGCAACTGAGTCTTACTATGTACTGTCACATCACCCAATGGATAATTATATAAACAAATCAACTATTACCTTGTCATGCTAATACAAAACATGGTTCCTGCAACTGCTCGCACATGTCAACCACATGCTCCAAATATCAAGACAATCATATCTATCAATTTGAAATCAACATTTACGAAGACTAACAATTGTGTCATAATCCATAATCAACTCATATTCATTAGACATAATGCTACAATTGTCACCTATTACACTCAAGTACATGTCATCTATCTCGAGACATATGTGTGGGTAAAACCATCTTAAAACAAGGTTATTTCTTGATGAAATATTATAGACACACTCATATCATGTGATTAATCAAACATTCAACAACAGATAGACAACATAATGGACACCAACACTCAAACACCAAATAGATGACATAATCAAACATTCAAGCACAAAGTAGATGACATAATAAATCTTATACCTTAATGCATCTCAGGGGAGGCTATCTTGTCCGCACAATCCATCTAGTTAGCACGAGATAACTTCACAACACATCATCTCAAACACAAATAAGATCATCATATCCATAACAATAACTAACTAATAGGTTCACATCATAAGCTCATAAACATTTTTTGTTCATGTGTAACAATCACATATGTACAATAAGTCTAGATTAGTACAACACAATGTCACAAACAAGTTGACTCATACCTGAATGTCATAACCCTAACCATATGCATAGGTCAATCCAATTTACCAGGATACATATAACATCAATAGATTAATGCTATAACCCTAATCATCAAGTTAACTAACATATAACAACAATAAGTTAACATGTAACATGCTCATCAGCAACATATAACATGATCACCGAGCTAACTACAAGTTAACATATAACATATTTATCAATGACAGAAAACATAATCGTTAAGTTAACTAACATAAAACAACAACAAAAATGCATACAACCATAGGTTACTATCATTCATGACTATCTGACACATCTATATGACTACAATGATCAACTATCATTTATCATATATGTAACCATATTAATAGTAGAATGACAAGCATATCAATAACCCTAATGATTATAACAAACATTAACCAACATACTTGCATGCCCACCATACAAAACTATATGACGATTTTCTCTTACCCCGTACTATAGTGCTACAATCTCGCTCTGGTGATCTACATCTCCTTCTCTATCTCATCCAACACATCAAAATCATAACAACCAACAACATCATGATGACCTAAAATGCATTCAATGACCTCAGAATGCATGTTTGACCTACTATACATGCATAACTATAAATATGACAATGCATGCATAATAACATATGGATAATGACATGCATAACAAATGCATATACAACTGACATTCATTCATGACTAAAGCATCCCAACAACAACATCATCAACCTTCACATGGTGACATCACTACAACCATGATCAATACCATGCAAATGCAACAAGCACATGGACTACGAGCATAAGGAACACATATGAAACATACATGAATGGATGACCAACACATCGCCCATCCAGTCTAAGGGGTGAACCATGCCTCTCATACCACTTCTTGGTATCATATATCACCCAAAAGAATGGAAACCAAACACCACCCAAAGAGAACAAAACCCACTATGATACCACTCTGGAACACCCTCCTCCCACATCTACCCAAGTAACTAACCAGCTAAGGTAAACATGTGACGAGAAGTTACTATGATATGATTAGACTCCATATGTGTTAGTTAAGGAAGTGGAGCCAACAAAAAACATCACACAAACCTTCCACATTAGCAACAGAACTCCCGGGAGCCATCCCAACCACTCAGGTAACTAGCCCCTAAGACCAATTGATTTTTTAATGCATAAAACCCCTAGATGCTCCCTTGATATGGACCAGCATGCATCCAGGAGGCTCCAGATGCTCCCATAACAAGGGAAAGTGAGTGTCTGGCGAATTTTTTGCCCAACCTTGTTCTTGCGTCTCCAGGAATTAGGGGAATTTTGAGGTTTAAAATGGGCCTCCTAAGGAATTATAAAATAATAGTGGAAATAATAAAATAAGATTAGATTACATCATCAAATATTAGAGGGAAAAAAGAAAAACTCTTTTTTCAACTCATATTTTCATATTATCTCCCTACGGGTTTACTCAAATTGCAAGTGACAACATTTGTTGGATGCAAAATTTGATTCCTCATCTACGGAGTACACATGTTGCATACTTTCGATGGACCCTACTATAGGAAAAACATGATTGTAATCATGTTTTTTCATGTATTTCTTATTTTTCGTGTAGTAAGGTCCATCAAAAGTATGCAACATGGGTACTCCTTGGATGAGGAATTATATTTTGCATGAAATGAGTACTTACGCTTGAAATTTGAGTAAAACCTTAGGGAGATAAGTTGAAAATAAAAAGTTGAAAAAGTAGTTTTATTATTTTATTATTTTTTAATGTTTTTACTTTTTTACTCCAAAAATGGTGAATCATCCTTCATGGTTTATATCATCATCTTGAATCCTATTGGTTCTTATAAATTTTATTTTGGTTGTACATTTTTCTTAGGAGGCCCATTTTATACCTCAAAATTCCCTTAATGATTTGTGCCACTTTTCCAGGCCTAGAACCCAGGTCACATCCTAGAACTCAATGACACCTTCAGCAATGAATTTACACAACAAAACAATGATACATTTGAAAAAACATTGACAAGGAATAGACTAGAACCCTACTAACCATGAGAGGAATTTCGTCAAACATATCACAAATATGAAAGCTACAAGTCTTAACAACATAACTGAGCATAGGGGTCTCATACTTATTTGAGAATCACTAAGAAGCATTGATGCATCAACACATTAGCTGCAATTTTATACTTTTGGCCATAGATACATTGTACATTCATTTACAAGTAAAAACATGATAAGATCCATACATAGCCATTGTCATAATACATGTTCATAACCAACATAATAACAAAAAAAATACCAAGGAAACAACATCCATATAATCCACACATGAACCAGTATAATACTCATGAAATAACAAGGAGAAATAGCCTCATATTAATGATGCAAAGGCGAACCAGGTTTGGGACTTGTATGAACCACCTGACCATAGACATGGTTGAGCCAAATATCTCTTCATCTAGCCACCCCCGTGTCATATTCCAAGCATGAATGTGGGATCTCATAAAAAGCATCAATCATAACCATTATTGGATTCACGTTTGGAAATCACAAACCATCTATAGATTGGTCTCTACCTATGCCTACCAGGGCTTGACAACATTTTTTCCAACCAAGGCTCTAGAACTAGTAACTCAACCCATAGTTGCCTCAGGGATCCAGAGCATTTGTCCAACCAAGGCTCTAGGACTAGTAACTCAACCTAAGTTGTTACAGGGATCCAAAGTGTTTGTCCAACCAAGGCTCCAAGAATTAATAACTCAACCCAAGCTAAAGGAAACATGAGAAGCAACCAAAAAAACAAAGTAATGAACCCAAAATGCCATGACTATCTAGGAAATAGAAATTCAAGGCAAATCCACTGTCAATCCAAGAAAACCTCCATGCCAATGACAGATCATGACCAATAAACCACATGCATATGCCATGCATGCCAAAACTAGTGAGGAGAACATACATGCAACTCGGTACCTACAAGAAAAACCCATTGTAGTTGTTGATCCTGATGTCCTCTTCCACTTTCCTGCTCTTATATTTCCTTCTTGCTCCAAAACTCCAAGTATGCCACACTCCTCCAAGAGTTCTCCAAGAAAAATCTAAGTGTCCAAGAGTATGTGAGAGAGAGAATAGAGAGAGAACTCTAAAACTGAGTTGGCAAAAGTCTACACTGACCAAGCCTACCCACTGATTCTCAAAAGCCTTTTTATCAATGAGGCCTCTATTTTCTTCATTTTCGATTATTTTCCTTCATTTTCCTCCTCACATGCATCCTATGACCTTTCACCTTCCTTTTCTCCTAATTTCCATTATTTTCATAAATAAAATTCCAATTAATGCCACTTTTCCTTTCCAAAGCCTTTTCCATTTCCTTAGCCATAATAAATTGAAGTGAACACCTGCTAAGATGTTTTTCCCACCATTCATCTTGGAACACGTGTCCCATGACCTTGGTATTATATTTTATATTTACATCTATTTTTAACCAGGGATGTTACAATTTGAGCCTTAGTGAGAAAATGAAGCGTTGCACTTCCACACAATCATGTAACAGTGAACTAAATGGTCCTCAATGGAAGCCTCTCAATAGTTTTGATGCCAATCCATCCATATTTGAGATTGGATTCCCTAAAACAATGTTGTTGTAGGTAATTTGTTGTTGTTTTTGCATCTCATCTATGCCCATATAAAGAAATGTCAGCCCCACGACATGAAAGCCCAGTCAGAAAATAGATGTCATCTACATCTATGGTAAGTCTAGGGTCTCTATTTTGGAAACACTCTTCCAGAACATTCCATGTTCTTACCATGCATGTCAATAGATCTAGCAGAGCTTTCATACCCGAGATCATGAAAGATATCTATAGACCACAATCCCTCAAGGCCTGTAGCGTTTCTGGGTTGTTTAAAGCTAATGCATCTTGATCTTCATGTTCTCTATCCCTCCATTCCTTTTTTGCAAATCAAAACCCTGAAAATAACCATGGAGGATGATTAGGAAACAAAGTGTTAAATTTTGCCAAAAAAATTAGTTGTTTTATCATTTTTTTCAAAACCATCGGTGTTGTGTGTGCCCGTATTTTAAAAACAAAGCGAATTTGCATAGTTCTTGTGTGAAAAGCCATGCAAATCACATTTTTTAGTGTAACAAAATAGGTTGGTGTACTGAGACCCGATTAGGAGGAACTCCGCACACCGATGGAAAATTTTAAGTTCATAAAACCCCCTAAAAAACACTAAATCTATAGTGAAATGAAAAATAAAAGCAATCAAAATGAAGATAATGGAAAGATATTTTACCTAGAGAAAGTGATTCATGATTTGGTCCACTGGTTTGGTCAGAATCCACCTCTGAATTTTTTGGTAAAAATGCACCCTCAATGGCTCTCAAATGGTAAAAACACAAATGGTAAAAGTTTTTTACTTTTTGGACTTTTATAAGTTTTTTTTTTTTTTTTTGTAAGCTTGGTAGGACTCTTCGATTTTTGAGTTTACATGTCCATTATTCACCCTGCTATGGGGGAGGGTAGCACAAGTTTCAAGCCCAAGATCTCTGGTTTGGTGAGACTTCATTCCACGACCATCGCCACTTGAGCTACCCCAGGTGGACGACTTTTATAAGTTTTTTAGGCCAATTAAAATATTATTTTTTTTGCCTTTGGCTTTTGAAAATTCAAATTTTTAATGTTTTTACTATGTTTTTTAGTAGTTATGATAATTTTTTGAGTTTAAATGTGTAGAACATAGGTTAATTATGAAAATGAATCATTTTTGTGATGAGTAAATTTTTATCACTTTTTTGGACTCGTTAAAACTTACAAAAAAGTGAGTAGAGTTCTCTTTAAGCCCTTTTTAGACTCCGTAAACATGAAAAGGTCATCGAGCATTTGACTTTCGAACTTGTAAAAGTAAATGAACAGATGTCTATTCATTATAAGTTGAACCCTGTTACAGACTGTACTAGGATATTTACGAAAAAGGTATACATTGACTAATCATGATCAATAAAGTTTTGTGCTACATTATTTTACCCTTTTCCAGGCTAGACTAAATTTACGAAAAAGGAAATTTCAGAGTTTACTTATGTTTTTCTCCTCAATCCCTAAAAATGAAAAAAATCAAGGTTTACTTTCTTTGGGCTCATTAAAACTTGACGTTGAAAGAACTGAACACATTTTCTTTTTGCATCTTTTCTAACTCTTTAAATATGAAAACAACATCGAGTTACCCCTTCGTTTGACTCGTTAAACATAAACAGTGTAGGACTCATTCATCATGATGAGACCGAACCAATCCTTCCTAGGTTTCGTTAAAGAGACTCTGAAGGACTCATCCAAAGGATAAGCTTATAGGACAAGAACATGTTATCCTCCTCAAGCTTGCACAAAAATAAAGAGGTACTTGTCAGTGATGGTGGGGGAAAATTAGTAAAGAATGTTTGTTTTTTCATTACAAAAAGTAGTATGTCACTCTTGAAGATGACACTACATCACCTTTGTGTCTGGGTTGGGAAATCCATTTAGTTGACCATACCTCATTTAAATTCTTCAATTGGTTTTGGGTATTATTTTTTATTCAAATGTTGCCAAGTCAAAATGTCATGTCACTGATATGTTCAAGAGAAGTCCAACCTCATTCAAAATTACCTTGCAATTTGTAGCCTTCAGTCGTGTTGGTCGTCCTTGAGTTAGTCCTTGATTATTCCAAACTTTTTCTTCAAAACTTGAGATGAGTTTCGTGTCATAGGCCCTCTCGTGACAGGTCACTTCCTATCGACTTTAGCTCACTATCTAGGAAGTTGATCTAGAAACCTTCTTCAGTATTTTGGAACTTGCATACATTAATGGTAGGTTTCTCACCTTCGACAATAGGTTATCGTCATTGAACTTCGATTGAATGACTCTATGAGTGTTCGACTTCTGGACATCTTTTCACACTTCATAGATTGTACTGGAGGTACCTTGAGAACCATTGTCATTATTGATGGTTTCTTTCACACTTGTTAATAGTTCACACCATTGACTAGTAATCAAGTGGTTTCTACCATGTTCGGCTACGAGACATTCACTCACATGGTTAGATTCGTACTATGGATTGAGATATGGAGATCAATACCCATGATCTAGTTTCATCCATCCATGATGCATGGAATTATCCATTGATGGTTGCGTCCATACTATGTCTTTTGTTCATATGGATCTTCAGATGTATTTCCATAATGATTATTTGAGATATTTATACTACGAGTATGGGAAGTCCTACCTCAATGATGATTATATATTGCATTGTAACCCTTGATTGATTGTTTTAGGTCCCCAACGATGGTCTCTAATCTGAACCTTGGCATGATAAAGTGCTTCAGTCCTAATTTTTTTTTTATGACTTTGCACTTTAGGGGGCAATCTGTTACATGTCATTTTTTCACCATTAGGAAAATGAATGAAAATATGGCTCTTTCTTTATCCATCAAAGTGTTCCAAAGAATTCCCCTGCAAGGCTAAAAACTAAACAATCCTAAAGAGAATGAGAATTCTGGATTAAATGGTATAAAAAACTATTTTTGAGTACCTACGTAGTCCCCTATCCATTTTCTTCACATACGCAGACTTGACCATTAAAGTAGTTGTAAAAGTGTGCTTTGTATTCCACCGTGGAATATGCACATGACTGAATGGAGGTAAAAATAAAAGAGTAAATTCTAAAAGCTTTGTTGGGCAAATCTTTCCCAACTTTAAGCTTCGAGTTAATGCTTACTCAAGCTTGATCCCTCTCTACATGGAGGTAACCTCTCTTTTTGGATCCCTAATCCAACCTTTTGAGAATCTCATCCCTTAGGAAGACCAAAGGGTTGGAGAGGACCACTGAAGGTAGGCTTATGCTACTGAAATAGGGCTAGAATATTTTTCATCCAAGAAGAAGGTTGGAGATGATGGGAAGTGTCTTGTGACATTAAGGCAACTAGGCTGTAAGATTTTTCTCCTTTGAATTCAATACAAAGCAATTGTTCTTTCCTAATTGTGTCTATTTTTGTGTTATTTGTGAGATTCCTTTATCACTCACATGGTTTATAACTGATTATTGATTCATTTACCTTTGATTTTATATGCAAGATGCTTTGATCCCTTTGAATGTTTTTGTCTATACAAATCTATTTTGGAGCATCAAGGAGGAACTATGGAAAGCATCAGGAAATCCCCTAAGGCATTGAGGAAAATATGGCTGTGGAAATCACCGAAAGGACTTCAAAAATCACTTCACTAATAGGTAAGTGATTCTTCGCATACTAAATGTTTCATGTTTCAGTCATAAGTTAAGGAAATGTAGAAATTATTTTGATGTTTGTGACTAGGTGTTTTTTGAAATATACGGAGATTATTCTTGTCGGCAAGAAGGATTAGTCTGCCTAACACCATGTAACTTTCAGTGAGCTACCATCACTTCCCTTTCGGAACTTGTAGTCTGGTTAAACTTGTCTAGATAGCTAATTAAATAAGCACGAACACACAAGTTCTCATAACTATATTAGAAGAGTTTATGTCTATCTATTATAAATTACTAATCCTACGAACAAATTGAGTGACTATATTCATAAGCCATTGATGTCAAATAAATAATAATAGACTCACACACACTCATATCAATCATGAACTAAATATTGAACAACAAAGTGCAAGCATTTATTACATTCATAGAAACACAAGACATCATACCATTCATAAGGGTATCATTTAACATCACAATTCATGATTAAAATATACAATTCTAATATAATTATCTGTATATCTTAAAATAGATGGTAAATGAAGGAGTTACTTCCACTCTCTACCCAACCACAGGCCAACTACACAACGAATGTCTTGCAGCTAACCACCCTTGAGCCAAATCCAATGTTTGAGGAAATTATTGCTCAAATAATTCACACCAAAGTATTGGTTTAACACTCAGAGTATGCAGCCCACTATCTAGGTGGCTTATCAACTTCCCTCTAACAAGAAGCACCAAGTTGGTTTATTAATTGCACCTACAAAAAGCGCTAGGATGGTTTACCAATTTCTCCTAGCAATAAGCACCACAGTGACCCACTCTTTCCTTTGACCTCATTCACAAGGATTTACCCAAGGGTTTGATGATGTATTTCTTAGTATCTCATCAGTTGGAATCCATTGTCCAGGTGGTTTGTCAACTATGTTTTCAAAGAAAGCACCATTGGGGTTAGAGGTCCACTATCCAGGTGGTTTATCAACTAAGAAACAAGCATCAAAATGAAATAGAATTCTTTGTCTAGGTGTTTTATCAACATAATATAAAAAGCCACAATGATTCAGTCTTTGATTGAGGCTCCCATTTATCCACAAAACTTTAGAGACATAATCCAACAACCTTGTACACAATTCATAAGGGATTCACCCACAAGTCACAAGGATTTATGTTTTGCATAGGGATCTATATACTAGCTCAAAAATCACTTTGTCTTTTGCCGCCAATGCCCAATAACTCCCACACACTCCAATGCACAACTGAGCTCATCATGTGGTGATTCTTCTTTAATATTTTATTTCGTGTCAATTTCATAAGTTCTCATGGTTGTGAAGTGAGCTACTTGTAGACTTCTACTAAGTGCATCTACTACTCTATTTTCCTTACCCTTAACATGATTGATTTGAAAATAAAATTCACTACTCAAAGCTATCCATTTGGCTTGTCTAGTATTTGATTTTCGCTAATCAAAAGAGTATCTTAGTCCTCCAAGAGCTAGCGTCAACATAAACCTTTTACCAAGCAAGTGGTGCATCCATATATTTAGTGCATGCACAATTTTTGCTAACTCCAAGTCATGGGTGACATAGTTCCTCTCATGCTCCATTAGTTTCCTTAATTCATCCAAGACTCTACCAAGACTCTACCAAGACCTTCCTTGTAGGAATCTATGCAAAATAAGAAATCCTTCTCTAAGTCTGTTATCCTCATAATAGGTGCATGTGTGAGAAAGTCCTTAAGTTGATCAAAGCTAGTTGCACACTTTGATTTCCATTAAAATATTACTCCTTTCTTCTATAAATTTGTGATTGGATATCCAATCTTTGAAAAAACTTGTATGAACCTTCAGTAATATCCAACCAATCCCATGAACAATTTTACCTCTATAACATTTTGGGTAGTTGGCCACTCCATTATGGCCAAGTTTTTTTGTCGATCTACAACTACTCCGTCCTTTGGGATGACATGTCCAAAATATTTTACTTGTGATTAGAAAAAATCACATTTAGTATGTTTGGAATATAATTTGTGTCCCTGCAGTAGTTGCAACATTGCCATTACATGTTCTTTATGTTTTTTTTGGTTTTTGAGTAAACCAAAATATCATCAACAAATATTAGCATGAAATTGTTTAAATACAAGTTGAGGACATTGTTCATTATGCACATGAATGTGGCTAGGGAATTTGTGATTCCAAATGGTATTAATATGAACTCGTAGTGCATGTATCTCATCTTGAAAGCTATCTTGCGAATTTATTCATCTTAATTATGATTTCATGACGGCCATAACTTTGTCTATGTTGGAAAGCGTTATGGATCCTTTCACCTGATAGAATAGATCATTGATTCTAGGAAATGTATATTTATTCTTTACTGTAGCTTTAATTAATTGTTTATAACCTGTTATGACTCTGATAATTATTTTGAAGTAGAAAGAAAGAAAACCCAAAGGTAACCACAAACCATTTTTGGAGATCAGGAACTGGCCTTCCTGATGCTCAGAGAGGGCTCTCTCTTTAAAATTTAACTTTGTTTTAGTTAAGATGTTTTTTACATTGGTTATCATTGTTCAAGGGGTTTTTGATTTGTATTTGAGATTGGGTGGTGGGATCACTTAGACAATGGATAATATGATGTCTTTTAGACCATTGGGCTATGGATTCAAACGATAAGGAAGCAAAACTAGATTAATTCAAAAAAAGGAATCCAAGGTCAAGATAGCAGATTGTTTTTCAGATCTTTGAAACAGAGGTGAAAGGGTTTCACTCGGGGTGAGAGAGAAGTTAAGGGTTTTAAGTATGGGGGTTTACGCAGTGCATTATATTAGATATCATTTTTGGGATTCAACTGCGTTAGTCAGTTACGACTACCTCTCATGGAAATGGTCATACGTGAATGACTTACTTAACGCAGTTGAATCCCAAAAATGATATCTAATATAATGCACTGCGTAAACCCCCATACTTAAATTCAAAAAGAGTCAAGGGATCTCTACTTGAATGGTTCATGAGGCACAATACTTGCTAAGGTTTTGCAAATGGGGTAGCAAGCTAAGTGGGCTTGATTGTGGGGAAAACTCCACAGTTAAGCGCGCTTGAGCCAGAGGAGTTCTGGGATGGGTGACCTCCTGGGAAGTCCTGGTTACCGGGTGCAAGCCCCGAAAGTGATGATTGATGCTATGTAATTCATTTCACTGGTTTCAATCCCACTTCTTCACCCCTGTGAGCATCACCCGATGCAATGAGTGCTAAGTGAACTATTCAAAAATCATGAGAAATTAATCAGTTACGACTACCTCTCATGGAAATGGTCATACGTGAATGACTTACTTAACACAGTTGAATCCCAAAAATGATATCTAATATAATGCACTGTGTAAACCCCCATACTTAAATTCAAAAAGAGTCAAGGGATCTCTACTTGAATGGTTCATGAGGCACAATACTTGCTAAGGTTTTGCAAATGGGGTAGCAAGCTAAGTGGGCTTGATTGTGGGGAAAACTCCACAGTTAAGTGCGCTTGAGCCAGAGGAGTTCTGGGATGGGTGACCTCCTGGGAAGTCCTGGTTACCGGGTGCAAGCCCCGAAAGTGATGATTGATGCTATGTAATTCATTTCACTGGTTTCAATCCCACTTCTTCACCCCTGTGAGCATCACCCGATGCAATGAGTGCTAAGTGAACTATTCAAAAATCATGAGAAATTAGTCAGTTACGACTACCTCTCATGGAAATGGTCATACGTGAATGACTTACTTAACGCAGCTGAATCCCAAAAATGATATCTAAGTTAAGGGTTGTCAGACCCAGATAATGAATGATGAATGAAGGGGTAATCAAGATCAAAGGGAAATTAAGAATCCTTTAACCAAGATATTCAAGAAATCAATCTAAATCGAAGAGAAATTAAGAATTCTTTAATTTAAATATCAAAAGAAAACATTTAAACGCATAACTGTTAAGATAGAGTTTAATTAAACAAGTCCTGAAGTACTATTCCAGTTATAACATCTAGATTGAGAAACACATTAAAGATTATGAATAAATTGAGAAAAATAACAATAGCACATGAAAATACTTTTCTGAAATTCGCTCAACACATGAATCCTTGGAAATGTCTGATCTTTATTTATCAATCCAGCTTGTTGGCTCAGCAAATGATACAATAACCTTCTAGGTCTTCTGATAAAAAATGCTATAGAAATGTCTAATAGAATCCACCACACATACTTCAAATTTTGAAGTTTTTATACAAATGTTTATTACAAAATATCTCAAACTAATTTGAGATTTAATCTAGGAAAGAAAAATATCTTTTTGCAAGAAGATAGAGACAACCATTGAACTGTTTCATGTTGTCCCTTTTATTTTGGTTCTACTGGCTTAGATCTTTTTCCCTTTATTCTGCTTTGTTGTTTGCTCTTTCACGTTGGATGCTTCTTTTACTTTAGACTTTCATCTGATACACTTTGACTCTGCTGATCTGTCCACATCCTTTTACCATGCTATTTTACTTTTACTGTAAATTAACCTTTTTACTACATATTTCTATAGTAAATCAGTTAATTTCTCCCATGTTTCAGCGTTAGGTAATTGGATTTTTATCATCTTTCTATATGTTTCATCTGCCTCTGTGTATTTGGCAAAAGTAGGCTTATTGATAAACAAGTGTTTTACCTCATGTTGGAGGTAAAAACAAGTTTTCAAACGTTTGGTAGAGTACTTTTCCTGTTGGCAATTCCTTTATTGATGATGTATTTGCCTGATCTTTTGCTACCTCTCTGATTTTCTTGTTGTAATCCTATTGTGTCATCAGCTTATCATTTATCACTAAGGGATTGGGTAATCCCTTTTCTCTCAAAATATGGAACTTAGCCATAAATCTATCAATGGCTAGCTACATATTCGAACACTTATCCTCCCCGTTTTGCATCAAGTTCCTCTTGGAGAGGACCTTTCTGACCTCCAAAATTGTCTTTGTTCTGTCCTCTATTTCCAATTCCTGCAACTCATATTTATTTTTGCTGTTAAGGAATTGGATAATTTTGGCAGCCTCTTCTGGCATTTGCCCCAATTCTACTTTTACTTTCTAGATGGCCTCTGTAGTCATCTTTTTCAAATCTATCCGCTCAAAAGTCACCTAAATAGAAGGCCAAATATCATTGACAGAGTCAATGATATTGGCCCATAGTAGTTCCTTAGCCTGCCCAAGGGTTTATTTCAGTGTTAAGTCCTTTTCCATGGCTTTCAATCTCTCACTCATCTTGGTAGCCTTTTGCACTTCTTCTTTGTGCATGATTTTGGCAAGCTTGTAATCAGTTTCCAAGATTGTCACTTTCTTTTTGAGCTTATTCATCTCTGTGGTTTGTATGGACATTTCTTCCATAGCTTTAACCAATTTTCTTGCTTCTTCACTTGATGTACTAGTTGTTGATGTAGATGTTGTAGAAACCGGTTGTGTTGTGGCCATTGGAGCTGTGGGAGCCAATGTGGAAGGAACAATCATGGTAACTACTAGGATGACATTTGCCGAGGTAGTGCTAATATCAATTTATTTTAATTGGATTAAGTTTTCCAATTCTTTTTCTGTCTCCTTCAATTGATCATTGAGTTTAAGGACTAAGTCCATCAACTCTTCATGCTTTGTTTGGCTTTCTAAGACTTTCTGTGTCTGCGGGTGCTGTAGTTGAGGTATCTTCAACTGTTTTTTGAGGGCTGCAATGTCATCATTCTTCTTTTTTATTAATTGTTTAGTAGCCTTAATGTCTTTGGGATCATGTCCCAATTCAATTATCAAGTCTTCCAAAGACTTGATTATGGTGTCTTTGGCCTGTGAGGAGGATTTTTCCAACTGATACTGAGATGATATATTATTCAGTGAATTCTGCAACTGATGAGAAGCCATGGCTTTTCCTGTAAGGGTGGAGTAAATCATTTCTCCAGCCTACTTTTGAAATTCAATCTGGTCAATGGGATGAATATCCCTTGCCAATACCTAAAAGTCTATCTTCTTGAAATCTGTTGATGTTTTTGGTTGTTGTACAATTGGCTTTGTGAAAGACATTTGCATTTTTCCTTCCTTGATGTGAAACACTGACATCAACCTACTTTGATTAGGGGATGTAAGCTTGAGACACTATGCATAGGATTCTGCCTTCAGTTTCTCATTTCTCATTTTAATCTCCTTGAACCTATCCTTAATGTCCCTATCTTTATCAGCAGGCTTATTGAATGAGGGGACTTCTACACTGAGCTGTCTTTCTAAACTTTGAGTTTTTAATGTAGATGGCTCTTGTGTTCCTCTAGATGGAGTTGTGCCTTTGCTCATGTCTAACTCAGCATTAGTTATTTCTATTGAGCCTTTTGTGTCTTCTTGTTCTGAAACAGGATTGAGCCTAGGCCTTTTGCTTCGGCTAGCCTCATACTATACATTGGAAGCGTTCATACCTGACCTGGAGGCTTTCTCTCTGTTCCTTTTGGGATTCTTTTCCTCATTTTGAGGAGTCTGCAAAACAGGAAGAGTATTGTTGGCTTATTATGGCCTGAACCAGGTTCGGAAGAGTTATTAGCCAAACAAATCCCACAACTACCGGCCCTTTTGGCAACAGCCCGTGGAGCGTGGACTGAGGTCTCACCCGAGGTAGCAGGGGAGGGTGCTGGAACCAGGTTTCCGCACCCTTTGGATGTCTTGATGTGGTCTGGAGGGTTTGCGAACCGTTCTGTGGTTTCACGCTACTTTACTTCCGTGTAGATTCGGAACCAAGCAAATCCTTAATACTTATTATTACTGAGTTTGTTACAGATCAGATCTACTTCTTATAGTCTTTAAGCAAACATTTAATAGAGATAACCAGTGCGCGCACCCAGAAATGTTATAGATTTGCATAAAATCGGAACATAAGCATAAGCGCACAGATTAAACAGATATATAAGCCAGAGATTACCCAGATCCACAATATTTCAGAACCAACACAATATTTCAAAACCAACTTATCTTTATTCAACTCTTTCGCCAATACAACCAGATCTACCTTGTGCACTCAGTTGTAGGGGTCCACATACAAAGCTACGGACTCTACCAGGCCTCTGCGCACACAGTTGCAGAGCCTCTATCTCTCTACCAACTCCCTTGACTCAGACTTACAGATGCTTCAAGACTTCCTTCTTCGTAAACCCATTACATTCGAGATCAAAAAATACATACAAAAAAACTGACTTCTAACCATAGAGCCTTGCTCTATTTATACATTCCCATGGTCCACGGACCATGGGCAGGCCGACTCACTTCTTATTATTTTACATTATTTTTGGGCAGACAACCCTTTGACTTGACTTCTTACAATTCGTGCTCCGTGCACTTCGTGGAGTCTTTACCATACTCTTTACCCAAAATTGCAGGCTTTGAGCCCCAAAACCATTACACGGGACCTTCACTACCCAACAGTCCCCGAACACAATCATCGTGACTAATCCCGAGTCACTCGGCTGGTGCGACAATCTTTTCGCGAAGGTTGGTCAGCAACTTCTATGCTTCACTTATACTTGCAGCAAACTCTTCTACCATCCGTTGTACCTGTTCGATGCGAGCCACCGACAAATCAGTCTCTGTTTCAGCTACTTCACCGGGTACATACTCTACTTGCATGTGGGCCACCTTGCACTCGATGGCAGTGGAAACTGCGAATGCCTAATCAAGCCATGGCTGGAGACATTCTTTAATCACTGCTTCCTTCTACTGAGCGGCGTCAACTTGTGCCTTGAGGCCTTGGGCCTCCCTCATTTTGGCTAGTCGTTGTGTTATAGCGACCATTTGCACAGTCCCCCGGACTTTGTCATACACCTGTTGTAACTCTCGTGCTTCAGCTTCTACCTGCTGTAGCATGGGGTCATCTTGTAGGGATGTGAGCATGAGGAAGCATTGATCCAGCAAACCCGAGCAATCTTGGACCGTGCCCTTCATGACTGCCAATCGTGCTTGAATATCGCTGCGTCACTATTCGCGAACTTCCGGGGGTGTGGGTGGTTGCACCTGTAGTCGTAGCTCCGCAATCTACAAATTTAATTCCCACTGAGCTCTCGTGACCTCCTCCCAAGCCGTACAGAATCCTACCACCATGTGATGGATCTTATCAGTTATTGGAAGTTCCGCTGGGACAGCCAACTCTGGTACCTTGCTGCAAGCCTCTGCCATGGCCTGTTCCACTTCCTGGTTGCGGACAACCAAGTCATCACACTATAAGTTGACTTGCTCCAAATTTTCCTTATGCTCTGTTAAGATTTGGAGGGCGTGGCCTTCCCTTGCATGCAGCTCAGCAGTTACCCCATCCTGCAGTTGGTAGATGGTTTTGTGAGGCAGAGCGGTCAAATTCAACTCCCAACTTCACATGTCCCCCTTGGCTTCGGCTCGGACCGCGCCTGCTGGCAACACTAAGGTGTTCATTGTGTGACAACACACTATCTGCTCGATGATGGTTATATCATCTGTAAGGTTAGGTAACATCCCTACCAAGGGTCGCACCTGTAGTGCCTGCATCTGTGCTCTGAGCTCCCCCAACACAGTTGTCTGCTCCGTCATCAGCGCCTCTAATGCACAGGTAGCAACATTGCACACCGGTTCGTTGTTGTCAAGGAATTCTTTTTCCAAGGTCTTTGTGGTTTTTGAATTCTTGCGTGCATGTGGTGATTCCTTACAGTGCAGCCTTTTTCCTTGGGGTGAGTTTGTGGTAAGGTCCATGTGCTCCTGTGTCTCAGATTCCTTCTGCATGTCCTATTCCGAGGAGATTTCCTAATCCTCTGTAATTTTGTCAACAAGTACTTCCTAGGTCGCTATTAGCTCTGCTACAGGTTGCTGATGTTCAAAGAGCAGAAATAATCATGGACCTTGGTTCTACTCAAAGAAAGCCTGCACTGGTTATCCTCACCTTTCTCCACTCCCTTATCCATTCCCCTTTTACCTCCTTTGCTTATGCTCCTGTTTAAAATCACTTAAAGTGCTTTTCTTAAGCCCTGGGCAATTAAAAACCCCAAAACCCATATAACCGCGCACTTTCGCAAAACCCATAATCCGTCGTTTCCCTATCACATCAAACAAAAACCCGTGCGATCAAATCCCCGTCGTCCGATCATCCCCATCGCGATCGGACGGTGTTCGCTCCTCCTACGCCTGCAAACTGCCCGCACGATAACTCGCGATCAAAAGCATTTTCATCCCGCCCCGTCTACCACATGTCGCCCGATGATAGGTATCACATGCCATTGTACGATTACCGCCTTATGCCCCGAGGCAGTGCGATAAATACCGCTCACCGCCAAAACCATCCTCCCCGCCCGATAAACTCCGTGTATCTTTGACCGTTGATGATCGTTGGATCATGCCCACCTGAGATCCAATGCCCCACGTTTCTCCGCCTCCGTATCTCCCGATACCCTCCGCCGACCGATTCCTGTCGTCGATCCGGCCAATCTAACGACCGATTTTCTTCCTCCCTCGTCCCGACTATCCATGTCCATAACCATTCCATACTCTCGAAAGGAGGAAGGTGGCCAGCATCCAGTACTCTACGCAATTACTCCTCAACCACCATCTTCAACAAACAGCATGGCTGAGAAGGAAAGGTACAGAGCCGAGTAGGTAAACACATTCAATAGCTATGGGACTTCATCCCATATAACACTCCACCTGCCCGAGAAGGACAGCAGAACACCCGAGAAGATCAAATCATTCACTACAGCAAGAAATTTCACTCAGAAGTTCTGCCAAGCAGTTAAAGTGGTTGGTGGTCCATTATGACCCTTCCATGCCTAGAATAGAAAAACATTTTTGTAAAAAAACAGATGTAATCAGGGTTGATGGTTGTTGTTTTGATGTAGGGTTCAACTTCTGGAGACTGTAACTGCTTTGATACATGCAGCGTCTCGTCTTCATTTTCAGCTAATACAAGCTTCTTTTTCTGTTAATTGCTCACTTTCCATTTCTATTCTTTTCTAGGCTGTGCTTGATATGCATTTTCCCTTAATTCTTGATGTGTAGCATTAGAGGAGCTGTCATCCTACCTCTGTGTTATAATCTTGTATGTATCAGTGAATGTATTGATCAGGTTTCTTTTCACTTAGTGACAGAGAGCTGTCATCCTGTCTGTGCACTAGGGAATTAGATTTGCAGACCTTTTTACTGGTTGCAGCCGGCCATCACAGGGTCTTGTGCATCTGCTGGTGTGGTTAGTATTCTCCATATTCACCCAATCCTTAAACTGTGAGCAATTGGTGGTCTAAAGCCTTGTAGTCTGGGGGTGTTCACGTATGTTTGGATTCAAGCAAAGCAGAAGTGGTTATCTGGCTTGAACATGCATAATTTCTTCCATTCATCCATTTCCAACATTAAGTTGAGTTTGTAATGTTCCCGAGCATCTCCGAGCTATAACCTAGTAGAGTTTCTTGGGGTGATAACATTGATTGGCGCCATTTCCGGGGAGAGGAGATTGAAGCTCAGCTTCCTTGGGAGAACGACACAGTTCCATGCTTTGATGATAGACAAAGTCTAGACAAATTTTTGGTTTTAATCATCTATCTGGCAACTCTACTGGAGAACCTACCTGGTGGCGACTCCACATTTTAGTTCCGGCTCAGTTTGTGAGGCATACCAGGAGAAATCCTCAGAAATCACCAGCTGACCCAGTGCTTGACCCTGAGAAGATTGCTAAGCAAAGGAAAACATCACAGAAAGGAGCATCAAGATCAGGTAAACCTAAGAAAACTTATACATCTTTGAAAGATAAGGTTATAGTTGAGGATATACAGTTTGAAGATTTAGAGCCCAGCATTGTTAGTCAAGAAACTCCTTCAGAGATTAATAGAGCTCCTTATTCAGTTAGTTCCCCTTTAGATCTCAGTCCAAAGAAAGCCTCCCATATAGTCCATCAATTTCCTTCATTTCTGTCATCTATTCCATTACTTCCTACCATTCAATCTGCTAGTAGCCTTCCACCTATCCCAGTCATGGCAGGCCAGCAAGCTCCCACGAAGATGGAAAGAATCATAGCTGCTAGGTATGGACCCCTGGTCTTGCCTATTCCTTTGAATGTTATGCCTGCCAGAGAATATCACAAATATGTGCCCAAATTCACTGGTACAGAGGGGGTAACAACTAGATAACACCTTGAGTCTTTTTACAGTTATGCTGATAACTTATATATCAGTGAAGATGATGTGTGGATGAGAGTATTTGTTCAGAGCCCTGATGGAGAGGCTAGAAATTGGTTCAGAGAACTGCCCCATAGGTTCATAACAGACATTGAAGCATTGGATGATGCATTCCTAAAGCAATGGGGAGATAGAAAAGACCTACTCTACTACCATACAAAGTTTGGAAACCTAAAGAGGGAAAATGGGGAATCATTGCCTGATTTTAATAAAAGATTTAACCGTATGTATAGTAAGATACCAGCTGAAGTAAAGCCTACCCCCACCTCTGCCAAACTCACTTATGCCAATGCTTTTGACTCTGATTTCTACCTGCTTTTGAGAGAAAGAAGATGTGCCACTCTAGCTGATATGCAGGATGCAGCACTGGAGGTGGAATCAAATATCATGGCTGCAGAAAAGCTTAAAAGTCATGCTGACAGAAGAAGGTAGAGAAGTGAGGCTTCTTCTTCCTCTGCTTCATCTTCAGAACCCAAATTATATAAAATTACTAAAATGATAAAGTCATTGGCGGCTGAGATATCTAAGCTGAAAGTCGAGCAGAGTTCTGGGAAAACAAGGTTTCAAAACACATTTGCTCCAAAAAATCCAAATCCATTCAGAAGAGAAAATGAGCAGTTGAAAATCATTCAAAGGGGTAAAGAAGCAAATGAAGAACAAAAATTTAAGGTTCCTTTCCAGAATGTAGTCATGGAGGAGGAGCAGTTTGAAGACGATGATGAAATCCGTTGCATGGAAGATAAAGGTAGTGCTACCTTTTTGACATTGGTTGCATATGAAGAATCATTACTGTAAGACCAAAACAGTCAAGAGTGGGACAGGGAGGCTGTTCTGCAGACTGGTGAATAGAAAAGATATAATCTTAGGTCAAAAGAAAACAATGTCAAGGAGAACCCTGCCCAAATAGCTGTTGTCCAACCAGAGCAACAGAATAGCAGACAGAAGAAGCCAGCAGCTGATCGAGTCATCCTCAAAACACTAGCTCAAGAGGTAAGAGGTCCTGATAAGTCTCCTTCCCCTTTCAGTTTTGAGTCAAAAGTCAAGAAGTTAAAAATATATGTGCCTCTGTTAGAAATTGTAAGGAGTGAAGTTTTTAGAAAGCCTATCCTTGAGGCCCTTGAGTTGAAAGCCACACAAACCTCCACTGACTATGTCAATTTGCAAGATGATAAACCTGCAGTTGTGCTTAGCCCCATGATTGAACCTGTTGATAATAATTCTCCATCATTTTATGTCTCCTTGACGATTCATGACAAAATCCTCCACAATTGCCTGCTAGACATAGGGGCTAGCCACAATTTGATGCCTAAAGTTGTCATGGAAGAGTTAGGCCTTGACATCACCAGACCATATCATGATTTATTCTCATTTGATTTAAGAAAGGTGAAATGCCTGGGATTGATCAAAGACCTGGCCATTACCCTGACTCAACTGCCCATGAAAAGTATGATGATGAACATTGTGGTAGCAGATGTCCCTCCCAAGTTCGGCATGCTGCTGTCTAGAGGGTGGATTAAGAGACTAGGTGGGACATTATAGAATGATTTATCTTATGCCACTGTCCCAATTTTTGGAGGAGAAAGCAGGAGATTGTACAAAGAAGCACAGCTAGCCTACATCATCAGTGATGAGAAGAATCCTTCTAATCATCCCATTTATGCTGTGGACACTGACTTTGGAGCTTACATTCTCCAAATTGAAGAATCCCAGAAGGCCTCAATGCAGATCAAGAAACCAGTAAATCAGGCCGAGGGAGAGCAAGGAGGTCTCGTTTGGGAGATGTTCTTTGATGGAGCATGTTCCAGGGAGACCGCATGAGCAGGGGTGGTGCTAATATCTCCAAAACAAGAAAGCACACATCTGTCTTTCAAGCTGGCTTTTCAAGTCACAAACAATATAGTAAACAATATAGTAGAGTATGAGGCTCTGCTATTGGGCCTTAATGCAGCTAAACACAGAGGAATCAGGGACATAAAAGTGTTTGGAGATGCTAATCTTATCATTCAACAAGTGAATAAAACATTGCAAGCAAAGGACCCAAGGTTGAAAGCATATAGAGATGAGGTATGGAGACTTAAAGATTCTTTTGATAATTTTTGTATCTCATATATCCCTAGAGTAAAAAATCAGCTTGCCGATTCCCTTGCTGTGTCTACTAGCATGTTTATCCCTCTCATGCCTCTTGGACTAGTTTATGGAGTTCAGATGAAATATAGACCGTCCTTGCCTGATAATGTCCAGCATTGGAAAGTTTTTTAGGATGACGATGAAATAAATAGGTTTCTGCAAGTCATTGATGAATTTTCTGAAATGAAAATTGACCAAGAGAATGAAGCCTTGGAAGAAAATCCCCAATCCCAGCTTAGAAACAGAATTGGCAAAGATAGCATTGTTCAACTGCCCAGCAATCATATACCTAAGGGTCTAATTTTGCTAGAGAGACTGTTTGACCAGAATGATGTGCCTTATAAGGCTGCCCAAAAAGAAGATCAATCTACAGTCTGTAAGCATAATATAGGGATTCAAGATCAGCCCAGATACATAAATCTTTCTACTTGTTTGTCTGCTGCCCAAAGTGTTGAATACTGCAATTTAATGAAGCAATTTGCTGATGTTTTTGCCTGGGGATATAGTGACCTGAAAACATATGACAAAAAGATTATCCAGCATAAAATTCCTTTAGAGAAAGACACCATCCCTTTTAAGCAGAAGCTGAGACCGATAAATCCTTTACTCCTTCCTCTGATTGAAAAGGAAATAAAGAAGTTACTGGCTGCCAAAATCATAGTCCCTCTCAGATATTCCAAATGGGTAACCAACTTAGTGGTAGTAAGGAAGAAAAGTGGAGAAATCAGACTCTGTGTTGATTTCAGAAACTTAAAAAAATGCTCTAAAAAAGACAACTATCCTCCACCCAAGATGGAGCATTTGCTGCAGAAGGTCTCAAGGGCCAAAGTGATGTCTTTCCTGGATGGGTTTTCAGGCTATAACCAGATTGATGTACATCCAGATGACCAGGAGAAGACTGAATTTACCACTCCTTGGGGCACTTTTATGTATTCCAAGATGCCTTTTGGGTTGATGAATGCTGGAGCCACCTTTCAGAGAGCTATGGATATATCATTTGTGGGGGAGAAGGACAAGCTTGTCCTTATTTACCTTGATGATATAACAGTATACTCCAGTAGCCATCGTGACCATTTGTAGCATTTGGAAAGGGTGTTCCTGAAGTGCAGAAGGTTTGGGATTTCAGTCAATCCTAAAAGGTCACAGTTTTCTTTAGAGGAGGGCAAGCTGTTAGGACATGTTGTTTCTACTACGGGTGTCAAAATTGACCTAGAAAGAGTAAGAGCAATACAGACCTTGTCTGTCTCGAGATCAAAGAAATACATCCAGTCCTTTCTGGGCAAAATAAATTTTGTGAGGAGGTTTATCCCAAATTTTGCAGAACTTGTAAAGCATATTACCTCCATGTTGAAAAAGGGGTCAGATATTAAGTGGATTGATTCAGCAAGAAAATCCTTTGAGTCCATTAAGAAAGCTATTATGGAGACTCCCACTTTAATCAGTCCATATTACAGCAAGGAGTTCCACATATCTTCATTTGCCTCTGAAGACACCTTTGCAGCAGTTTTATTGCAAGCAGATGAGGAAGGCTCGGAGCATCCAGTGGCATTCTTCAGCAAAACCTTAAGGGATGCTGAGCTGAGGTATGATATCATTGAAAAACATGCATATGCTCTTATAAAGTCTTTGAAAGCTTTTAGAGTTTATGTCCTGCATTCCAAGATAATTGCATATGTACCCTCTGCTTCAATAAAGGATGTCTTAACACAGCCTGATGCTGATGGAAGAAGGGCTAAATGGATTGCAAAGTTAATTGAACTTAATATAGAATTGAAGCCCACCAAGCTTGTCAAAGGTCAGGGCCTTGCCAAACTAATGACTGAAGAAATTGCAGATCATTGGACATAGATTTCATAGGCACAATTGTAGAAAATGGTCAAACAGAAGAAGAGGAAGCAGCTGAACCAAGGAAAGAACAGTCATTAGCAGAAAATATAGCTTCTTGTGATTGGTACTCTGCAATAGCTAAATTCTTGCTGAAGCTAGAAATCCCTCCAGGCCTTAGTTCAAGCCAAGCCAGAACTGTTAAGCTCAGGGCAGCAAAATATTGCATTCATGAAAATCTTCTCTATTGGAGGGACCCATCTGGAATGCTTTTGAGGTGTCTGGACAAAGAACAATCCATTGAAGTCATGCAACAATTTCATTCCAGCATATGTGGAGGGCATCATTATTGGAAAACTACAGCCCACAAAATTCTCAGAGCTGGGTACTATTGGCCCACCTTGTTTTCTAATGTCTTTTCATTTGTTAAATCTTGTGACAGGTGCCAAAGATTTGAAGGAAAGCAACAATTGAAGTCCCTGCCCTTGAAACCAATACATGCTAATGGACCTTTTCAGCAGTGGGGCTTGGATTTCATTGGAGAGATCAATCCACATTCCAGTGGCCAGCACAGATGGATATTAGTTGCCACTGATTACTTCACTAAGTGGATTGAAGCAATCCCTACTAGAAAGGTTGATCATAATGTGGTCATGAAGTTTTTAATAGAGAATATCTTCACCAGATTTTGCTACCCACATAAATTGGTCATAGACAACGCAACAACCTTTAGGGCAAAAGAATTGGTGGACATGTGTGACTCAATGGGCATTAAGCTGGTTCATTCCACCTCATATTACCCTCAAGGCAATGGTCTAGCAGAATCTTTCAACAAAAGCTTGATAAGGATAATTAAAAAGCTGCTGGAAGACAATAAAAAGAATTGGGATGCTAAGCTCAAATATGCATTGTGGGCTGACAGAGTGACCATCAAAAAATCCACAGGGAGTTCTCCTTTCAAGTTGGTGTATGGCATTGAAGCTGTGTTCCTGATTCAGTTAAACCTTCTTGTGGCAAAGTTCCTACAAGAAGAGCACAATGAGGAAGAGGACATGGCAAAAAGGATCACTGATTTAGCAGAGGTACATCAGATCAGAGAACAGCTGGTTGAGAAGTCAGCAGCACATTAGAAGAAGATCAAGGAAGCTTTTGACAGGAGGACGAAAGTGGATAATTTTCAGGTTGGAGACTTGGTTCTGAAGTGGGATGCACTGAAAGAGAAGAAAGGAAACCATGGGAAGTTTGATGCTTTCTAGACAGGTCCTTTTATTATTTCTTAGATCCAAGGGAACAATACCTTCATGCTGAAAAGTATGGGAGGAGAAGTAGTTTTTGATGGCCCAGTTAATGGGAGTTTTCTGAAAATTTATGTTATTTAAGGTCTTTGGCCTTAAAATTGTAAATATGTTGTTTTATCAGTCTTAGTGTAAGATCAGTTAGACTCCATGCCCAATGGAACACTAGTAAATTTTGCTATTTTATTTTCACAGGAAAGGCATTGATCTACAAGTTCTTGAGACCTCACAGGGAGGATCTCATCCCTAGAAGGAGCCAGTGTTAGCTCTGCTACAGGTTGTTGATTTTCAAAGAGCAGAAATAATCTCGGACCTTGGTTCTACTCAAAGAAAGCCTGCACCGGTTATCCTCACCTTTCTACACTTCCTTGTGCATTCTCCTTTTACCTCCTTTGCTTAAAAACCCTAAAACCCATATAACAGTGCACTTTCGCAAAACCCATAATCCGTTGTTTCCCTGTCACATCAAACAAAAACCCATGTGATCAAATCCCCGCCATCTGATCATCCCCGCCGCGATCGGACGGCGTTCACTCCTCTCGCACCCGCAAACCACTCGTGTGATAACTCGTGATCTAAAGCAGTTTCATCCCGCCCCGTCTGCCACACGTCGCCCGATGATAGGTATCACACGCCATTGTACGATTACCACCTTTTGCCCCGAGGCGGTGCGATAAATACCACTCACCGCCAAAACCATCCTCCCCGCTCAATAAACTCTGCGTATCTTTGACCGCCAATGATCGTTGGATCATGCCCGCTCGAGATCCAATGGCCTGCATTTCACTGCCTTCGTATCTCCCAATACCCTCCGCCGACTGATTCCCGCCATTGATCTGCCCAATCTAACTGCCGATTTTATTCCTCCCCCTATCCCGACTATCCACGTCCATAACCATTCCATACTCTCAAAAGGACGAAGGTGGCCAGCACCCAGTACTCTGCGTAGTTACTCCTCAACCACCATCTTCAACAAACAACATGGCCAAGAAGGAAAGGTACAGAGCCGAGTAGGTAAACACATTCAATAGCTATGGGAATTCATCCCATATAACACTCCACCTACCCGAGAAGGATAGCAGAACACCCGAGAAGATCAAATCATTCACTACAGCAAGCAATTGCACTCAGAAGTTCTGCCAAGTAGTTAAAGCGGTTGGTGGTCCATTATGACCCTTCCACGCCTAGAATAGCAGAACATTTTTGTAATCAAACTCTATATATACCCAAAAAACAGATGTAATCAGGGTTGACGGTTGTTGTTTTGATGTAAGGTTCAACTTCTGGAGACTGTAACTGCTTTGATACTTGCAGCATCTTGTCTTCATTTTTAGCTAATACAGGCTTCTTTTGCTGTTAATTGCTCACTTTCCATTTCTATTCTTTTATAGGTTGTGCTTGATATGCATTTTCACTGAATTCTTGATGTGTAGCGTTAGAGGAGCTGTCATCCTACCTCTATGTTATAATCTTGTATGTATCAGTGAATGTATTGATCAAGTTTCTTTTCACTTAGTGATAGAGAGCTGTCATCCTGTCTGTGCACTAGGGAATTAGATTTGCAGACCTTTTTACTAGTTGCAGCTGGCCATCACAGGGTCCTATGCATCTACTGGTGTGGTCAGTATTCTCCATATTCACCCAATCCTTAAACTGTGAGCAATTGGTGGTCTAAAGCCTTGTAGTCTGGGGGTGTTCACGCATGTCTGGAGTCAAGCAAAGAAGAAGTGGTTATCTGGCTTGAACATGCATCATTCCTTCCATTCATCCATTTCCAACATTAAGTTGAGTTTGTAATGTTCCTGAGAATCTCTGAGCTACAACCTAGGAGAGTTTATTGGGGTGATAACAGTCGCCTCTTGCAGCGAAGTGGCATGTTGTCCTTGCCGTGTCCTTTCTGCCAGTTTAGTGAGTCGCAGCTGGATTTCCTTCTTGCACTGTTGTGCTGCCATCCTTTCTAATGTGGCCATGTCTAGGGTGTGCCATTTCGGATGCCATGCTGTCAATACCTCATAAATTTCATTGTCCATGGCAATGAACGAGAGCTTAACCCATGTTCTCTTTGGATCCTTCTGCCCCTGGATATATAGGTTGTGCATATCTGCTTTGAACTCAGTCGTGCTAAGCAACTTGTCATAGATTGTTGGGGACATCCACGATTTGTGCGATATCCATGTCCAGATACTCGCTTCCATGAATATCCAAAAACACTTGATCTCCCAGACCCTCGTGGTGTCTTTCGTAGCCCAGAGCGAAGTAAACCACACTGCTTCAGGTAGGGTGTGCTCAATGCTGGGAAAATAGCTACCCTGTGGCAATTCTCCTGCAACCAGAAGGATGGATAGTAGCAACCATGCATAATGGAAAGTCTTTCCTTTCTCCTGTGCTTCCTTACAATTGGTCAAAAATTTGTCACATAAGAACTTCACCCAGTTGAAATGGACTCCTTCTGCACACTGCCCTGCAAGCACAATAACAGGGGCTGGCATCTCATCTGCGTGAAATTTTCTCATGAATTTACTGGCTAGTAGCTGGGTGGCGACTCACACCCCTTGGTCATTGATGCTTGCTATTACATACCCATGCTTCCCTTTCTCCAACTTATATTTGGCCTTCATTGTCTCTGCCAGACCCACTTCGCTACTGGTTCCGGCGATGCTTGTGGGGTCGTTCCCTTTAATCAGCAGGTGACTAATCCGGTGTACTAAATCGACTGTGATCGGAATTAGCTCTTCTAACCAGAGATACCCATTGTGTACCAAACAGAGTAGTTGTCGGATCACAAAAATGGTGATGGTCACGCGGTGATAGTGGGGTACCCATCTTAGCTAAAGTAAGACCACCTTTTCCACTCCTAGTAACCATTTCCATGGAAGCAATTTGTTTGCGGCCAATTGGGGGAACTTTTTGCCATCTGCTAGATCCCAATATTCAAACTTGATACTTGGTACTTGACCCAGTGGTAAACTGTCAAACCTTATCTCATCCGGAAGAAGTGGGGTCTGTAGCGTACTCTTTGCAGCGTCCAGGTCCTTCGGTATCTTTGCCGTGCCATTCCATGGAGAGACATATGGGGGTAATGGAGGTATTTGGAACGCATCTTCTTCATACTCATCCTGTGCTTCAATTTGAGTGATCAGGGCTTGGAAGTCTTCGTTGTCCTTGTTGGTTTCGGTGGTGATTACTTTGCCCTACTCGGCTACTGACCTTTCGCTGAATCTCGGGGAGACCCTGACTGGCCCCGTTGTCTGCTTGTTTTTCCTGGACCGCAATGTGCATGGGGACTTTGGAACCACAGGGCCTGCAGCCACTTCATCTGGCTCCTCTTAGGTTGGATGCAGCTCTTCCGCAAACCGTGCTCGAGTTCTAGCCATGGTACTCATCGGAGGCCTGTTGAAATGTACCAGCTCAAATCTAAAATCTCCTAGTGTTGTGTAGGGGTTTTTAGATGAATGCGTATTTTTGAATGGAACCCTTCCCTCCTGTTTAAATTTATTCATATCTTCTGAGTGGTAGATCTTTCCATATCTAATGTGGGGTTCTTGTCTTAATGACCCGCTGCCTGCTTCTCTTTGCGTAACCCGAACCTCTTTTCACGAATAGTGATTTCAACAGTCACCTCCCAGCCTTTCCACGCGGCAGCGTGCCTAGAATCCTTTTTTCACGCAGGCCTCCTGCAGACTGGTTTATAGTCCCATGCCTCCTTTCAGTTGCTTGGGGCATTGAGATTGTGCATTCCACAGCGAGTCAGGTGGTTGCACCCTAGGGCCGAGATTTCCCTGTCCCTGCTAGCCCAGGCTGCGGGCACCGTTTATGTGCCTTTGTCTGCGTTATCCCATCGGGTGCTGCTATAGATGGTACACTTCTTCATTGGTGCAGTCACAACCATGATAGCAGGGTTGCTGCCAAGCTAGACCCAACCAAGCCTGGTTCCCTTATTTGTAGATTCGTACTGATGCCGGCTTTGATTTTGCTGATATCTTCCTCCAACGTCACGCTTTTCCTCCTCAGTCATGCCCGTTATTCCTCAATTGTGCGAAGCCTGCTAGTAACACGCCGAATAACTTCCTGCAACCACCGAATTCCTTTGCCTAGGACCTTGTGAACTGCGGGTTTTATGGTTTGAGGAGTTACTTTTATTACCCTCATCCCTCTCCTTTTACTGCCGAGTTTAGAGGCCCATCGAACCCCTAGTATCCGCATATTCTTATTGGGTGGTCGTACCAGATAGATGCTGGTCCTGCTCCCCCCAGTTTTTGTACTGGCTTTGTTGCGATCAGCTGGCAGACTACCTTACTGTGGTGCCTTCAGATTCTTGACTCTTAGCTAGTTCGGCGCGTGCACCCTACACACCTGTATCCTATGCCAGCGACGGACGCTCCCACTACTTTGTCCTCCAATGCGTACACGCACCTGCCTTTTGCGTCTGCCTCACGTTCTCCCACTCTGTTGGCATGTCCTCCATCCTTGTGCCATTGATTCGTCCATCAGCCTCAGATGTGCGCCTGGCTGCTTCTGCTCCAGACTTGCCATTTCGCAGTGGTTGACCAATTCCTCCCTGTGCATTGTGTCTTTGAGTAACTCCCTTGCTTCTATTGTTACGCGGCGTAATGTTCTAACCATCCTATTACAATTTAGCATTGTGACCTCATGTCATCGGTTCTACCATCGCTCGATCTCTTCATCGGACTCCGTTGTGTAGGAACTGTTACGGTCCCATGAGATTCGTCCGTCTGCTGTCGGATTCACTCGGTCTTGATCTTGCGCTATGATCTGGTAGATACATTCCAGTTCATCATCACAATCCTCATCATGCATTGGCTCAGTATAGCGTGCCCCTTCAGCTAGGTCCAATGGGACCACTACGCGAAGAGATTTTTTCTCAAATATCATTTTTCATTTCTTTAGATTGATAACTCCATTCATATCCATTGCCCAGTCTATCCCTAACAATGCAGGATATGGGTTAATATCATCAACAATTTCTATGACCTAAAAATCGGTTTGTGTGCTTGCATCATCGATGTCTACTATAACTCCTTGCAGTCTTCCCATAGACAAGATCTTATGTTGGTTCACCGTCCGTAATTAGATAGGAGATCATTATAGTGCAGGCCTGCCCATGCGCTCCCAGGTCTATCTAGGTAGGACATTCACATCTGACCCCAAGTCCAGAATGACCTGATCCATCTCCTAATCCCCAATCTGAGCAGTCAATCACATTTCGCGCCCAGTGTGCAATGCATGCTTACCTAGCTTCCTGATCATTCGAGGCTCATCCTATCCTGCACACCTAGTTATCAACTCTTGCAATCCCTTCACCGCTTTAGTATCCTGTAGTAGCTTCATGCATGTCTCTAAGAAGGTAGTTAGCATAGAAGTATCCTCTCCGACTCTGTTTGATCCTTGCTACCCAAAGTAGAAGCTTCCGCGAAGCTCTTCTTAGCTTCCATAAATGTTTCCTTCGCACGCTCCAAATCAAATTCTAGTTGTTTTGTAGGGGCCTTACGAACCCATGCATCCTCCTCTAGTTGCTTCCCCTTATCTTCTCCTATAGTTGCACCACTTCTGAGCATCATATTCACATTAGGGTCTTCTTCACACGATTCAGCCTTCATCATTTGGATGTTCTGAGTGGGAGTAGTTGGAAGCACCCCTTTTTCCCGCATCTAAGAAATTAGCATGGGGCAATTGAATGCTTCATGGTCAAATTGGTAACAGTACGGGAAACAAGCTCTGGTCAGGTTTGTGCGACCACGTGCATAGTGCCCTGGTCCTCCACAATCATAGCAGATTAATTGTCCCCGCCTGTGTCCAGGTTCCATTCTCCTGCACCCCGTCCGCATCCTTGGAATCTGCCCTACGCTATTGCTGCGGCGGGATCCTACCCACATGCCTCCATCTACATCCTGTAAGTAGGTGTTTGATCCATCAACAACTCATAACTTCAGCAATTTCTTTCATCATGGCCCACCGTCCCACAAAAGTTGCAAAATAACTGCTGAGGGGGGGTTGTCTCAGGTTCTGCAATAGATGACAGTTGTCCATGGCATGCTTTCCTTCCACCTGACAGATCACGCACCAAAGTGTGAGCATTGCGCTTGGACCTGCTTGTACCTATGGTCGCAATGGTATTGGTCCCCCGCTGCGACATAGTTCACAAAGACTGGATAGTGATCCTTATCGTGGCCCTAGCCCTTACATTTGATACACCACACCTCTTCGCACACTTCTAACCTAGGCGCCTATCCTTGTTTCAAACTTCACATCTTTAAACATAGGTTTTGTATTTGCGTGTGGATTTTTCGAACTCCCAACCCCATATCCTGTATTGGGGTTTCATGCAACCTCATTATGGTCTCTAATGCTTTGGCTTGGGTTGAGATATTTTTTTGTGATAGCGCCGTCCTTACATGTGGTGTCAAAGACGCCACAAACCATGCGTAGTGCTACGCATCCGTCAATGTCATGTTAGCCTCGCAGATTATGCTTTTCAATCTCTAATCTAGATCCCACGGGGTTTCACTAGGTAACATCGTGATTTCCTTGAACCCAATGACTAACTGCGTCTCTGATTTTGGCTGACCAAATTCTCTGTTCAATGCATCTTGGATCGCCGCTATTCCCGCATTCGAATGATCGCTTGAGTACTTTATATACCACATCAACGTGCGGTCCTGTAGCGTGCTAACCAGAGTAGCCTTTTTGATGTTATCATCCATTATGCCTTGGGCTTCCCATACAGCCTTTACCACAAACCAAAACTGACCTGGTTCCTCATTTCCTACACCCTTAAATACTGGCAACTTGACTGCACTTGCCATTCCAACCTTCGGTGGTGGCAGAGGTGGGGTCAGTGAAGATGGATTTGATGTAGGCAAAGTAGGTGATGGCATGGATGGTGGTGGTATCAGTGGAATGCGTTGCTTAATCAACCAGACTGCACTTCTTGGAGAGAACCCTGCGAGTTCTTCCTCACTTTCTCGCGAAATAGAAATCAGAGGACTGTTCTCTAATCCTTTGGTTCCTCGGTAGCCTCTTCCGCTCCGCGTTACGCTGGACATTAATAAATGTACATAATCCGTTTTTCACACAACAACATTTTAATCCAAGTATTCAATGATTTGATGTACTTACTCCACAGTCCTCGGAGAAAATGCCTTTGTGCTTCACTATGACTCACAGTTGTGTCTATCGCGAACTCTATGATGAACCCTCCTATTATCTGATCCAACCAGTGATCTACTGCACGTGCGATTTTATCTTCAGATGCTTCTAGCCTGCGCACCAATTCTAGAGTCCACACAATGGGTTGATCTAGTCTACACCTTCCCACACTGTCAGCTAGCCTCGTGATCCACTCATACAACTCTGTCGAGAATGACGCAAAAAAGATCGTGTGGATCTCTGTGTATATGTAACGATCCAACCACCTTTCTTCTGATATCCGCGTATTTCTGTTTTCTTGAACCATGAACTCGTGAAACTTTTGATCCAACCAATCTTCAAGCTCTTTATTTGTAGGGTTCTAGTGTTCCAACATCAGACATCCCTTAGGCAGATCCCGGTCCTGGCAACGGAACCATTTGTTGGCTTATTGGGCCCTGACCCAGGTTCAGAAGAGTTATCAGCCAAACAAATCCTACAGCTACTAGCCCTTTTGGTAACAGCTCGCAGAGTGCGGACTGAGGTCTCACCCGAGGTAGCAGGGGAGGGTGCTGGAACCAGGTTTTCGCACCCTTGGGATGTCTTGATGTGGTTTGGAGGGTTTGCGAACTGTTTTGTGGCTTCATGCTACTTTACTTCCGCGTAGATCCGGAACCATGCAAATCCTTCATACTTATTATTACTAAGTTTGTTACAGATCATATCTACTTCTTATAGTCTTTAAGCAATCATTTAATAGAGATAACCAGTGCACGCACCCAGAAATGTTATAGATTTGCATAAACTCAGAACATAAGCATAAGCACATAGATCAAACAGATATATAAGCTAGAAGTTACCCAGATCCTGTTGGGTTGTGTTAAATTCTTTCCACGACTAGCCCATGTAATTAATCGGGGGGTTAGAGGGGGGGGGGGGGGGGCGGAGCCCCCCTTTTTTGCACCAATTGTGTAGCAGGGGGGGGGGGGGTTCACAGGGCATTTGAGGCATACCCATAACCCCACTTTATGGGGTCTGGGGGAGCGTCTGAGAAAATTTTGGTTTTGGACCCTATGTTAGGATGGGTGGACCCACCTATGGTTTTGTGCATGATTTTCGCACATGTTTTTGGATTCGATGGTTTTCGGTCCATGGTATTGGATGCTTCGGCATGTATAAATATGTATTATAACATTGAAAGGAACATAATGAAAAATCAAGTTGGTAGTCCCGATTTTGGGGTCTAGGGGAAAATCTTTGTGTATATGTGTTTTATGTGTTATGCTCTCGCATTGTTTATTTTCTATGTTTTAGAATTCGTTTGCAGGTAATTTCTGTATGGGGTTAAAACCTACAGATCCACAATATTTTAGAACCAACACAGTATTTCAGAACCAACTTATCTTTATTCAACTCTTTCGCCAATACAACCAGATCTGCCCTACGCACTCAGCTGCAGGGGTCTGCGCACATAGTTGCGGACTCTACCAGACCTTGGTGCACACAGCTACAGAGCCTCTATCTCTCTACCAGCTCCCTTGACTCAGACTTACAGATGCTTCAAGACTTCTTTCTTCATAAACCCATTACATTCGAGATCAAAAAATACATACCAAAAAACTGACTTCTAACCATAGAGCCTTCCTCTATTTATACATTCCCATGGGTAGGCCGACTCACTTCTTATTGTTTTACATTATTTTTGGGCAGACAACCCTTTGTCTTGACTTCTTACAATTCGTGCTCCGCACACTTCATGGAGTCTCAACCATACTCTTTACCCAAAATTGCGAGCTTTGAGCCTCAAAACCGTTACGCGGGGCCTTCGCTACCCAACAAGTACTCATGGTTCCTTCTTGCTCTAGTACCTGCAGGAATGAGCTTTCATCAAGATGTTTCTCTAAATCAATCAAGGTTTTTTCAACATCTACCTTTGTACTATCCCTGTCTATGAGAGTGTTTTCCAATCACTCAGATTGGTTGGCATATCTCTCTATTTCTAGTATAGGGTGATGAATTTAAGGTCCCAATTTGCCTTTATGTCTTAATTTGGTTATAAACCCTTAAGGGTCATACCTCCACATGAAACTGTTCTTAAACTTCATTTGTTGCAGAATTTGATTTGCTTCCTCTCCCACCTCTCTAGAATTGAAAATAAAAGGGCCTAGCTGATTTTTTATTTTGAACTGAGTCCTTTTCTTCGCTAATACAAAGTTGATATCATCACAGTTCATTATTTGCCTATAATATTCTATAGAAATTAACCTTATGGGAAGGTATTTGGGTAGTTTGTATGGGGAAAGCTAGCAACCATAGATTCTTATTTCGGTGTGGTTTTGGTAAAGGTACCAATCTCCCACCTTACTTTGTTTGGACAACTAGAGCACTCTTTTGATTTCTTGGCTTATTCTGGGTGGAGGGATTTCTGTCAGCATGGTCATGACTATATGGACAAAAGAGTCAATGAAGTCTGTGTAGGTGTATGGTGATGAATACCTGTGGAATAGTGGTGTCCAAAATATAACAGACTTGGGATGGCCTTTGGTATCCAGCTTTTGGATGGTGAACGGAAATCTATCTGACTGATAATACAAAAACATGTGGTAAAGTATAGATGAGTACTTGAATACTCTCTCATTGTGCATTCTGGTAAATTGTTAATGCATCCTTATAGCTATGAACTAGGCATAATCATACAAAGTAGCAGGAGGCTTTATTGGGGTGAAAATGGACATGAAGGCCAGGATGATCTCCTCAACAAATTCATCTGTGGTATAGCCCAGAATACATGATATCATGGTTACAATTTGCTTGCCCCTTTCAGAGAAAATGGCAGAAACATATGGAGGGGCATCTATAGGAATGTGCTGCTCTTCTACAATAAAAGTTTTAAATATTTGGGTCAGTCTAGATGGACTCAATTTGGTGTACTGGTCCAACAAATCCCCAATGGAGAGTGGGGTCAGGTTTGGACCTGGTTGGACTTGCAACATTTCATTGATTGACTCAGCTGTAATAGTAAACAATACTTTTTGGTCTGCGGACATTATAGCTCTCTGGATGGGAATGTAACAAGCATGGCACATATGGACAATCTCAGGAAAGATATGTACTTGTGGAAACTGGTATTTGGGAAAATTGGACTCCCAAAGGTTAATGTCATCAGTATGGTTTAGATATCTGTCCTTACTCCAATAATGAATTTTGAGCAGGAGTGTATAGGCACTTGTGTCTTAGATTTGAAAATCCCTGTCTGCCAGGGGAAGATGGTTAAGCTCCAAATGGGGGTTGTCACTGGTCTGACATCCATGGCAATAGGGTCAGCCATAATTCAATTCTCATGGATTTGAATTTACTTATATAGGTTTATATCAGAGGTTTGACGGTAATTTGGAAACTTTCAGAAGGGTTTGGGTATTTTAGTCAGGTACACACTTTAATTTAAAGTAATTTCAATTAATTTTACTTAATTAAAACACTTTACAGATTGAATGTTTTCAAATTGAAAGGGTGCCTGGTAATTTCTCTTCAAATACCTAGAAATTAGGTGAAATAGCTTCAAATTGGTGTTCTCGACAACTGCAGAAGGTTGAAAGGGTTCTAGTATGGACTGAGAGCTTGATTGGGGTTTTTGCAACTTCTTCAAGAGTGAAATTGAGGTCAATTGATGATTTTAGCGTTTGAAGTTGTCACAATGGTTTGCAGAGGTTTACAAAGAAATTGAGTGAAAAAAAAACGAAATAGGGCTTCTCGGCCTTTTATTGATCAACGGTCACTTTTTGGCGAGTAAATTACAAATGAACAGTGGGTGGTTTTTCGGGTTGGGTGGGGAGGTGGTTTCCCAAGCCATCGCACCACTTTTTTAGAGGAGGCGGTATTTTGGTGAGGTCACCCGATCTACTTTAACACTTGACACGTAGCAAGTAGGGGCTTGGGCAATACCACTTTATCGGGTGGGTAAAGTTCAGATATCGGGTGAACCCGATATGGCTGTAAATCGTTGGATTTGGGTGTTAACGATCGGATGACAGTTGGGTGACAAAATAACGCAGATGAAATGGGCAAAGGTTTCGGGGGCGGGGGGGGGGGGGAGGCTCTAATCCTTTGTGGTTTGCGATTATTTATGAGTTAAACATGGGATTAAATGATCGGAAGGGGTTTAATGAAGGGATTATCTTAACTTCACCGAGAATTGGTGAGTTAAGAAGGTTTTGTCGGGGGGATGGGATAAAATTAATATAGGTTATAGTTAAACTAAGGGTTGGGGTATTATATAAGGGATTTATTTATATATGGGAAAAGGTATATCAGAAGTTATATTATTAGGTTAGAAATTAATATGAACTGAAATAAGCGGAGTGGAAATACTATTAAGCATAAAGTAACATTTGGGAATTTTCTTGACATACACTTATACTTAGGATAAAAAAAATTTATGGGTATTTTGAGTGAAATGGAATTTAACATAGGGTTTTTTACTTTTCATAGGCAAACGGAGTTTAATCTTAAGAAAAGGGATTTTATTAGGGTAATGAGGGGAAATGACTTTTATTAAGGGAATTCTAACACTTGATGTCCATAAGTCATTAAGTCGAGGTTCCGGTCCCACCAAGAGTCAGAGAAATGCTCTGAGCCTTTATGACTTGAAGGATTTTTAGTACTAGAACATACTTGTGGATGGCGAAATTAGTAAGTATAGAGATGAAATGAATGATGGGGAGTTAATTACGTCAACTTGTAAACTTTTGTATTTTCTTTCTTAATTGCTCATGCACATTGAAACATATGATTAAGCATGATAAATGTGCTTTTGTCCAATCAACTTTATACTTCAACAACCTTTCTTCTAGTTGCCCATTACTGACCCTAACATTTTTTGTTCACTTATTTGGGTGCATTTAAGTTAGCAAACCCTTATCATTCATTTTCTTTTGACAAGTAAACTATCTAATTCTAACCTTATATCTTCCAAGGGCTCAGATTAAGCTGATGAGCACCTTTTATTTTCTCTACCTATCTAATGATATGCAAAGATTAAACTATTTGGTCAGATTTTATTCTCTAACTATAAACATAAAATTCAAAACATGAAATAGTCAAGATCAAGCAGTTTGACTATCATGGGTTGTGGCATGTATGAAAAGCTGTACACAACCATTATTTGTAGAGGAAGTGAAATAGTAGTGGCATTTAGACTTGCACACTTTCATGATATATTTTTGTGTTTGGGGTTCATATATTTTCATTTTTTTCTCTTTTCTTATTTTTTTTTGTCCTTTGATATTTCTTTTAGGACACACCCTCTTTACATTTTTTAATTTTTTAATATGGAAAACATTTGTAGAAAGCAATGGTATGTACAATATTGCAAAACTCAACCTTAGCAAATTCAAAATTATGAATCATATCACTATAGGACTCTAACATAACCAGTACATAATTGTAGTGTGCCATCCTTATTCTTTAAAAACATTATTAGGGCTCCTTGGGAAGATAAACTGGGTTTGATGTATCCTTTTATCCAACATTTATTTTACCTACAATTTTCATTCTACCAAATCTAGTGTTCTCATGTGATGTAGGGTTTTAGAAACTGGCATATAGTTGAGAACCAATTCAATGGGGAAATTGATTTCCCTCTCAGATGGAACTCCTAGTACTTCCTCCAAAAATACATCACTATATTTTTTTAGAATGGGGTGATATTCAATTCTGAGTTCATTGTCCTCTCTCACACTGAATACTTGAATCATAAACAGAGCACACCCTTTCTAGCTCAATTTCTTCACTTGAAGCCCGGCAAATTTTCTTATGTAAACAAGAAAAATTTCTTATTCCCTACAATACCTTTTCCTCTCCTTCATTACTGAGGAATTCTAATGATTTACCAAAACAATCAACTATGGTCCTATGGGTTGTCATCCAATTCATGCCAATCAAGATATCATATGAACCCATGGAAACTATTAGGCACAGATTTTGTGGGAAAGTTTCGTATTTCCAAATGGCATAACTCCACCAAATCAATCACTCTCTTTTTAACTCTCGTGACTAGCTAGACCAACCACAATTTGGCATGCAGTTTCTTCTGCAAGGCACATGTATCTACAATTTTTGGGCTGACATAACTAAAGTTAGAACCTAGATCAATTAAAATTGAAATAGGTTTGTTGGAAACCATACCTTCCATTTTAATCACTGAGGCTTGATGATATGCTTATCTGTTGTCCATTGCTACATAAATATGAGGTATTATTTGAGCCACATCATTCATTATTCTTTCCTCTTCAACATTATACAACTTCTTGTTTCTATTCTATTTGTGAGGGAAATATTTTAACATGTGATCCTCTCCACATACCCAACATTGGAATGAATTCTTCCTAGGTTCCTCTACATCTTTTCTTATTGATTTGATAGGCTAATCTCTATTCGCAAAAGGGAAGTTTTGCTGCAGCTCACCTCTAGCAAGTGTATTGAACTTGACAATTTTCCTCATTTTCTTGTACCCTAAAGTTTGTGGTCGTTTCCCTTTAAATATGGTTTCGTCTTTCTTGTTCCAATCTATTCAGAGTTCAACCCTATTCTTGGACTAATCATAGAAATACTCGGCCTTCTTGTTACATGTCATGTTGTCGCATATGCTTGAATGACTTGGAAACTGGAGCAATAAACATCCTTGACATCTTGGAATAATCCCTTTGTAAAGAATTAACCATTACCTCTCCAAAATGTCCAAGAATTCTTGGTTTAACAACTTAAAAAATCATTTTTGGACCCAGCACACCCTATATTCTATGCAATCTACACAATTGCATGTTTCATAAATGAGTAACTGCGTTGGCCATCCCATGTTTCCTTTGCTACAGGTGCAATGGTTCTAGAATTTCAGCAAAAAGAAAAAATAATTATGAATCTTCTCTTTCTAGAAGCTTCTAAGATGGTTTGAACCATTTACTATTGATTGATATCTCGAAATCCTATCCTAGATGTATTATCTCTTATCTCTAGAGCTTATCCTCCCTCATATGTGGATCTAATTCATAGATTGGTAAAACCAAAACTACCCTATTTACCCTCTAACTTCACTACCTCCTATATAGTCTAGGTTGGGTTTTGGAGACTCTTAGCTATGCCCTGATGCTGCTACTTTTTACGTAAGGATCCATTGCCATCCTAGAGTTGTGATTGAAGGCTTGATTTGTGGCTAAGGAAGGACAAGTTTGGTGGGAGACATCTACATTATCAAGAACTACAAAAGGGTTGTAATATTCTCCTACATTTCATTAATACAAAAATATTTGTTTTCCTATACTTATTTCTATTTGATGCATATGGATTTCAATGCCCTCTTGACTCATTGATTAGATATATTAGTCTATGATATGTGTATCTTGTAGTTATATTGCTTGTTATAATTGTTTTGTAGGTTCCATTTATAGCGATTGGAGTTGGAGCTAAAGCTTACAAGCCAAGAGAAGAGGAGGGCTTGCATTCGACTCTAGGTAGCCCTTTCCTCCATTTTATAATTTCTCCAAGGAAAATAGAAGTATTTTTGTCTCTGTAGTTTCTAGATCAAACCACTAGATCTAGGGAATTCACTTATTTCCACAGAAGAGAATTTTCCATAAAACAACTTGGCAACCATACTGGTGAACAAGATGTTCCTATAGTGGTTTCCTTTTCCTATTCACTTTATACATTTCGATCAAACATAAATTAAGTCACTTGTTTGCAGAGTAATTGGTCTTGGGAAAACATTATTCTAAGCTTGGTAGGGTTTTTGTTTCGCTTTTTGAAAAAACCCCAACACACTTTCTAGTCTGAGGTAGAGCGACCCAGTGCACCTGTCTCTCTTTGTAAGTGTGATGCATTGCATTGGTTTCTTTATATAGAGTGTGATGGTTCCTACAGGATGTAAAAATTGCATTTTTATACCTTTCTCTGAGTTTTGATTTTGTCCACTAAATTTTCCCAAGTCTCTAAACTACTCATTGTCTCTATAAAGCCATTATTGTGTTTACATTTTGGTTTATTTTCCTTTTGATGAGAGTTTTTTAATTTTTGTTTCTTCTTTCAATTAGGGTTTGTGAACACTTGGCTTGATTGTTGATTGAATAAAAAGAATTTTCATATTACAATTGCAATCTATGTGAGTTCTTTTTGTGGTAGTGGTTTTGCAGCAATGGTGTACTAAAAGACATATCCTTAGCAGTAGGTTGTTCCCTGCAAAGGAATATAGACATAGTTGGTACTATTAGTGAAAAAACTCAGATAAACAAAGTGTTACAAATAATGAAAACAATGCATATACAAACATAAACTACAACAAAGAGATAAATACACAAATAGTGGTTAATGAAGAAAACAAGTCAACAAAATAATGGAAAAAAGCTCCCTTTATTGACTACTGGTGGTAGAAGATGAATACAATAAATGAATAACAAACACTTGAAGATAATTATTTGAGCTATGGCAATAGAAAAATCCTCAGCAAGGAAGTTCCTTTCCTCAATCTCTTTGTAAGCTTCTCCTCTCTCTCAAAGAAGTATGAAGACTCTCCCAATGGTGGACTCTTCTCATCTCACTAAGATGATGGATTTCTTAGAATAAATATGGACAACATGCTAGTGCTCTTACTTTATTTTCTTTAACAGTGAAATGTGGTGTTTATTTGATAGAAATTTGGCCAGCATAACATTGTCTCATATTTTGGTTCTCCCATGACTTGTTTATATAGAATTTTTGAATCCATCTTCCCTCTATTTGTTCATAAATGATAATGACTTATGAGTAGGACAATATGATTCCATTGAGGGATGCATATCTTCAGGGTGACTCAAATTCAACTGTACTTTACTCAGATCCTACCAGATAATCACCTCCAAGTGTGGGAAGTGGTCCCAAATTTGCTGAGTCAGCCATTTTCTCGACCGCATGGCTTTAGAAAGAAATACCATGTGGTGTGTGGCTATCGAAGAAACAACCATGCAGTATTCAATTTTTTAACTTCATATACTTTGGACCTTAGGAGAAATAAATTTTTTTGAACTTCGTAATGTCTTTAGCTGGAAAATATTCACTTGTGAATTCTGCTGGACGACTTTAAGCATCTTTTGGATTGTACAAACATGTGTACTATTTTCTAGTGTTAACACTTTCCCCCTGATGTATGAGGTTGTTTAGTCAATTTAATGTTCTTAAATTCTAAGCATAAATTATCGACCATGGCAGTTAAATTGATGGAGTACAAATGCACTGTATGTGCTAGAAGTTACTTATGTCGTTAAGGTGTTTATGTTATGGTTAATGTCTAAATCTAGAATTAATATGGATATGATTTTACTATATATATTAGAGTATTATCTTTGAGATTCGTTAATTGGTTATTCTAGTATTAATCCTAATTGAATTGAGTTTTGTAGGATCGTTGAATAATGATCTTAATTCTTTTCAATGAATCTACTAAGTTAACCTGTTTTTCAATTACTTTTGGATTTTTATGTTGTAGCTAAACAAAGCTAATTATGAAAACATGGAATGATGTGAAGGAGATCCTATTTTATCAAATTGGAAAATGAAGGATGCTTGAATTCATATGCTAAGAAATATTGTCACCCTTAAATATTGCAACTTCATTCAATGCAAATGTAAAACAAGAATGAGATTGCTAAGATATGAAATAGCTAAACTATGAAACGAAATGACTAAGTTATACTAGGTAAAAAGAAAATGAAATGATTGAATTATACTAGGTAGAAATCAAACAAAATGATTGAGTTATGCTAGGTATAAAGAAAATGAAATTATTGATGTAGGGATCAATCTAATAGCGAACTCCATTGAATTTCATCCTAAAAATATAAAAACAAATCATCCACAAACTAAATCTAAGAAATAAAATAAAATCTACTTGAAGTGAGTCAAAGGTCTGATCTGCATGCAGGGGCCCTCCACGAGGCAGTCAACAGATTTAATCAACTCAACATAAAATGTATGAACCAAGATCTATTAATCAGAAAATAGTTTCTACAGGATGCTTTCAAAATTACATACGGTGGCGCACACTTAACACAGAGCGGCCATTTTTCTTATAGAGTTTTTAATTAACAACATGAGAAATTAAAGCATAAGGATCTTCTCTACAATCCTTATCAAACCAAATCATATCAGTTATTCATCAATTTTCTATTGAAAAAGAAAATCGATAATATCTCGAAACTTGGACTCTATTCCAGCACATTATCTTGCAGTTGACTGTTATGGTTGACTGTGTTGTAGTGCGAACATATTGATGGATTATCTCGAGTAAAATGGAAGAAATCCATGAGAGGATCATTCTCTATCTACCCATATACTCCTTTGCTGAGCTAGTGCACTCAAACCCTGTCAACAATGGAAATAGCTGCGGATCTGTGGATTAGCTACAGAATTAGGTCAATTTTGTAGTTGCATGTAAACTTTAATAAAACAATAAGGCATATTGACAAAATATGAAAGAGAGGAGATATGAGTGCTTACCTAAACAAAACCTTATATTTATTTAATTTATTTGGATGATAGCAATAGGAAAAAGGAGGAAATAAGGGAAAAAAGGTTGTCAAGGTAAAGCAGTTCTTGGACTCTACATTCCCCCACACTGGAGGTTTTGTATGTCCTCATACAACAACATTGTCATTCTCTTGTATATCGTTGCTATCACATCTAGATTTCACTTTCTTCTTCTTTCTGGTAGCCACTGCCATTCTTGTTTTCTTCATAAGGATCGTATACTTTGGGTTAATGATTTCTCTTTTCATTGCCATGTTTTCTTTCTTCAATTTCTTGTTCTTTTTATACCATAGACCTAAATGAAGAATAAGGTTGTCACTCTTGGTAATTTGAATTCCATTTTGTGCCTTCAATGTTTGATTTTCATTTTTGAGGTATCTGTTTAATGTCTCTTGCTCAAATATTTCTTGCTTCAAGACATTAGATGCTGGAGGTTCTTGTGGCTCATTAAATTGGTTACTTCCTTCTTCTGGGCTCTGGATTGATCCTTTGGTCACTGCTTCCTTTCTCTCTAATGATTCTATGTAATCATAAATTTCTTGTTGAATAGGATCAATGCCTCGACTTTGTATTGGACTCCTTGGAGGTGAACTAAAGGGAGGTGGTGACACCCTTGGTGAAAATATCAGTGATTCTCTTGGAGAGTCCTCAAGACCTTCATATTTCTCTTTCAACTCAAGATCGATATGTTCTGCAACTCTTGAGGCTACTTCTTTCACTGTGTTCAATCTGGTGCTTCTTCTCAAACCTGTGGTTGGAAATCCTTGAGTTTTCTTCTCTTTAGCTTTTGGATTTTCTTTTTGAGGAAGGATCTTGGTTTGGGGTAAAATCTTTGTTTCCTTGTTGGCTTTCTTTCTTCTAAAACTCCCTCTTTTCATTTTCTGCAAAATTTCTACAATGGGTAGATCATCCTCTGATAATTCTTGTTGGGACTATGGTTCCTGTTCTATTACTGTTTCCATTTTTCTCTTTCTTCCCCTTAGGGTTCTACTACCACTTGGCTATTCAGGGGTTTTCTCTTCAAAATGATTTCTTACTAGAAAATTTTCCCAATTGTCACCTATGCTTTGAAGATGAAACTCAATCAATATTTTTATCAATCCATGATGGTACATTGTATTGTCTATAGACTAGATTTTCTTCTGAACATTCATTGCCATTTTCTTAAGGCTATGCAAGAGAAATTATGGAAAATTCATTTGATGTTCTTCAAGGAAATTCATCATTATCCTAATGTGGTAGAAAAATAGACACCCAAATCAACCTTCACAAGTAATAAATTTCTGAAGTACAAGGAGAAAATTTCTCCATTTACTTTAAGGGCAGAACTAGGAATACCTTTTCTGAAGATGGTAGTGTCCATGTTGGGGTTTTCAAGAATATTTTCCAATCTTCCACTTTCATTCCTCTGTTCTTGAACCACTTTTCTCCATCTCTAGGAAATTCAGTGGCTTCTGCAATCAGGGACTTTGTTATTGTGAACTTGAGATCACCTATTTCAATGTTTGTTCCATCAAAAGATCATGCAAAAGTTTTCGTTACCTCCCTATGGAAACCATCAAATTTTTCTATGAATTTTAACCACTGTACTTTTTGTAATAGTTCCCTGGTATGAGGGTAAACTTCCAAAAACTTCTTTCCTGTTTGTTTTGTTCGGGCAATAACGCCCATGGTGAGAGATGTTCCATCTCAAGAACTATTTAATTGACAGGGAAAAAATGGTCTTGGTAGGGTTTCGTTCTGTGATGGAGAGAGATGGAGAGGTTGTATGAATTGGAGGAATGAGAGAATGAGTGAATATAACGAAGGTTTGTGGAAATGAGTTAGTCGTTGGAACGCATTCAATTCAATGATTTAGTGATTAAATCAATGGATTCGAAATGAGGATGAGACAAGAGTTACAATGGTGGACTATAATGGATTTGACAAGTGACTATCACCCATCATTTGCAATGATTTCATTTTATTCTGGTAGTTCTATGTCCACATAATTCATATATGCAATATGTTAACCCTTATTGTAAAATTAAAGTGTCACATACCTTCGACTGGTTTTCTAACCTTTATTTTTCCTTTAATGTCTTCTGAAGGTACTTTGCACTTGAAAAGAGTAAATTATTTCTTCAATTTGAGCCCCCAAGTGTTCCTATCAAATTGGCTGCGTAAATCTTATTAGAGTTGCAGAAACTTGTCTGAGCTATAGAAAGTCACTAATTTTGTAGCTAAGAGATTTTTTTAAAAGAAAAGGATGCTTAGAAAAAAGGAATTTTCTTTTTGGAAGATATGGTAAAGAGAGAAAATTTAAGGTGCCAACAAAAGTTGGTTTTCACTTTAAATTTTATGTATAAGCATGCCAACAACTTGTTAGTTTTCGGGTTTATATCTATATATATATATATATATATATATATATATATATATATATATATATATATATATATATATATATATATATCTATTAATTTCTGATAGATAAAAATAAAATTTCTAAGCTGGAAAAGAAGAAGAATTCGTCTCAACCATCTCCAATTCTGAATTGTCTTGGAAATTTTTGACAAATTCTTCTTTTGTCAATGGCTTCTGATCAAGTCTAAGTCGATGTCCATTTACTAAAAGAGGAATTTTTTCTTCATCAATAGTCTTGATTCTAACTGCACCATTGTCAAAGACATTTTCAACTTCATAAGGTCCAAGCCAATGAGTTTGGAATTTTCCTTGGAGGCTTTTGAACTTTGAATCAAAGAGTAAGGCCCAATCTCTTGGATGGAATTTTCTTTCTTTAATGTACTTGTCATGCCATCTAGATCTTTGTTGCTGAACTAGGCTGGTCCTCTAGAAGGCTTCTTATCTTATTTCATCAAGCTCATTGAGTTGTCCCATCCTTTGCTTTGTGTTTATGATAAATCAAGATCCAACTGGACTGTTGTTTTATAGGTTTGGATCTAGAACTCTATTGAAATTAAGGCCTACTTCCCATAGACAAGTTCATAGGGAGTATGTCCTGTAGTACTTCTCCATGTAGTTCTATAAGCCCACAAAGCTTCTGGAAGCTTTTCTGACTAGTCCTTCCTATGTAAGTGTATAGTCTTGGTAATAATTGCTTCAATCACCTTGTGTGTAGACTCAACTTGTCCATTAGCTTGTGGATGGTATGGAGTGGACTTCCGATGCTTGATTTTGTACTACTCCACAAGCTTTTGCACTAATATGGATGTAAATTGTGTTCCTTGATTTGTTACAATTTCTCTTGGAACACCGAAATGAGTGAAACTATCCTAAAAAATAAATGAAATTACAACATTTTTAGTAGAAAAAGGAAGTGATTTATCTTCTACCCATTTAGTGACATAATCAGTACATACCAGAATATACCTTTTTTCTTTGAAGGTGGATTGACTGGACCAACAAAATCTAGTGCCCATTTATCAAACAGTTCAATGAGTAACTGAGACTGCAATGGAATTTTATTTGAAAGAGTCGGTTTTCCCATTCTCTAGAAAATGTCACATCTTTAACATATTCCTTAGTATCCCTGAAAATGGAAGGCCAATAATATCCTAAATGTAGGACCTTATAAGTAGTTCTTCTGTCAGAAAAATGTCCTCCACATGGTTCATCATGGCATGCTTTAAGTATTTCCAGTATCTCATCTTCTCGAACACATCCTTTGATGATGAGATCTCGTCTTGTTTTGTATAATTCTTCGTTTATCCTTTTCTTTTCTCTAGGAGACAAATGAATTGGTATTTTCCCTTTAGCTAAATAGTTAGCAATATTTTCATACCAAAATGACTTAGTAGATACTGCAGAAAGATATTCATTGGGAAATTTATCCTCCACAGGTTGATCATTATTATCATTCTGAATTCTAGATAAAAAGTCAGCAATTGTATTCTGTTTTTTGGGTCTATCTAGAATGGTGATTTTGATTTCTTGAAACAATAAGAGCCATCTGGTTATTCTTCCATTAGTGATTGGTTTATTCATTAGGTATCTAATGGTAGAATGGTCTGTGTGAATGAAAGTTTCATAGCTAGTTATATAATTTCTGAATTTGTTAACGGAATGAACTACAACTAAGAACTCCTTCTTAGTTATAGTATAATTTAGCTATGTTAGAGTTAAATATTTACTGGTGTAATAGATTGTATAAGGAGTAAGGTCTTTTTTCCCTAACACAGCTCCTAAGGCTGTATCTAAAGCATCAGATGATATATGGAAAGGCAATTTCCAATTAGGTCCTTTTAAGATAGGTGCTTCAGAAATTTTCTTTCCAAAGTTTCAAAGGCAGCTTGATAATCAGAATCCCAACTGAATTCACAGTCTTTGGTAAGTAGTTTGAAGAGTGGAGATGCAATTTTTGTGAAGTTTTCTATAAATCTTCTATAATATCCAGTAAAACCAAGAAATCTCCTAACATCTCGTTGATAGTTTGACATTGATAATTTAGAAATGACCTCAACTTTAGATGCGTCTACCTTAATTCCATCTCCTGAAATATGGTTACCTAAGACATTTCCTTCATTAAACATCATAAAACATTTCTCATGACTTAACAAAATATTTGTTTCTTTACATTGTATTAGAACTTTTTCTAAATTTTCAAGTGTTTCTTTAAAAGAATCTCCATAAACTGTGAAATCATCCATATACACTTCCACACAATCATGAATAAGATCAGAGAAAATTCTGAGGACTGCTCTTTGGAATGTTGCTGGAGCATTGCATAATCCAAAGGGACGTACTCGATAAGCATAAGTTCCCCATGGAGAGGTAAATGTGGTTTTATCTTGATCCTCAAGTGCTACCTAAATCTAATTATATCCAATAAAACCTTCTAAAAATGAAAAACACTTTTTCCTTACTAATGTGTCCAAGACTTGATCTATGAAAGGAAGTATAAAGTGGTCTTTTAGTGTCGCTTTATTCAATTCCTTGTAATTAATCCATACTCTCCATTTCCCATTTTCCTTAGGAACGATTACTAGGGGTGAAACCCACTGACTGTCTGATATTGTATAGATGAAGTTTACATTTAGCAGCTTTTGTAAATCCTCCTTAACAATTTCTTTTAGATTTGGGTTCATTCTTCGTTGTGGCTGTCTAACTAGTCTTGCACTTTGTTCAATGTAGATATGATGCATTCAAGGTTTAGGGTCAATTCCTCTCATATCAGTGTATTCCCATGCATAAGCAGAAGAATGTTTTTGTAAAATTTCTACTAGTTGATTCTTTTGTAATTCTTCTAGGTTTTCATTAATATTCAAAGTTTTACCTGGAAAATTTTCTATTGAAGAATTCCCAAATTTCTCCATAGAGAGAAAAGATACTTGTCTAGATGAGAGATATTCATTTTGACTATAGTCATAATGTGAGGAAGATTCATTATTTTCCATTAGATTTAAAATTTGGTCCTCCTCTCTTACTTGTTCAATAGTGAAAACAGGTTATATATCATCATCATCATCTATCCATTCCTAATTCTCTATTTCTATTGTTGTTTTCACAGGTGGATACAATGTAAATTTCTTTGTAGAATTTCCATCTGAGTTAAACATGTCACATGATCTACAACCGATGAAAGAATCAGTTGTAGCTAACCAAGGTCTTCCTAGGATTAATGGATGTCCTCCTAGATTATTCTTGGGTGTTAAGACCATGAAATCGACAGGATATTCCCAAGAATCTAAGGACACACAAACATCTTCTAACACACCATCAGGTTTAATTATAGACCTATCTGCTAATTGCAACAGTGTCGGTGTGTATTGAAGGTCAGGAAGCCTAAGTGAATCCATAACTTGTTTACTAATTATGTTTATGGCTGCTCCTTGATCAATTAGTGTTTTTGGGATTTCAATTCCATTGATGTGAATTTTCACAATGGGGCTCCCTGGATATATATATTTTTGTATTGTTGTTTTCCCCATCATGATGTCTGCAAATTTTCCAACTAATTGAATTCTTTTTATGTCTTTTCTTTTTCTTCCTGATCTTTGAGTACTTAATTCCTTGATTGTTTTTGCGAAGATTGGTATTTCTTTTATGGCTTGCAACAAAGGAATTTTTATATAAACATTTCTTAATTCATCCAACATATTGTAATCAGGTAATGTTGTTTGTTTTTCTACTCCTTCATCAATTTTCAGTCATTCGGGAAAAGGTGGTCTAATGGATACTCAGGGTTGTTCTATAATAGGAGTATTTATAGGAACATTTTCTATTTGATTATTTTCTTTCTGAGGAAGAGACGTTTCTCCTTCTTCATGTTGATTTTTATCTTTTTGAGGATTTGTCCTTGCTTCTTGAATGCATGGGGTCTCCACTTGGGGATCAATATCATACCACGTGGGTTCATATTGGGGTATATATATTGAGGAAAAAATGGCATAATATATTGGGGGATATATAAGGGGTAAAGGGTTTTTATATTGAAAGGTATAAAAAAAGGAGTTCAAAGTTAATGAAAAGATATAAAGGGGTATAAAAAATGGATACCTACAATATCTAGTGGAAGTATGGGTTTTTAAAATTGGGAAGGTGTATTGGGTTCGTATTGGTAGGGGGTTAAATAATGTGATTTTTAGGGGTATTTTCCAATATGTAGTCAAATTAAAGGTATTGTTTAATTTGCCGTGGACGCACGTGATAGGACAAAGATTCATTGAGTGAAGCCCCCGTTCCTGAATGACAACAAGAGATTTTCTTTGGAATACTCTACCAGACCTTAATCAAACATTATTTAGATCTAGTGGAGTTATTAGATAGGTTTGAGGATTTGGTCCTTCCATATTGTAAACAGGTTGTTGGGAAATTTTATTATTGGGATTCAGAAGTGGTTGACTAGGTACTTCATATGATTTTTGTGCAAATGGTAGGGAGAGCTGTGGATTTTGAATTTGGACTTGAGGTAATTTGTTGGCTTGAGGAATCTGATTAGATTGGGGTAGGAATTGTGGTGGAAAATTAGGATAGGATGGTGAATATTGTTGATATTGAGCATAAACCCCATAAGGATTTTTCCATCCTTGATTCCAAGATTGTTATTTTGGTTGAACCCAAGGCTGCCAAGATGGATTCCAATTATTTTTTGAAGACTGAGCAAATTGTTGTGATCTAAAGCCTTGTGGTTGATTTGTTTGAGAGTTCTTCCATGGTCTCTTGGCAATAAAATAAAGAGGGTCTACATGTTCTGGTATCCCTTCATCATTAAATACAACCTTGAGACTTTGTAAAGAAGGACATTCCTTAATATCATGGTTATCTAGACATATGGAACATGTTTCTATAGTTTTTAAGTCTAAAGGACATTCTGTTAGAGCATGCTTTTTTCAACACCTAGGACAGAAAATGGATAATAAAACATTTTCAGATTTTTTCTTGTTTTGTAGTTTAAGGGTGTCAATTTGTTCACTTAGACTCCCTAAAATACCTGTCATGAAAGTATCAATCAAGCTTCCTAATTCTACCCTATTGATTGTCCCAACTGCAGATTTATTGATTCTTGATAAGAGAGGGTCCCTAGGACCTTCTTCCCACTTGTGCTTTACCCCTTGAGATATGTACATATAAATCACAGATATCTATAAATGGTGGTTGAGAAATATCTCATTTTCCTGTTAAGTTAAGGAGATCAATCCACTCATCTCTGATGGCTTTGAGTAGGAGGGCTTTCAAAGTTTCCTCATCGAAACTATCCATTTTTTCCCTTTTAAGATTATAGACAAATCTCTCGACTAAGTCTTCAATATTCTCATCTTCTTTTTGTGTCATTTTGAAGACTTTGTCTCTAATGTTGTGGGGCATATAGTAATCTCCATATTTCTCTAATAAGGATTCTTTCATTTGTGCCCATGTCCTTATAGAATTCGTTCCTAGACTCATGAACCATTTTAATGCTGAATCCTTTAAGGTAGCAGGGAACAATTTCAATTTTTGAGCATCATGCAGATAATCATATGATCTGCATAATACTTCAAATTCGAAGAGAAATTTCTTTGGGTCTTCACTTCTTTTTCCATGGAAATTAGGAAGAATAGAAGGTGAAATGTTTTTCATTGTGAGGGTTGTATCTTCATCGAAAATATGAAATCCAAAAGGATATTTATTTCCTTTACCTCTACCCCCTCCTCTGTTTCTATCTCCACCTCCTCCTCTACCTCTACCTCCTCCAATCCTATTTTGCTCACCATTGACATTGTGTACCTCACCTTCTCCTTCTTCAGCCATGATAGATTCTTCAGAACTAATGTAAGGTTCTTCTAATTCTTCTTGTTCCTCTATCAATGGATATCCAAAATGAGTTTATTGTTCGTCTTCTTCACTGGGAATTTCTAATTCTTCTCATAGGATTTGTTCACCAGCGGAATATAGAAAAACTACTCCTATAGTGGGGGATGTAGGATTTTCTTCAATTACAGCTTCAGTATATGAAGTAGGTGAATTTCTAGATTGAATTTCTGATCTTGAGACTTCAGAAAGTCTTCTTTGACATACAAATGGAATTTAGGTTTGAGTAGGTGGTGTGGAACTTCGAAGTTGTGGTGGAGTGAGTGGCTTTGTGGGGATTAAGCTTGTTCCTTGTCTTACAAATCTACCTCTAGAGTCTCTTTCCCTATGCATATCATGTTTTTAATTGATGATTTTTTTAATTTTTTTAACTTCTATTTGTACTTCCCCGGAAATGGTGCCAAAATGTTTAGTAATTTAATGTTCTTAAATTGTAAGCATAGATTATCGACCACGGTAGGTAAACTAACAAAGTACAAGTGCACCGTATGTACTAGAAGTTACTTATGTCGTTAAGGTGTTTATGTTATGGTTAATGTCTAAATCTAGAATCAGTATGGAGATGATGTTACTATCTATATTAGAATATTATCTTTGAGATTTGTTAATTGGTTATTCTAGTATTAATCCTAATTGAATTGTGTTTTGTAGGATGGTTGAATAATGATCTTAATTCTTTTAAATGAATCTACTAAGGTAACATGTTTCTCAATTACTTTTGGATTTTTATGCTGCAGCTAAATAGAGCTAATTATGAAAGCATGGAATGATGTGAAGGAGATCCTATTTTATCAAATTGGAAAATGAAGGATGCTTGAATTCAGATGCTAAGAAAAGACTGTCACTCTTAACTACTGCAACTTCATTCAATGCAAAAGTAAAACAAGAACGAGATTGCTAAGCTATGAAATAGCTAAACTATGAAACGAAATAACTGAGTTATACTAGGTAGAAAGAAAACGAAATGATTGAGTTATACTAGGTAGAAAACAAACGAAATGTTTTGGTTATGATAGGTATAAAGAAAACGAAATTATTGATGCAGGGATCAATTTAATCGCGAACTCCATTGAACTGCATCCTAAAAATATAAAAACAGAGCATCCACAAATTAAATCTAAGAAATAAAAGAAAATCTACTTGCAGTGAGTCAAAGACCTGATCTGCACACAGGGGCCCTCCACGAGGCAGTCATCAGCTTTAATCAATGCAACATAAAATGTATGAACCAAGATCTATTAATCTAAAAATAGTTTTTACATTATGGTTTCAAAATTACATACGGTGGTGCACACTTAACACAGAGCGACCATTGTTCTTATAGATTTTTTAATTAACAACATGAGAAATTCAAGCCTAAGGATCTTCGCTACAATTCTTATCAAACCAAATCATATCACTTATTCATTGATTTTCTATTGAAAAAGCAAATCGATAATATCTCTTGAAACTCGTCTGTTCCAACACATTATCTTGTGGTTGATAGTTATGGTTGACCGTGTTGTAGTGTGAACATCTTGATGGATTAGCTCGAGTAAATAGGAATAAATCCATGAGAGGATCATTCTCTATCTACTCATATACTCCTTTGCTGAGCTATTGCACTCGAACCCTGTTAACAATGGAAGTAGCTGCAATCTATGGATTAGCTGCAGAATCAGGTCAATTCTGTAGCTACATGTAAACTTTAATAAAACAATAAGGCATATTGACAAAATATGAAAGAGATGACATATGAGTGCTTACCTTAATAAAAACGTATATTTATTGCATTTATTTGGATGATCACAATATGAAAAAGGAGGAAATATGGGCAAAAAGGGTGTCAAGGTAAAGCAGTTCTTGGACTCTACAGAGGTTAGGAGCAAACGTATAGCCAACATACATCATGTTTGTCAGTTCTAATAGAGAATCTAATCAACTTCTTGAGAGAGAGAATAAATTGTTACGAAAATGAGTAGGGAAACCCCTTGGCTGAGCATAAAGGATAACCATGCACTGAAGAAAACCTAAAAAGTAAAAAGTGTCTATACGAGCCAGGCATGTCCCATGCTCATTATGATGACTAGTGATGAATTATTAAAATCATACAAGAAAAGGTTCTGTCTAGTCAACATTGTGGTGGTTGACATGCTGATGGTTGACAATGATAAGTATTGATGCCCTCAAGGTTGTTTCTTATCAAATAGACTGAATATGGTGCCCTGCATAATAAAGGTGAAGCAATGCTTTGAGGGAGGTGCTAAACTATGCATGGGTCTTCAACTTTGGGTACCTCACTCGCATCATGATGTAAGCACTGTTGAATGAGGTGCTTAGTGATATGTGGGTCTTTGACTAAAATGAAAGAACTGCAATGATCATTATGTACCATTCCACCTTGACATGAAAACTCGTGTTGGTGTTGAACATCAGGGGGGCTAATGACATTAGTGAGAAATAGTGATTCCCATTGTACCACCCAAGGATTTCCCTTAAAGGGGGGAGTATCCAAGGTACTGCCTCGACCCGGAATATGGGTGTTGAAGTCAACAGGAAAGGTGTCAACCACCCAAAATGTTTATTTATGGAATCAATATAAAGTGAAAATAGACTGTAATAGTCTAGGTCAGACAAGGAATGATAATGAAAGCTAACGATATGAATGGATATGGACAACCGGCCCAAGGTCAGTGCTATAATGCAAGTGGTGAAAGTCAAAACACTTTTGCTGACATGGATTCCCCTGGAGTCAGTAGGAATTCTAGGGTAGGTGTAAGTATGTTTTGAATGGCGTGAAGAGGTTAAATGAATGTGGATGATGTGCGGGCTTCGACCAAGGGTGACTAGAAATTGCTTCCAGGTAAAAAGACATGGAAATATATGGGTGGGAACATTTTTGCTAAAAAAATCTTTGTACACTTCCCAAAATAATATAAAGGTGGTTTCGATGTACGAACATAGAGACAAGTACCCAATGGAAATGGTGACCTGCATCTTGATGGAGGTATGGTGTTTTTGCTGAGGGAGGGGGCCCCATTAGTTGGTCTCCATGTTGGGTTGATGAGGCGGATGAGGTGACATAGATAGTCTACTATAATATGGGTGAATGGTAGGCCAAATGTAGAATGTGGTAGTGTGTTTGTCTTGTTTTGTCACAATATATAAGGGGTGGCTCGGGAATGGGGTTGGTAAGTAATGAGCAAAGATAAATGAGGTTTATCTTCAATGCATGCAATCTTAAGTGGTTCTCGGGCCTAGGTAGATTATCATAGATCCCAATAGTACGTGGGGGTCTATAACATGAGGTGATCCATGATTGGGAAGGCTCTATCAACCAGCATGGACATTTACCATATGCAAGGAGAGGTGATGGTAAACCTGGTTGAGATGATGGACCCTATGGTGCAGTTTAGAGAAATGATGTTAGGATATGAAAAGCTTTGTGGAAATCCTGTCATGACGAGTGATGAATGGTACCTGCTCTATTACTGAACATCGAGGTACTGAGAACAAAAATAGGTTTGTTGATGTGCCTGTAATTTAATAGGAAATACCCCAAGTGAAAACATATTTTTTGATCATATAAATAATCTAAAAGAAACTGACCCAGATGAATTGAAAAAAAATAAGAGAAGGCGCACTTGAAGTGGTACTCTAAGCATGTGGCGGGTCCAAAAACTGAGTTTCGGGTTGAAATGGAATGAAGGGTACCATGATGAAGATGATGTGATTCTAATCCTTATGTATCTGATGGTTTTGAAAACAAAGATCTTGAGCTCCTGTACTGGGCTCAAGAAGATGTCAAAAAGGGTGATATATAGGGCAAAGTGGGCCCAATGCCACCTCATTTTCACTTACTATTTTGGGAGGCTAGAGTTGATCCAAGAGTTGTTTCTTGCCATTGTGGTTAGCCTGTTGACTTGGGTAGTGCATGGGGAAAGACAAGTTAGAACACTAAACCATGGCTTCGTTAATTTGGTAGACTAGGCTAGGTAGGTCATAAAAGGGTTCCCTGTATGACCTTTTTAGGGTGAAAAAACTTAGACCGCATGGGCGACTGAGTTTCAGTCCCAGCGTCTCCACATGTTTCCTAGGGATTCATGTGGAGACGCCACAGGAAAAAGGTTGATAGCCACACTATCGGTGTGGCTGATCACCCAGAGGCCACGACGTTATTGTTTTGGTGATGCCGCAACTTGATGCCTCAGGCCGCACTGTTAGCAGACCTGTATCAATAATATATGCATGCACAACACATTTACTCAGCGAGTAAATGCACGAGCCCGGATATGGTGTCATCGTGGGTTATGGCATGGCAAACACGCTTACTGTGGGTTTGTTCGAGAAACAGATGCGTGATGCATGCGCCTGTTATTTCCATAAATTCATGGTGCATGAAAAATGTTTTTTAACAACCTAGGAGGCTAATTTTTAAAATTTGATATCCTTGATGGTAGGATGGACATATTCTAGCAAGAGCGGGATTGGTATCCCTTGCGGATAGTGATTACAAAGGACCATATAGCTAGTAGGACACTAGCTAGATGGGGGTTACTCAAGTTCCTTCAGAACCCCCCTTTGAGGTTAGATGATGGGTTCTTGTGATTTTTGAGTTAGTTGTGGTATGTAGATCGAAATATCTTCATCATCAAAGGGACAGATCTACTGATCAGTGCGATAGTAGATGTATAGTTTATGACTGGGCTGGTACCTTGTGAAGAGGTTTTGTCACATCCCGTGCTAGTTGGGCAGGCAGATATTTAGAGATGGCGAGAGGCCCACTAGGGGCCCAACCCAATTGAGGGTGGTTTTATCAGAGTGCTTTCTATCATGGATCTCATTGAGTGAGTAGCGCTAGCGATGATTGTGTGCTTGGAAGGTTTGACAACCCCACACTGGGTATCAGAACCCCAGATTATAGTATTGTAGAGGCTGTAGGCAGGGAACTTTTTCCATTGGGTCGATTTTGTGTACAGGGGGATGGTCTCCTAGTTGATGGAGGTTCGATAGGGAGAAGCTAAAACCTTTTTCTATGCCATTATCTTATGTAGCATCCTATACGAGAGGTTTGTGATGCTACAACCTTTTATAGAAGTGCCCCTAGGTCCTGCTAAGGACCCTAGGATGAGACAGTGGGTACTTGTGATGCCACAGACTAGTGGAGGTGCAGTGGGACATTATCAAAACACTGAGGTGGAGGGTTGGTTCTGGTCCAATCCTCAGATGATTCTTGAGTACCTGTATTGTCGAGTGAACTTTATGGGTGATCCATATATGAGGCTCCCTCCTAGTGATGCTTGGGGGTGAGTAGGTATGTGACTTATTATTTCTACATTTTAGGTTTTTGACATGTATGATTTATGATGCATTTTTTATATGATGTTGATATGATGCCTTTGTACTTGTAGATGTGGGTCCGCATGGAAAGATGTTGGCCTATTTAGTAGGCAATGATCCATGATAGGTGAGAGTGGCTGGTGATCCTACTGTACCTCAATGACAATGGGATGTTCGGAAGGAGGAGGGATCTAAGAAGCCAAAGTAGCGTTGATCTCTATAGATTGGCAGTCCCTCTTGGGAGGGGTCCAACTCTTTTACTGCCACGGAGATGGAGAGATTGAAAGAGTGTGCCGAGGTAGCAGAGGTTCAGTAAGCATCTCTAGTGGCACAACTCAGATACTCTGAGTATGCCCAGGGCTGAGTCGAGGGCTTGACCAAGGGGATGCCTAATGATGGTTGGGTAGTATTGGGAGAGGTGTTGGTGGATACAGTGATGGCGCATGATAAGGCATACCGACCAGTTCTTTAGCGCATTGTGATGGCAGTGGCCATCGTCGGTCCTATTTTGGCACTTGATGAAGAGATTGGACCTCAGAAGAGAGGGGTGGGCCCTATCCCTAGATATAGATTGTCTGATGTATGTACCATGGAAAGAAGTACCCATTATGAGGATGCTCCCTTATTTTTGAGGATTTATTTTACTTGGCCATGAGCCAGTGGATGTATAACTATTTTTTGTACTCATATATATTTTTTGATATGTATATATGAGATGATATTTTTTGGTGGCTCTCATGACGTGTCTTATGCTTCTATACATTTGATGTATCTCTGCATTTTTTGAGATGGATATTATGCTTATGGTTTATGTATCTTGATGGTTATATATATGTGATGCATGCCAGTCTAGGACTTGATTAGCTATGTGATCAGTTGTGTGATTTTGATCCCTTGGTATATGTGTCAATGTGATATGATAAAAAATTTGAGCTAACCTTTGTGCATACAGATACTTCAAAAAACGTTATGGATCATAAACATAAAAGGTTTTGTTCAATTATGATACAACAAGTTGGGAATCAAGGAATACATGTAGGTGACAAATACCTAATTGGGAGGAATTTTCCAAGATACCTATGATGACATCGTATTCAACTTGATTGTTGGTGATTGAGCTTATACAAAGTCCATTGAAAAGACAATTTGTTCAATTAGGAGAATATATGGCCCAGGCTGTTGAGGCGAGGTTTTATGACCATTGAGAAGAACCATCATCAAATCTCTAATGATAGACTAGTGGATGATCCATCTGTGACACATGATGAGAGAGCGATTTTAGAGTGGGTTCATGATGAGGTGATCATCATAAAAATAAGTCATCGTGCATACATGCATATTCTAGGGCTACTTGAGAATATTTATGGGTGAAATTTTTTGAGGTAGAGTCCATTGACAGGATTTTTTAGGCAAGTCCCATCAGCCCTTGATAAGATGTATGTCCCCTTGAAGAGGCAATGTTTGATAATGTATGGACCCTTCCATAATGTCTCGAACTTCCCAAGCCCTACAAGCTCCTAGGAAACATCATAATAGAGAATTAACTCACCTTCGGAAAATGTCTAAGGGGTGATGTTGTGATCAAATGAGGCTTTGACCCTCTTTTTGTGTGCTTCATTATTTTGGAGAGATTCACAATGAAATTCATTGACAATCTCCAACTGTACCAACCTTTTTTCCAAAGATTTGGTGTCAGTGAGAAGTTCGATGGTTGAGTGCAAGGCTGGGATCTCACACTTAATGGGGAGTACAAATTCAACACCATATAATAATTGGAAGGGTGTGAAACCTGTATATTCTTTTACTATTGTGCGGTACGCCCATAGGGCAAAAAACACCATGTGGTGCCAATTGGTTTTGTGATTGTTTATCATAAGTTGCAACATTATTTTGAGGATTTTGTTGACAAATTCTACCTAACCGTTGGATTGAGGGTAGTATGGGGAATCGAACTCGTGAGGGAAGCCAAGGATTTGGGATAGATCATGAAAGTTTTCGTTTCCGAAATATTTACCATGGTCAAGAAACAACTCCTTGGGAACATCGAACCATGTTATGACGTGGTTAGGGAAATACCATGTAGTGGTTTCCATGGTGTTATTACATGTGGACATTTCTTTTTCCCATTTGGTGAAATAGTCAATGGAAACCACAATGTACTTATGGTTTCTTGATGATGGGGGATTACAAGTCATGAAGTATATGACCCATTTGTATAAGGGCCTAACAATGATGACCAGATGTAGGGGAGCATGTGGAGCTCGTGCCTTATGAGTGTATCATTGGCACCACTCACATCTTTTGACTGCCTATATGTAATCATGGAAAAGGGTGGAAAAACATAATTGGAATGGAGGATTTTATGAGTGGTGGCCATTCTCGAGAGGTGTTCACTGCAAGCCCCACTATGGAAATCATTTGAGGCATACTCGGCTTGTTCGTGAGTGAGGAATTGACGAAGGATATTGTTGAGGCCCTGTCGATAGAGGAAAGCCCCCAGAAGAAGGTAGTGAGGGGTCTGATGGCGTATGTGCCTTTGGTTGTCATGGGTAATTTGGGGTCTAAATTTTTGAGTTCATAAATAGAGGAGGATATCATCATACCAAGGGTCATCCGTTGATACTAAAAAAGGATTTTCATCGGGAAAACATCATTAATGGGGGATCCTTGGGTCTTTGTTGGGACTTTTTTCTTTTTGGAGAATTAAAGTATAGATCGAATTCTTGGAGTATAACAATCCATTGAGCATATTTGTGGTTCATCATACGGTGAGTGAGTAAATATCACATGGGGTTAATAGCTACTATTACAATAGTGGTCCGAAGGATGATATAATACCGAAGCTTCTGTAATGAATGTACTAGGGTTAAGGTTGTTTTTTCTTCTGGTTCATACTTCAATGGAGGCCTGGATATGTTCTTGATGAGGCAATACATTATGTGCTCCTTGTTATCTGGTATGTTTTGGAATAATACCCAAGTGATGCCTACATATGATGGTGATAGATATAGGGTATAGTCCTCCTTGTGGTTAGGTGGGCTAATAAAATGAGCTTGAGATAATGCATCTTTTAAAGCTTCAAATTATTTTTGAGCCTGATCATCCCAGTGGAAGGGAATATCCTAAGGAAGGAGGTGCATAAAGCCTTGCACACAAGTAGCATAATCGAGGACAAAGCGGCGTAAGAAATTGGCCTTACCCTGCAAGCTTTGTAACTATTTCAATGTTCTTAGAGGTGGTACTTCCTTAATGGTGTGGAATTTGAGAGGGTCCACTCTAATACCATGCTAGGAAACTATAAATCCTAGTAGTCTTCCGACATTGACACAAACACATGCTTGAGAGGGTTCAGGCATAGGTTATATTTTGGACATCTCTGAAAAACCACGTGAAAATCCTCCAAATGGTTAGCACGCTTCTTGGATCGTACTGTAAGTTTTTCCAAATAGGCAAGGATGAGATGAGCCAAATCGTTGAATATGTAATTCATGGCCTGCTGGAAGGTGGCACCAATGTTTTTAAGACCGAAAGGCATAACTTGGTATGCAAATGTACCCCAAGGGGTTGTGAATGTAGTTTAGTACTGATCCGTACGACCAATTTGGATATGGTCATACCTAGAGAACCCATCCATGAAGGATAGGGCCTCGTGATTTGTGCAAGCCTCGATGACTTGGTTGATGAATGGTGTAGGGTAATTGTCTTCGGGACACGTTTTGTTTAGATCTTGCAAATCAGTACAAATGCGGGCGGGGCCCTCTTTTTTAATGATGGGTATAGGGCTAGAAACCCAAGACTTGTAAGAGATAGGATAGATGAATCCATCTTTGTGCAGTTTATCAATTTCCTATTTGATTTCCTCTTCATTAGAGGGATGTAACTCACATTGTTTTTGGCTAACGGGATGGGCATCATGCCATGTATCAATATGGTGTTCCACAATGGTGGGGCTTATGCCTAGCATCTTAGAGTAATCCCATGAAAAAATATCCTTGTACTCTTGCAACAAGGATGTGTATGTGGTTACTTCCTCTAGAGAGCATGCTACCCCAAGGGAGATCTCTTCGAATTTCCAAATTTGTTTGAAATATTTACCTTGATGGTAGGTGAAATATTTGACATGTTCCCATCCTCAAATGAATCTGGTGGTGGGATGGGTTTTTTGAACTAATCTACCTTTCCTAGTGGTAGGAAATATTCTGGTTCTATGGTGCAGATATCGTGGGTTGGTGCGCTAGTAGGAACAAACATTTTTTCGGGTAGACAAAGAGAACGATGGTGCATGAAATCCCATGGAAATTCAGGTTCCATCGTGGCCTTTAGAATATCTTCATCTGATTGAAAAAAATTATCAAGCGTTGACTTGGGTTCTGCTAAGCCTTGAGGTTGGGGTTCAGACCTAGTTGTACTAGTCGACAAGCAAGAATATGATTTGTTAGTTGTTGTTGTAGAACCAAGTGAGGTTAAAAATATGCAGATGGGATGGGTCTACACTATTGGTGGTGTTACCACTAGTGTGATATGCTGTTGCGCGTCATCAATATTAGATGGTGGTAGAATTTCTATTTTGGTGGGTTGATAATGAGTGGGAGGAATTTCTTACGGCCTTGTTGGTGTACAAGGGGAAAAAGTATCTTCCTCAATAAGAGGTTGACACTAAATCCTAAGCTATTGAAATGTTCATAACATATGAAAATTATCGACACTATGAGAGATATTGGTGCAAACATTGCACACTGGGCTAGTACTAACCAAATAAAATGTGTGGGTGGTGGCATTTCTTATAGTATGAGATGATGATTCCTAGTTGATGTCATGAGATGGGGAATATTGGGGTGGTATCCATCTCTGGATCTTAGTATTGGCATGACATGAATTCCTAGTGTGGGTTTACCTCAATGTTTCTCTCGTTGTGTGAAAATGTGGAAGGTACTGACAATTCCTCATATGATGAGATTGAGAGCAGATGCAACAATAACAACATGTGATTTTTCTTGATTGAAGAGATGAATTTGTGGAATTTGGACCACTAAGGGAAATATGTCATTGAACTTACCCAATTCGTGGCATTTATTTACCAAGTGGTTGGGTTTATCGCATAGGGCACATGTGAGGGGTGATCCTTTTGTCCGGGTGACCTTAGATCATTTTTTCTTGATCTAGACTGATGATGGTGAGAAGAGATGTGATGATGGGGGTCTTGTTGAAGTGCTAGAGGCCTTTTTTCTTCAAACACACATAAAATGGATCTATATGCTTCATTCCCTTGTGTTGTGGTGTGATCCGATGGTTTGGTATCTAATTCAATTAAATCTGAATTCCCGGCGATGAATCGCCACATGAATCCTAGCATAGAGCGTAATTGGGAAAGATGGGGGCAATTTCACACGTGATCATTTCTAGCACAAATCTAGAAAGTGTTACATCTATTCCTAGATCTAGTGATTTATGCAACGTGAGTAACCAGATACAGTCGGTTAAATGCCCTTGATTCAGGACATTGGTTAATCAAATGATCTAGTTCTTTGCATAAAGCACACACGAGTGTATGTTGGGGTGTCATTGATCTAGGTTGCCTCCAATCATTATAGGAGGTTGAGGGACCAAAAGAGGGATAGGAGCAAGAAGCTTCTTCCCTCATGACATAAAAATGTTTTTAGACCCATCCTCGATTGTTAATAATGGGGTATGAGTTTGGGTGAGTGCACTTAATTCATCTCGATATCGAGGGATTTTGGGGCATTAATGAGTGTAATTCCCGTATTCTGCACATATGGCACATGTATGGTTGGTGCACAATGCCTTATAATGCGTGTGTGTGTTCTTTTCTCTAGCATGGGGAGGAGGGTTCACTAGTGCTTTTGGGGCATGCTGAAAAGATTGGAGCTCATCTAACTCAAGGCACATATTGGTGGGGTGCCCAACTATTTCACAAGGCAAAGGGTTGAGGAAACCTAGAGTAGGGAGCATTTGAATCTTCCGCCTTATTGCCTTTTTACTTATCCTTTTTCTGGCACTAGGAATAGGAATGATGACTATTGCTGTGATACCTGAGCTTGCTGACATGGATTGAGGAGACAAATACCAAATTGGTATCACCAGATCCATATAGGGAAACGAGAGTAATGTAATGACTTGGTGCGAGACAAACCAGGTGGGGGAATAAGAAGGGTGTTTGAGTGATTGCATATGGTAATAAAGTAGGATCGGTAACAAAATTGTTGTTGGTATCCAAAACTGGTTCTTGATCTGGGAGGGTCTTTGATGAGCTCATCATGCACACCGGTGCTCCTGTGGTTGGAGAAATCTCCTCTATGATAGGTGGGTATCTTGGGAATGTCCCTAGGAGTGTTGATGGTTTAAATTGGGCTGGGCCAAATTTAGTGTAAGTGGTGATCCATTTAGGAGAAGATGTGATGAAAGGTAGCACACCATTCAACGTAGGTAATTTCCTCTTCTCATAATATGTGATTTGATCTACTGTAATGATTCTTCTATTATGGAGGAACATCATTATCCTGAATATAGACGAGGAAACCGCTGACATTTACAACATGTAACTTTGGCCAATCATGATATTCAAATCCAATTGTGCGTCTAATACTTCGATATCTATTAGCATAATTTTTCCGACCAATTGTACTAGAACACCTTGGTATAGGCCTATGGGGGCTAAAGGGTGCCCATCATATGCTCTAAGAGTGATATCAAAAGTTTTGAGTTTGGGGGATCGTAGTTTCTGCCAAACTGATTTGGACATTATACATGTGGATGCCCCTTCGTCGACTATGCAACACTAGATGGTGATATTCTAGATTGAGATTGGGATTTGAAAAGCGACAGTTGATGATAGTCATGGGGTAGCTTTATCCAAGTCATATACCATTAAGCGAGAATCAACTGGCTTGATTTTTCCTAAAGAAGAAAGTAGGGCTCTTTGTTGGGTTGGGCATGTTTGTAGGACCTCTAATGCTGACATAGCTGAGGGAGATTGTGCTAAGTCTTCTACTATGCTATAGCTATAAGCAACTTTTGAGTTATTTCATGCTCGCCATAAAGGTCCTTTGACCATCTTTGACATGGGTTCTATAGGAATTCGAGGGATGGTCAACGATGCTATAGGTGTTGCCTTGGTCAAGGTGGATGGGTTTGGTTCTAGGGGAGCTTCATAACTTTTGTTTTTCATTTGCAGGGGAATGTATTCTCATGTCATGAAAATTTCACGATTATAATTATTATGGGAGCTCCCTCCAAAGGGATTTTAATGTGATGGTTTCTACTGAGTGTTAGCCACTACCTAATGGGGGAAAGCATCCTACATTACTGTAGTCTATTGTCCTCCCTACCCCCTATTGTCCTGTATCCTTTTCAACTCAAGGATTTGAGTATGGGTATAGTGACTGTATTCCCCACAAATAGCATAAGAATGATTAGTACGCAGACATGTGTTCTTGTTTTTCCTCTGTCAGTTTTTATTGGGCGGTTTGATTCTGGTTAAGGTTTCCCCTTGCAAATGGCCACATGGGTTGTTGTTGATTGCTACCACCCTGTTCAAGCTTTCCCTTTGGTTTTCTCTTTTTTTTTTGTTAGGAACATTAGGTGGGTTATCGCAGTTCAGTCGTTCCTCTGATTGTTTCTCTTGAGTGAGAGAAGGTTGCACTAGATTAACCCTTGTGTTATTTTGTGCTGGTGGGTTATTTTGTGGTTATGCATGAAAAGGATAATATTTATTTCCTTGCCCCTTATTGGTATATGGATTCTAGGAAGAGGACATTGCATTCATATTTCTAGAGGAGTATTGGTTTCCCTGTGGAGGAGGATATGGGCCTCCATGTAGGGGTTGATATTGGCTAACCCTACTAATTATATTCTACATTGATGTGGGTTGACTGAGGTAGTATCATGTATGTTATAGAGGTGGTGAATTTTGTGTAGCATCAATCCATCAACAACATTGAATGCGCCTAATGTCTCTTTATAAGTCTGCAAGCATGGGGCGTCTGGAAGCACATGATAGATATATCCAGACTAGGTGTATATAAGCACTAATTGTTTAGATTTACTAATGGTCTATTCCTCATTATGCAGGGAATAATTTTTCATGTCTTTTGAAATTTATGATGTGAGGGATCTCAAAAATAAGTCGAGGAGGACTTTATCTTCAAACTGTCTTTACACAAGCTATGAAATTTCTTCCATTCATGGATATTATCTGATATGTGTGTAGCAGGTGTTTGATTGAAGTGAGTGAGGAGTTCCAAACCCAAGTCATGATGAAATAAGAGTTGAAAGAATGTGAGGAATGTTGTAGTTAGGGAGCTAAATTTTCCATGTGATGTAGAAGGCTGGTCAATGTACCATTTCACTGCTGGCCCAGTAAGGGTGCATAGAAAAAATTGTAATACAATAGTATCATCTATGATACTACTAGATGAACATCACAGGTGAAAAGTCATGACATGTTTTCCTAGGTCTTCGCCCTGTTTCCCTTTGAATTTTGTAATTTCATAAGGGAGCTTGGTGGACATGGCTAGCCAATTTTGGTCATGTGTAATTGAGTCATTTGTTAGCTTACTCAAATCCGGTAGGTTTAAATAAGCTAAGAACAAAATTTGTGAGTTTTTTTCCATCGCAAAATGATTTTGGACAACTATATGTAAGGGGGTCCTCTATGGGGGAGTGTTAGAAGAAATACCTTGATGGGTGTCTTGTGGAATTTCCAGAGGAGTTGCGTGTGGAGACTCTTGTGGGGTCGTAGAAGGTCTGCTTTGACGGGGAGGGGTCCCGATCAAATTTTCACCATAAAGGAAGATCCTATAACGGTGGTTGTGTGACATCCTCTATGCCTAAATGGCGGGAGGCCTAGCACACCTCCCAGTAATGGGGGGAGGTTTAGAAAACATCTCGATCGATGGGGAGATGTGGGGTACCCTATGGTGTCAAGTAGAGTGTGTGCTACTTTGTGTATTGTGAGGGAAGGAGTTGATTCTAAGAAAATAAATCACATACATAAAATAAAGCGACAAATAAAAAGATAACTTTCCCTTTAACTTTAACCTATGTGATAAATCATACCAAAAATGGTTTTCATTTTTTTTCATATATTAAAAGATCCTATGAAGACCTAATCGTCCTTACCACTCTCAAAGTAATTGGGCCTTGCATAGATATCTTTTTATCGGTACTGGGGCAACATCCCGAAACAATTGGAGACACCTTCCAACAACCGAAGAATCAACCAAGGTAATGAAATGAGGCTCAAGTGTTGACCACACCGTCACCTATAGGGAAATGATGCCCTAGATTTTGGCCAATAAAGAATCTTCATCCCTTGTGAGCATTCAATTATTTAGCTTCTTGGTAGTCATTTACTAGTACCAAGGACTAGAATGTTTAGGTAGACCCAAAGAGTACCGCACGCACTAGACCTAAGCCGAATCCCCTCTGAGACAGGTCTCTGCCATGTCTAGGCATTATTTTCTATGGGATGATTGAAGGATTTCAAACTCCCTAAAAATTTGACTGTTATGTCTCAAATATGTAACATGACCATGGTGGCTTATGGGATGCTTACCCCCAATGGTTTTAACCTGAAATATAAATTCTTTGGTGGCCCCTGTGGGGAATTTAGTTGGTTCAAGTTATGGTTTCTTTTAAGGGTATTACTTTTCTTTATGGTGTGATATGTAAGCTAAAATAAACTAAGTATCAAAATCTCCAGAAGCTAGATGCCCTCTAATAAAAATTTAAATTTATATAAGCGTAGTGTCTGATGTGTAATTGTGTGAAAGTGATCAAGTGAGCATGTAAAGTGTGAGAAGATTTGGATATTTAGTGATCCATTTCAATATCCTCCTAATTACAGTAGAGTTAAATTGTTCCTTGCATGAAAAAGAAATGATATGAGAATGATGGGCCGCTTACTCTTTCTCCTATTACACTATGTGAATTCCAAAACAGGGAGATGGAAATTCAAGTTCTTTAAGAAAGTTTTCATATGAAAACCCGGGTTCATCTAAAAGACGCAATGGAAGTAGATATTACTTACTTTCTATAATAAAGCTTTCTCCTATTCCCACAAAATGAAAGAAATGAATCCTTTGGTTAGTAACAAGATTTGTGGATGATGGGCCTCTTACTCCTTTACTAATTAAGCTATGTGAAAAACTTAGCAAAATAGATTGATATGTGTGGAATTTGGCCACTTACTTTTCCCTCTAATTAAGCTAAATGGGAATTGAAAGTTTAAAGATAATATAATTACCCAACTAATTATGATTAGTAGAGAAATAAAGTAATCTAAAGTGACTAGAAAAAAATTGTAGAGGTGAAGGAAATTTACAAAAGGCTCCTAATCACCTGAAAAATGAGAAATTACAAGATATTTTTCACTTTCTAAAAACCTCGCGGGCTTCACTATGCATAGATGTGGAAACATGTCTATCAGAGAAAAAGTCACAGAGTGCACGTCTATCTGAGAAGAAGTCGTGTAGTCGATAAGAAACTATAAATTAGCATGTTTTTCGGCCAACAACAGGTCCACAAGGTCCTGCAAAAATTCCAAGAGGTGTTGAATGCCTTGTAAGTTGATTATGTAGAGAGAGGTTCATGCAAACACAACCTTTAGATTAAAGAAGAGAAAATAAATATGGTTGCCATTTCTGTGGTAGTGTTTTTGTAGCGATGGTGTACCAAAAGACACCTCCTTAGTAGTTGGTTTTGTTAGTGTCAGAATCTTCATCCCTCTGTCAGAGATCAAATTCTCTTGCTGCATTGCATATTAGGTGTCTCACTCAGTTAGCTGCATTCCATTAGGAGCATGGATCATCTGACGGTAGTGGCTTGTTGTACATTTTGCCTCATGTCCTTTACCTACTGGCCCATTTCCATTCATCAAGATCATATGCAGTCACTTTTTGTCTTTAAATTTGTAAGAGTCATTTCTAGGGTTTTAGTTTCATTAGGTCCAGGGTTTCATCAAAAAGCTCTTCAAAATGTCCAATAACTATCAGCAGGCGCATGAGGAGGTTGAATAAAGTTCGAGTACCAATAAATTTCATAATCACTTGCTCAGAAATTTATTTTAGGTTTTTATTGTATAAATTGGTGTAATTTCAGTTCTCTCATATGTAAAAAACTTCAGTGGCAACCCTAGTCACCTTGCCAAGCTTCAGCTGCTCCTTCCCCTGCAAGGCAAACAAAAATTCAAGTCATTCAGTTCATCAATGGCACAAATAAAGTAAACTGCCCAAAAAATAGAGTTGAAAAAGTAAGTCACAATGCAAACATTACAAAAGTGGGTTTTATGAATGAAAAATCAAAAGCTCTTGTATATAAATCATTTTTCATGATTCAAAAAGCTCCTTTGCATTCAAAGAAGAAAGATTGAGCAAGAGAAGGCCGTGTTGAACAAACGGAGCAAAATTATAGGGAAAATGTGCAAGTTCGTGGGCGTGGCGCATTAGGTGAGAGGGGCGCGGCGCATAGAGAAGGCGTGGCGCATTGGGCTACCCTCCATAGTGTAAAAAATACACTGGTGCGACACATATAAAAGGCGCGACGTGTTGGGTTTGTGGAGCGGCACTAGAGCTGCAAGCCCGATTTCACCATAAACTCCCTCAAAATTCCAAAATTGCTCAATCCTATGGTGTGCAAGTAAGTCTAGAGTTCTTCCCTTGCTAGTGAAAGAGTTTTTCTTAGAATTTATGGTGGTTTAGTGTGTAAAATCTCAAACCCTACCTCTTTGCAATTTTACTCAAAAACAATTGCTTAGGGTTTGTATTTATGTTTTTGCTACCAAGTCTATTTCATCACTCCCTTACTCTTTGACTCCTCCATTTATTTTTCAGTTTCATCCACTCATTCCCTAATTCCTATATTCCTAAAGTCATTCACCCTTATCCCCAATTTCCATTTTTCCAAATCCTAACTACAAAATCCCCAAACCCTAATTATTGTCCCTAATCTTACATACTATTCCCTAAGCCCCCTATTTCCCAAAAAACTTGTCATAATATTACCAAACCCCTCATACCCTCTCCCTCCATAGTCGCTTATATATTCTTACCCTTGGTGGTAGAAAACTAAAACACCATAAATCTCTTCATACTCATCAAGAAAACTCATGCATTAGCAAACATGGAATCTGATCCTTCATATGACCGAGATGAAGAGACACACAATGACTCTCCTACAGAAATGCATGCACCAAGGAGACCTCAAAAGGGTGGCAAACATATACGAGAGGAGCCTACTTCACTTGCTGAGCTACAGGCCTGCCCTCTTGCTATCACATGCTTCCAACACCAATCTTGTTATCAGTTATGTGAGATGGTTGCTAGAGTCTAGTACCATCATGAGTTGGCTAGGTTGTTTGTGCTTCATCTACATAATGGCCAAGCCACTCTAGCCGGTGTGACATTCACCTTGACACCGGAGTCTATTTCTCTAGCAACCAGCATTCCTAATGTCGGAGAGCAGTGGAATAAAAGGCAGCAAATTGAAAGGGAACATTATGAACCATACATCAAGCCTGGTTATTTGAGACAACTCTGAAGATTTTTTCCTTTCGGTACCTGAAAGACTCATATGCTCCCTTGATGAAACTCATAATTAATTATTTCAGCTGTGAGGGCCAGTTTTCTCACCTATATGCCTATCATATCAAATTTTTGATGCACTTTACCAGGGTGAGAATGATGAATATCCCCTACTTCATGTGACAAAATATTGAGAAGATGACCACCCTTGTGCAAAAGAAAACTCCTCAGCATTAGTATAATAGTATATATCATTTTGCACTCATCAAAATTGTGGTCATGCATCAGCTTGGTTTGCAGGACATTTCATGGGAGCATTTCATTTCTCATGAGTTCTTCACGGCTCCTCAGGTACCTCCAGAAGCTTTTCATGAGGCAGGTGGACCTTCACATCAGCTGGAGGGTCATGAGACACAAACCGCTAGTGTGCCGTCATTTGTCACCTATCAAAAGGGCACTAGAGGGTTGTTTGCAGCAGCAAAGCGAGTATTATCTCCACCCGGGGTGGATGGGGTCTCACTTCCTTCATCAGCACAATAGGTTCAGGACAAGGGAAAGAGGCTATTACATGAAGAGGGGCCTTTAGGTGAGCAGGAGACTAATTTCATTCTCATTCAGGATGGTGACACTGATTTGGGCCCACAAAGCTCAAAGCTCAAGGAGGTCATCCAAGAGAAACAGGGGGACATCAATGCTTTGTTCCTAAACTTAGAAAGACCTAAGTGGATAATAAAGTACCTGGAGCAAAGAAACAAGCGGCTAGAGGATTAGCAAACCATTATGGAGTTGTAAAACATATGAGAAAAGCGCCAAGCTGCCAAAAGGAGGAAGGTGAACCTCACATCACTTGAACAAGAAATTAATGTTGATTGTGAGTCTTGGCTTGAGAGAGCTAATATCCACTTGGAAAAGTTTTTAGAGAAGGCCAACAAGGAGAAAACAATGTTGAGGCATATGGCCTATCATTACATGGAGAGAAATAAAAGTTACAAGGCAAGAATCAGAAGCTTGAAAGCAAAGTTGAAGAGGGCATTGAGGAGGCGAAAGGAGCAAGATAGACTTCAGATATTGGCTGAGGCTTCCTTGGCCCAACACAACACTTGATGGAGAACACTCAGCCCAAATTTCAAAAAAATTGGGACACTTTTTGCATTTTTGAAAATTTTGGGCCAAAACACAGGTTTTTCTGCCCAATGCGCCGCGCCACCTGGCGCTCGCTTTTGATGGAGGCCTCCAAATGAGGAAAACTTAGAATTTTTAGATTTTTCATGAAGAAATATGCATGCTCACCAATGGCCAAGAAATTTTGACAAGTTTTGAGCCCCCAAAAGGGTCAAAAACACCCCAAAAATGACCTTTCTGCCCCTATTTGGACACACAGGAAGCAGTGTTGGGAAAACTCAATTTTGGAGGGGCAAATGGAGGCCAAATTCAAAAATTCCACTTGTTTTGGAAATTAGATAGGTAGACCTTTCCAAAAAGCACACTTGGAGCATATTTGGACACTGGGAAGGCCTCCAAAAGTGGCTACAAACAGGCGCTACACATAGGGAAATCAGAGCGGCGCATTGGGGAAAGTTTGCTCAGTTTGACCAAGAATACTCTATTTTTCGCCTAATTTTTAAACAGTTTGACTTTTCTCCTTCTTCATGTCAAACTTATGATGTAATTTAATTTAAATTGATGGATCTTGATGTAGTTATGTCAAATTTTCACTCATGGAGGTAGATTCATCTATCAAAAAGTAGCTTGCAACTGAATGAATAAGTTCCCTAGTTTCTAGAGGCAAGTTGTTCCACTACCTAATTTTTAGTTCTCAGTTTAGAATTAGTTGAAATAGCTCCTAAACTTATGAGCTTGACCCCTAGAGGCTAGGATGAGTTATTGTTTGCCAATATCTTGTGATTTTTCAGTCATTAGCATGGTTGGACTTTTGGCAAAGCTTGGAGCTTCATTGTATACACATTTCAGCAGTTTGGCTAAGGAATAGACTAGGGTTTGCAGCACTTTATGGGATTCATGTGACATCTTGCTTTGGTATTGTCTTTCCTTCTATAATTGTAAGTTTAGATGTGTTTTATGTATGCCATCATCTCTCTTTGCTTCATGTTAACTAAATCAAACAAGGATAAAGGTAGAATCCATTGAAATTGCAGTGCTCTACCTAGGGTTTTCTTAGTTATTTATGTTTTCAGCTGTTTGAAGAGGATCCTTGAGAATTTCTTGCCCTCTTCAACTCCTCACCTATCTAAAGCTCTCCATTTCATTCAATTTGAAGTACCAAATCATTTTCCTACCTTGCCCCATAGAGATCTTTGCAAAACTGAGCCTCATTCCCCAAACCCAAATTTGCCTTTCCATTTGAGCCAACAAAACATCATCAAATTCAATCAAACTCTTTTGCACACATACCTAGCCTAAAATCAGTCTTAAAATCAGTCATCTCAAGCCTCATTGATCATATTTTGCTGAGATTGACAAGGAGAGAGCCCTCTCCTGACCTGGTAGGGCTAGCTACCAGGTTAAGCGTGGTTTGATGTTATCTTGAATCCTACCTTTCTCAGCCTGAGGTAGATTTAAGCCCTAACATAGTGGCGACCATACTGGGGAGATGAAAAGTTTGTTGTTTGATTTATAAACTATAGATGGAGCTTGAAGTTAGCCAGGTAGCCTTTGAACTGCTCTTTCTCTGCAAGTGCATAGTAGATGAATGTTGCTTCAGTCAATCTCCAGTTTAGTTTATGAACTAAACATCTGGTTTCCTCAGTAAAATGTAATCAAGTTCAGATATGATTGTTGATGGTGGACAATGATCAGACATCAGAAGGCTGAAATCATTCACCTGGCAACTCCAATGTCGAAAATCCCAAGGTTCAGACTTTTTATGGCGACTCTACTCTTCAAGAACCAGTAGCCTGAAGAATCTCTTGGTGAATTCATTGTTATCAAAATGGTTTCGCTGGATTGAAGATATGCTCCCATGAGCCGAGATCACATTCCAGGTTTTCCAAATAAAATTCCTAAGGTAGATTGGCAAAGGAATTTGCCTATGTTTAAAGATGATAATAGGAATGATGCTGCTTTACATCTGGTTAGATTTCACATACATATTTGCAAGTTGAAGGTTGATTTTCCTGAAGACTGCTTGATGAAGATATTCATGGCCACTCTAGAAGGTGAAGCCCGATCTTGGTATGAAAGTTTGCCGCCTGCTTGTATTTACTATTTAAAGGATTTTCATACCATGTTCTTTGAAAGATATAAAGGATCTTATCCATCATTAAATTTAGTTCAGAACTGTTGCAAACATGTTTATAGTTTTATTGAAAATCTTGAGAAACTTTATGAAGATGATGACTTCATGGATGATGAGATCATGGAAGCCCTGTATGAAAATCCATTTCAGTAGCATAAAGAGGATACTTATCAAGATGCACAGGAAAATTTGCAGCAGGATCAAGATCTTAGTACAGTGGAAAATGAGGAAAGAGAAGGTTTTATTTCAGATCTGTCCATAGAAGAAGACTGTATGCAGGAAAGTCAAGTTTCAATTTCAGAATATGATAAAGTCAAGTCGTATTTCAGATCTAGATTCAGATTGTGATGATCAAGACTACCTTGCTCTGAATCCCGTGAAGGAGAGCTCTGTTGTTGAGATCATATGGAATGAAGAAGACAGCAGCACTGACCCAAGCCTTCATGAGGAGGTAATCCAGTCATTTTATGAAAAACAAGATGAGATCTTTGTTCAAGTAAGTGAAAAATCTTCTTTCGATAACTTAGTGGTAAATGATAATTTGATTGCCATGTCATATGAAGATGATCAACAATGTTTTCAAATTTCAGAAGATCAAGGAATTAAGGACTGTCATTCAGGTTTTTCATGTTTTAAAATGTTATTTCATGAAGACAATCACTGTTTGAGCAAAAGAAAACAAAAAGTATTATCTCCTTTGTCTAAAGATGAGATAGATCAACTCCTGAAAGGTCATGTTACAGCCCAAGCTAATGCAGATTTGCAGTGCGCACATGGTCAAGAAAGTGTTGGTGAAACTTCTTCCTCTTTTGAAAATGATGACAGTCTTGTAATTAGCTTTATAGATCAGCAAATAGATAATATTTTCTTTCATGAAGATGATAAGGCTGTCATGTTTGATAATCTTGAAGATTGTTTTCTATTTAAGAATGACCTAGACCATGAAGTTGAGGAATATGAGCTTGAGAGAGACAATATGCTAGAATTTCTCATGGTCAAGGAATTTATAGCTAACACTCAGATAGCAGAAGCTTATACCTCTTTGTGCCTTCCTATCACTCGGCAACCAATTGTTCTTTCAGATCAGAATGAAGGGAGTACTTGTATTTTTGTTGTTGGATCTCAAGCCAAGCTAGTGCTTCAGGACTTTCAAGATCCTTTCGACATTCTTTTGCAAGCACTAGAGAAGATGAATGTTGCCTGGTTCATTAGCATAAGCCTTGGTTTCAGTTCTTATTGTGAGTTGCCTACATGTACATCATTCTGCCTGCTCGGGGAAAGTGAGAGTAGAATTTCAGTATGTAGCCATCTGCTGGATTGGTTACATTGGAAGGCCCACTTCACATGATTGTACATATTTCATCAGTAGGCAGGTGGTTGTCATCATGATTTGAAGCCCTCAAATCTCGATGGTCTACTGCCATTTAAAAGCTTTGTAAGTACTTGTTTTAGTTAAGTAAGTCTTGAGTCATTTTTTCTATTTTAGTTAGTGTCAAGATAGTTTCAGAGTCAGTTTACACTGTCGTCATTCATTCAGTTTGGGGCCTGAGGTGAAGGCTATAAAACTGAGGTTTGATTTCAGTTTTGGTTTGGTTTGTTTGAGTCAGGTCTTTCAAGTCAATTTTAGTCTTGAAATTGAGTCAGTTTTGAGTCAGATTTCAGTCTTGAAATTGAGTCAAGAGTCTGGTTTTGGTTTGTCAAAGTTATTGACTCCATAGCCCAATGGACGAAGGCACTGCTTGCTTTCCCAGAGATATGTAGTTCTTGGCACCTCCAAGGAGCTACCATCCCCATTGGAGCCAATGTTAGTGTTGGTATCTTCATCCCTCCGTCAGAGATCAAATTCTCTTGTTGAATTGCATATTAGGTGTCTCGCTCAGTCAGCTACATTCCATTAGGAGCATGGATCATCTGACGATAGTGGCTTGTTGTACATTTTCCCTCATGTCCTTTACCTTCTGGCCCATTTCCATTCATCAAGATCATCTGCAGTCACTTTTTGTCTTTAAATTTGTAAGACTCATTTCTAGGGTTTTAGTTTCATTAGGTCTAGGGTTTCATCAAAAATCTCTTCAAAATGTCCAATAACTATCAGCAGGCGCATGAGGAGGTTGAATAAAGTTCCAATACCAATAAATTTCATAATCACTTGCTCAGAAATGTATTTTTCCTCAAAACTTCAGTGGCAACCCTGGTCACCTTGCCAAGCTTCAGCTGCTCCATCCCCTGCAAGGCAAAAAAAAATCAAGTCATTCAGTTCATCAAAGGCACAAATAAAGTAAACTGCCCAAAAAACAGAGTTGAAAAAGTAAGTCACAATGCAAACATTACAAAAGTGGGTTTTGTGAATGAAAAATCAAAAGCACTTGTATATAAATCATTTTTCATGATTCAAAAAGCTCCTTTGCATTCAAAGAAGAAAGATTGAGCAAGAGAAGGCCGTGTTGAACAAAGGGAGCAAAATTATAGCAAAACTATGCAAGTTCGTGGGCACGGCGCATTGGCCTGCCCTCCACAGTGTAAAAAATACACTGGCGCGATGCATATAAAGGGCACGACGTGTTGGGTTTGTGGTGCGGTGCAAAGAGCTGTAAGCCTGATTTCACCATAAACTCCCTCAAAATTTCAAAATTGCTCAATCCTATGGTGTGCAAGTCTAGAGTTCTTCCCTTGCTAGTGAAAGAGTTTTTCTTAGAATTTATGGTGGTTTAGTGTGTAAAATCTCAAACCCTATCTCTTTGCAATTTTGCTCAAAACAAATTGCCTAGGGTTTGTATTTATGTTTTTGCTACCAAGTCTATTTCATCACTCCCTTACTCTTTGACTCCTCCATTTATTTTTCAGTTTCATCCACTCATTCCCTAATTCCTATATTCCTAAAATCATTCACCCCTATCCCCAATTTCCATTTTCCTAAATCCTAACTACAAAATCCCCAAACCCTAATTGTTGTCCCTAAGCTTACATACTATTCCCTAAACCTTCTATTTCCCAAAAAAATCATCATAATATTCCCAAACCCCTCATACCCTCTCCCTCCACAGTCCCTCATACATTCTTACCCTTGGTGGCAGAAAACTAAAAACACCATAAATCTCTTCATACTCATCAAGAAAACTCACACATTAGCAAACATGGAATCTGATCCTTCATATGACCGAGATGAAGAGACACACAGTGACTCTCCTACAGAAATGCATGCACCAAGGAGACCTCACAAGGGTGGCAAACATATACGAGAGGAGCCTACTTCACTTGCCGAGCTGCAGGCCTACCCTCTTGCTATCACATGCTTCCAACACCAATCCTGTTATCAGTTCTGTGAGATGGTTGCTAGAGTCCAGTACCATCATGAGTTGGCCAGGTTGTTTGTGCTTCATCTACATAATGGCGAAGCCACTCTAGCTGGTGTAACATTCACCTTGACATCGGAGTCTATTTCTCTAGCAACCAGCATTGCTAATGTCGGAGAGTAGTGGAATAAAAGGAAGTAAATTGACAGGGAACATTATGAACCATACATCAAGCCCAGCTATTTGAGACAACTCAGCAGAGTTTTTCCCTTTCGGTACCTGAGAGACTCATATGCTCCCTTGATGAAACTCATAATTAAGTATTTCAGCTGTGAGGGCCGGTTTTCTTGCCTATATGCCTATCATATCAGATTGTTGATGGACTTTACCAGGGTGAGAATGATGAATCTACCCTACTTCATGTGCCAAAATATTGAGAAGATGACCACCCTAGTGCAAAAGAAAACTCCTTAGCAGCAATATAACAATATATATCATTTTGCACTCATCAAAATTGTGGTCATGCATCAGCTTGGTTTGCAGGACATTTCATGGGAGGATTTCATTTCTCATGAGTTCTTCACGGCTCCTCAGGTAACTCTAGAAGCTTTTCATGAGACAAGTGGACCTTCACATTAGCCAGAGGGTCATGAGACACAAAACGCTAGTGTGCCGGTGTTTGTCACCTATCAAAAGGGCACTAGAGGCTTGTTTACAGCAGCAAAGCGAATATTATCTCCACCCGGGGTGGATGGGGTCTGGCTTCCTTCATCAGCACAATAGGTTTAAGACAAGGGCAAGAGGCTATTACATGATGAGGGGCCTTCAAGTGAGCAGGAGATTGATTTCATTCTCATTTAGGATGATGACACTGATTTGGGACCACAAAGCTCAAAGCTTAAGGAGGTCATCCAAGAGCAACAGGCGGACATCAATGCTTTTTCCCTCAACTTAGAAAGAACTAAGTGGATAATAAAGTACCTGGAGCAAAGAAACAAGCAGCTAGAGGATTAGCAAACCATTATGGAGTTGCAAAACATACGAGAAAATCGCCAAGCTGCCAAAAGGAGGAAGGTGAAGCTCACATCACTTGAACAAGAAATCAATGTTGATCGTGAGTCTTGGCTTGAGAGAGCTAATATCCACTTGGAAAAGTTGTTAGAGAAGGCCAACAGGGAGAAAACAATGTTGAGGCATATGGCCTATCATTACATGGCGAGAAATAAAAGTTACAAGGCAAGAATCAGAAGCTTGAAAGCAAAGTTGAAGAGGGCATTGAGGAGGCGAAAGGAGCAAGATAGACTTCAAATATTGGCTGAGGCTTCCTTGGCCCAACACAGCACTTGATGGAGAACACTCAGCCCAAATTTCAAAAAATTTGGGACACTTTTTTCATTTTTGAAATTTTTGGGCCAAAACACAGGTTTTTCTGCCCAATGCGCCGTGCCACCTGGCGCTCGCTTTTGATGGAGGCCTCCAAATGAGGAAAACTTAGCATTTTTGGATTTTTCATGAAGAAATATGCATGCTCACCAATGGCCAAGAAATTTTGACAAGTTTTGAGCCCCCAAAAGGGTCAAAAACACCCCAAAAATGACCTTTCTGCCCCTATTTGGACACATAGGAAGCAGTGTTGGGAAAACTCAATTTTGGAGGGGCAAATGGAGGCCAAATTCAAAAATTCCACTTGTTATGGAAAGTAGACAGGCAGAAATTTCCAACAAGCACACTTGGAGCAGATTTGGACACCGGGAAGGCCTCCAAAAGTGGCTGAAAACAGGCGCTACGCATAGGGAAATCAGCGCGGTGCATTGGGGAAATTTTGCTTAGTTTGACCTAGAATACTCTGTTTTTCACCTAATTTTTAAATAATTTGGCTTTTCTCCTTGTTAATGTCAAAATTATGATGTAATTTAATGTAAATTTATCGATCTTGATGTAGTTATGTAAAATTTTCACTCATGGAGGTAGATTCATCTATCAAAAAGTAGCTTGCAACTGAATGAATCAGTTCCCTAGTTTCTAGAGGCAAGTTGTTCCACTACCTAATTTTTAGTTCTTAGTTTAGAATTAGTTGGAATGGCTCCTAAACTTATGAGCTCGACCCCTAGAGGCTAGGATGAATTATTGTTTGCCTATATCTTGTTATTTTTTAGTCATTAGCATGGTTGGACTTTTGGGAAAGCTTGGAGCTTCATTGTATACACATTTCAGTAGTTTGGCTAAAGAATAGACCAAGGTTTGCAGCACTTTATGAGATTCATGTGGCATATTTATTTGGTATTGTGTTTCCTTCTGTAATTGTAAGTTTACATGTGTTTTATGTATGCCATCATCTCTCTTTGCTTCATCTTAACTAAATCAAACAAGGATAAAGGTAGAATCCATTGAAATTGCAGTGCTCTACCTAGGGTTTGCTTAGTTATTTATGTTTTCAGCTGTTTGAAGAGGATCCTTGAGAATTTCTTGCCCTCTTCAACTCCTCACCTGTCTAAAGCTCTCCATTTCATTCAATTTGAAGTACCAAATCATTTGCCTACCTTGCCCCATAGAGATCTCTGCAAAACTGAGCCTCATTCCCCAGACCCAAATCTGCCTTTCCATTTGAGCCAACAAAACATCATCAAATTCAATCAAACTCTTTTGCACACATACCTAGCCTAAAATCAATCTTCACATTAGTCATCTCAAGCCTCATTGATCATATTTTGCTGAGATTGACAAGGAGAGAGCCCTCTCCCAACCTGGTAGGGCTAGCCACATGTTAAGTGTGGTTTGATGTTATCCTGGATCCTACCTTTCTCAGCCTGAGGTATATTTAGGCCCTAACAGGTTGTTCCCTACAAAGGAATACAGACAGATTTGGTGTTTTTAGTTTATAGACTGAGATAAAAAAATCAATGCAAATAGTGAAAGCAATGCATATACAAACATAAAATACAACAAAGATATAAATACATAAATAATGCTTAATGAATAAAACAAGTCAACAAAGTAATGGAGAAAATCTCCCTTTATTGACTGCTGGTGGTAAAAGATGAATACTAAACACTTGAAGAATTCTTTGAGCTATGGTGCTAAAAAATCCCCAGCAAGGAGGTTCCTTTCCTCAATCTATTTTCAAGCTTATCCTCTTTCTCAAAGATGTATGAAGACTCTCTCAATGTTGGGCTCTTATTCTCTCACTAAGATGATGGATTGCTCAGAAGAAATATGGACAACAAGCTAGTGCTCTTAATTTCTTTGCTTCAACAATGAAATGTGGTGTTGCTCTGATCGCAATTTAGCAAGCATAACATTGTCTCATGTTTTGATTCTCCCATGACATGTTTATATAGAATTTTTGAATCCATCTTACCTCCCTTGGTTCATGAATGATAATGAATTATGAGTATGACAACATGATTCCATTCAGGGATTCATATCTTTAGGGAAACTTGAATTCATCTATCCTTGACTGAGATCATTCCAGGGAATCACGTTTAGGTGTGGGAAGTGGTCCCGAATTTGTTGAGTCATCCATTTTCTTCACCGCGCTGCTTTTGAAGGAAATATACTTGGTGCGTGGTTATCAAAGAAACAACCTCGCAAACTTCAATTTTTTAACTCCATATACTTTATACCTTAAGAGAAATTAAAATCTTTGAACTTCATAATGTCTTCAATTGGAAAGTCTTCACTTGTGCATTCTGTTGGACAAATTTAAGCATATTCTAGATTGTACAAATTTACACTTTTATGGTGTTAACACTTTTGGTCAATGATCTAGATTCACTTTCATTTTCATTTCATTTTATAAATAAAAAAGAAAAGGAAAATATCCATTTCTGAATTGCGTATAGGGTTTTTAAAATTTCATTGGAATAGTTCATTAAAGATATGATTAGAAAGCTCTTGTTTGTTTCATCTTTGTTTGTTTCATCTTTGTTTGTTTCTTCCTTCCTATAGATAGATCTTCATTGAAATGAAAGAGTTGTTTTCATCATGCTAGTCGCATCATAGGAAGTTCAAGTGAAGTCGTACTGTGAGCCTTCGAATCAAAACTTAATTGAAGATCAACTTTAAAATTTATTCAATTAACCTAAGGAGCATTTGGAACATTAATGACACACATAGAGGTCTAGGCTAGAGATGTGTTCTAGCATAGTTAAACATAAGAGTTGTCATTATTTGTTTGTGTTACATTATGGGGGTAGTTGTTATTCCACATATGTAAGTATATTAGATTGTTCTCCACGTACCTTCAAGCATAATGGATGGTTTTCCCCGTATGAAAAGTATATCAATATACTTCCTATCGTACAATACACATTAAAAAATACTACCACAAACTACACTTCCACCTACCTCTAGGTATATCCCTTTAGGTTGTTATCTTGCCAGAGGTAACTGAGTCGACTGCCTTTTCTACTATGATACACTAAACACAACATTCAGGGAGATTACCCGCATGTACTGGAAATGGTATATTGCAGTTTAGAGTTACTTGGTAACCCCTTTTACCTAGTTACCCTTTTGTTTTATTTGCGTTTTTAATTTCTAGAATTAATTAACCCATCGTGGAAGAACACCCTCAACAACCCCATAGTTCATCTAGAATGCAAATATTTCCTCCTTTAACTCTAGAGGCAACACCTATTCATCGTAAGAATAAGAAAACACAAAATACCAAAACTGGTACTTCGAAAGCAACCACTTATGGAACCACATCTAAAGTTAATAAACCAGAATTGTCACTTCTCATAAGTACTGAACCCGAAATGACATCCTTACCAACTAGTGAGTCTGAGATAGTCGAAACTGAAACCCGTGAAACATTAGAACCAGAGGTTATTGAACCCAAATTTCCAAATTCAGATACTTTACAACCTAAGGAACCTCGAATAACTGAACTAGTTACTTCAGGAAATTCTTCTTCTCTTCCTCTGATTTCGTCTGAACCACAACCTATAAATTTGGTCATGACGGGGAATAATTTCTGATTTGTTCTCTTTTGAGTATTGATGACATTACTGAAGAAGAGTATCAACCTTTATCTCCTGTCCATTTAAAGGGAGTCCTCTTTATCGAGCTCATTCTTTTCTTACCCCTCACACTCAAACACAAGCTCCTTCATATCGCACTCCTCATTTTAATTTGTTTTTGAACCTCCCTTGAAAAACTCCTTTGAGAAGTTTAACTATGACTAAGTTAGCAATAGTCTCTCAACTTGTGTCTTCCATCATGAGTGAATCTACCGAAGTTGCATAAACCTCTATGTTTGTAACTTCACCAAAAACTCATTTGTATGGTGGTCCATTAGTGCCACTTGGCTACTAGTCTTTGTTTGGAACCTTTTCTGATGCGTTAACTAGTTCCTTGACTTTTCCTTTGTCATATTCATTTGGAATAATAAATGGTTCCTCTTTGACGAGCGCCTCACAACCTATCCAACCTATTACACCCCAAACTCCTTTGGAACAGTAGTATGGTGCATTTTTATGTGGATTGGGACACCTACAACAACCTACTTCATCCTATACTGGGTACCCTCCTCTTGGGGGGAATTTACCTCCATGTACTCCTTATCCTCCAGTAGGGGGGAAACCTGTTGTTGAAATTTTCCCATTTTCTCATCATATTCTACAAGTTGGTGCTCCACCCTATTTGATTCCTCTACTGTTCCACCATTTCTAGGAATGGATGCTAATCCTTGGCATCATGCATTTCCCGTTCAACCTCGTTTGGTTTTAAATCAAATCCTGACTTCTAAACCTGTTATGGATATGCCCCAAGTTCCTACTTGTCAATTTGTTCAATCCATGCCTCAACCTTCCCAACTTACACCGCAAGTGAGTCAACTTGTTCGAGTTGCATCCCAAATACAACCTAGTCCAACGGTATCTAGGACTTCTCAAATCCCATCTACCCAACCTCTTCAGGGTGCATTACAAACTCCACCTCTTGGTCAGTCCATACCTTATATGCAAGTAAACCAACCTGTGCATAACATGACACAGGTACCAACCAGTCAACCCAATATTGGAATGATGAAAAATCCATCTGGGCAACCATTCTAAGGAATTCCACAAATATGTTTTGGTAAAACTACTATACCACAAATGCCTTATCAAGTCCAACAGATCCAAGCTCAATTGTTCCAACCTTACCAAGTTTTTCATGGAACTGGATAACCTGGTTACAGTTATCTTGCTTATCAAAATCCTCCTTATCCTGGAATGAAAATACTAGTTGCTCAACCCATTCCATCATACCCAGGATACCCTCCACCACTGGTTAACCTTTATCCACAAGGTCAACCTCCACAAATGGACTTTAATAAATAGTTTCCATTTGTTGCAACAATTTATTTACCATATTTATCCTGGCTAATGAATGATGCCATTTTTCATTCTTCTTGGTGGTCGGCTATTCCTACCAAATTTCCAAGTGACATTATGAAATTTGACGTAAATTTTGGAGAATATCCATCCACTCAGTTATGACCTATAATTTATGGTGTTCATCCAACTCCTTAAAACAATGTAAACTTTGAAACGAGAACTGATACTGTTACCCGTTTTGTAGAGATAGAAAAAAAGTGACCCGATTTTGAAAAGGGGTGATATATAACACACATGTTTTTTTTAGAGCATAGTTTTTGGCACTATAATTTTTTTTTATGTACATTGCATTTTAAAATGGTAGTGATTTTGATGTTGATTTAAAAAAGTGGTAATTCTACACCATGCCCTTTTTTTAAAAGGCTTTTTTTTTTTTTTTTTTTTTTTTTTTTTTTACTTTTAATTTTATAATGTATGAAATGTAAATAGCTATTTTGTAAATTTAATAACTTTGGAAGTGGTCTTCTTCATATTTTCTTGTTTTTATTTTTATTTTTATTTTTTTTGTAGTGACGTTTTTATTGTTTTACATATTTAAAGAAGAAGGTCGATATTTGCATTTTTGATATTCTACATATTTATTACATCATTAATTAAATTTTCAATCCACATGAAATAATTGTCTCTAAAAAACATATATAAAAAAATATATAAAAAAGACAGAAATGAAAAATAAAAAACGTTAAAAAAAATTATCTCATAAACCATAAAAAAATTTGGGAAAAAAAAATAAAAAAAAAATATAAATATAAAATTAAGTAAGTAAAAAATAGAGAAATTTAAAAAAAAAAACATTAGCAAAAACTAGGGAAAAAAAATAAAAATTAAAAACAAGCTAGTTTAAGAGAAAAAAAAAAAAAAATTAACGGGAAAAGAATTTAAAAACTAGTAAAATTAATATTAAAAACAAAAACAAAAATTAACTCAAATTATTTAAAAAAAAAACCCAAAAAAATATAAAATTTACTTAAAAAAACAAAAAAAAATATAAAAATATAAAAAAACAAAAAAAAATTAACATTTAATTTTTTTTTTTAAACAATTTTTTTTTTTAATTAAAAAAAATTATTATTATTAACTTTTGTTTTAAAACAATTTTTTTTTTCTTATTTAAAAAAAATGATTAAAATTTTTTTAAACGAATTAAAATTTTTAATTTAAAATTCAAAAATTTTGAAAAATTATTTAAAAAATAAATTTAAAAAAAGAAAAAAGATTATGGATTTTTATATATATATATATATATATATAGATAGATAGATAGATAGATTTATTGAAAAATAATTATTATACTAAATTTTTTTTAAAACATTTTATTTTCTTATTTAAAAAAAAAATCATTAAAAAAATTATACCTATAAAAAATTTTAATTTAAAATTATATTATATTAAAAAAAATTTATACGTATAAAAAATTTTAATTTAAAATTTATAATTATTATTTAAAAAAAAAATTATACGTATAAAAATTTTAAATTTTATAATTTATAATTATTGTTTAAAAAATAAATTAAAAAAAAAAAGTTCGTTTTTCCCGCCCCCGGTGGCCCATGGTGGGTCGGCCACAAGCGGAGGGTCCGACGCGCAGGCCTAGCCACCACGGGCGGCCGTCCGATTCCCGGAATCGGATGGCCGCCCCCGCCGCCTGTGGTGGCTCGGCCACGGGCGAAGGGTCCTGCGCGAAGGCCCACCGCCCGCAGTCGTGCCACCACGGGCGGCCAGGGACGGGAAAAACATTTCTATACATATAATATTTTTAAAATAATAATTATAAATTTTGAAAGTCTAAATTAAAATTTTCGATACGTATAATTTTTTTTTTAAATTTAATATAATAATTATTTTTTAAATTAAAAAAAAAAAATTGTTTTCAAAAAATCCATAAATTTTTTTTCCTTAAATAATTTTTTAAAATTTTTAAATTTAAAATTAAAGATTTTAATTCCTTTAAAAAAAATTAATAATAATATTTTTTTTTAATAAAAAGAAATTGTTTTAAAAAAAAAAATTAATTTAATTTTTTTTGTTTTCTTTCCTATTTTAATATTTTTTTTTGTTTTTTTTTAAATAATTTTCATTATTTTTTTTTTTTTTTAATTTGAGTTAATTTTTGTTTTTTCTAATATTAATTTTACTAGTTTTTTTTTTTTTTTTTTCGTTATTTTTTTTTTTTATTGTTTTTTATAAACTAGTTTGTTTTTAATTTTTTTTTCCTAGTTTTTGATAATGTTTTTTTTTCAATTTCGCTATTTTTACTTACTTAGATATATATATATATATATATCAAATTATTTTATGGTTTATGAGATAATTTTTTTTTAACACTCTTTATTTTTTATTTTTGTCTTTTTTATATATATTTTTATATTTGTTTTTTTAAGTAATCAACATTTTAATCTTTTTTTAATTTTCTGTTTTTTTTTAAATCTAGTTTGTTTTTAATTTTTAATTTTTTTTTTTTTTTTCTATTTTTACCCACTTAATTTTTAGTTTATTTTAAATGTTATTTTTTCTTTTCCATATTTTGGTTTTTTTCTTTTTCTTTTTGCCAATTTTTTTTATGGTTTAGAAGATTTTTAATTTTTTTTCCATTTTTTTAAAAATATTTTTTTACTATTTATTTGCTTATAATTTTTATTTTTTTAATTCTTATCATTAATTTTGTTTTTTTTTACATTTTTATGATTGATTTTTTTTTAATATTTGATTTTTTTTTATTTTTTTTTTTATTTATTTATTTATTTTTTTTGTTATTTTTTTTAACTTTTTTTGTTTTGTGTTTTTCATTGTTTTTTTTTTTTTCATTAATTCTTTTAAATTTTAATCCTTTTTGGGGTCATGATAAAATATTTTACGCCATTATTTTGAAATGTTGAAATTTTACTTTTGAAAAAAAAGAAGTGTTTTCCCAATGTTTAACACTTTTCGTCTTGAGGGTGTTTTTTGGACAATTTTTGCGCAAAAATTTGGTTTTCACTGCCATTTTTAAAATATGTTGAAAATTTACCCAAGAAAAAAAAAGTTGTTATTCTAGCATCGACACTTTTTGTTTTTAACACTGTTTTTGATGTTTTCTCGAGGTTTTTTTGCCAGAGTTCCCATTTTGAGTTTATAGTTGCCGTTTCAAAGTTTACATTGTTTTAAATTATGATTCTATTCGTTTACGGATTTTCCAAATAACTCTTATTGCTATGACAACTAAGTGGTATGATGAACTACCACAAGCTTCATTTAATAACTTCAATGCCTTAGAAACGACGTTTCTAACCCATTTCTAATTTCCCATTCATTATGAAATTGGAATTGAGCTTTTGACCTCCTTGAAGTAGTTTGACTCCACCCATATATTTGATCATATTTATGAGTGGAGGCTTTGACTCCACCCTACTCCCTCCTGAAGGAATCACATGCTACCAATGGCATGGTTGGTTCCTTTCATTCGCACTCACTGAGAAAATCTTCTAATCAATCTAATTCGAAACTTGCTCCCACTATGACCAATCAAAACCTTTCTAATCTTGCTCTTGTTAGTACTTTTGAGATAAATGTTGTTCAATCCAATAAGGCAAATCTCAGCAACCCAAAAGTAAGAAAAAGAGTAAATGAAAGAATAAAAAAGAGAACCCTCCCTAGGAAAAGCTGAATAATTAGTCTCTCTGACGAGAAGTGAAAGCCTCGTCACCCATGCCTTATTTTTAATTATGAACATTTCACAAAAGTTTGTCCACATCATGTAGAGATCAATATTTTTTGAAAGTTGCATCCATTTCACCTTCCATTTTCACAAACCCTTCCCCATACAGGGAGACAAATACGGTTGTGCGAAGCCTATCCTCCTCTTCCCAGGTGATGATGTTAAGTATTATTAGAAATATGGTGTCTTAGTGGCTACAAGGAAGAAGGACTATCGATATTTGAATCCTTCAACCAGAAATCTTAAATGATGCAAAATCCATCTCGATAACCATTCCAAGGAATTCCACAAATACATGTTGGTTGAACTAGTATACCATAAATGCCTTATCAAGACCAAAAGATCCAAACTTAGTCATTCCAACCTTAGCAAGGTTTTCATGGAACTGGACAACTGGGTTACGATTATCCTGGTTATCAAAATCCTCCTTATCCTGGAATGCAAATACCAGTTGCTCAACCCATTCCATCATACCCAGGATACCCTCCACCATAGTTAACCTTTATCCACAAGGCCAACCTTCACAGATGGACTTTAATAGATATTTTCCATTTGTTGCGACACTTGAGTTACTAGATTTATCCCAACTAACAAATGATCCCATTTGTCATTCTCCTTGGTGGCCGACTATTCGTACCAAATTGTCGAGTGACATCCTGAAATTTAATGGAAATCCTGGAGAATATCCATCATCTCATGTTATTACCTATGATTTATAGTGTTCATCCAACTCCTTAAATGATGATTCTATTTGTTTATGACTATTCCAGAGAATTCTTACTCATACGACAGCTAATTGGTATGCTGAATTACCATGAGCTTCATTCAACAATTTCAATGCCTTGGAAACCACGTTTCTAAACCATTTCCAATGGACCATTTTCCAAATAGGTAATTGACTTTATGATTTGTAACCCTCATTCGGCAAAGGGGCATGACTACATTATCGTTGTTGTAGACTACTTTACCAAATGGGTTGAAGCAATGCCTATGTTTGACAACAATGACAAAATTGTTGAATTTTTCCTTTTCTATCATGTTATTGCCAGATTTGGTGTGCCTCAAGCCATCATTACTACACGATGTCTAAACTTACTACCAAGTTGGGCCTTCAGCATGATAGCTCAACTCCCTATTACCCACAAGCCAATGGGCAAGTAGAAGCCATTAATAAGGTTTTGAAAAAAATGCTCCAATGCATGGTAGGGATCCATAAGACAAATTAGGCCACTATTATTTTTCTTCTTTATGGGCATACCGAAAATTTGTCCACACAACAAATGGATTCACACCCTTTCAGTTTTTGTATGGTCTAGAAGTAGTTATCCTGATTGAATGTGAGATTTCATCCTTAAAACTAGCCATCAAAATTATTCCCGCAACTTTCATAGAAGATCATTTCTTGCACCTAGCTCGCTTAGATGAGACCCAACGCGACACCGCAATGACCAATGAGCCTCACAAAATATGTTTCAAAGCACAATTTGACCAAAATGTTAAACCTTGTTCTTGCTCAGAAGGTGACCTATTCCTTTTATATGTCCAAGAAACTAACAAATTAGGAGCTGCCAAGTTTGAATCATTATGGTTAGGTCCGTATATAATCAAGCATAAGGGGCCTATGAACTGGTTGACTTTGATGGAATTCCTTTGGCGCAACCCCGAAATGGGTTGCACCTAAAAAAATACTATGCTTGAGATTTCTTCTACATAGTTGCTATGTACATACTATATAGGTTTGCTAGTGTGTTTACAGTGTGGTTTTCTAGAGTTTTCTACCGCCTCTTCTCATCTTGAATTTCATTTGATTTGTAGATGTCTCTATTTCATCAACTATATGTTGGTTATGTTGATGGTGCTAGTCATAGTACTTAGAACCTTTCTTTTGTAGCATGGGAAATCTATGATCATGGATGATGACTTAGTGAGTCTACAAGGGATTGGTATCAGTCACTCGTCTAATAATGTTTTTGATTATAGTGCAGTGATAAAATTGTTATCTGATGTTATTTCATGTGGCATTCACCATTTAGTTGTCATAATTGATTCACAACTTGTGGTACAACATTTAAATAATGTCTATTCAGTCAGAATTCCAACTTTATTATGCATGTTTTTAAGGGTTCGCCTCTTAGAATGACATTTTGATTACATCCAATATCAACATGTTCCTAGGAGTCTTAATACATTAACATATGCATTAGCCAATTATGTATTGGACAAAAATTTGCAACACATGTAAATACACAAACCATCATCATATATTGTGTAAGAGAGTAGAATAAAAGTAGAAGACATCCATAGATAGAAAACTGTATATAATGTTTAGCTTTACAAAAATTGTGTCAGAGATACATATGGTCACATGGCTTATAATATCAAAATATATGTAGACAAAATGTGGTTGAAAATTATTTTAGGTGACTAATTGCTATTATTCTCCTGATAGCATACAATTTCTCGAGAAAATATGCAGATTAAATGATTGATACGCTCTTGCACTCCTATCGTCTATCACTGTAGACAGATGGTGACCTCGTTAATCCCTATGTCTGGTATACTATGGGTCAAGCCCTCAATATGATTCTCAAACTCAGTAAGTATCTCCATAGTTTCGGGATCACCCATCTCCTCCTCTACTCCTACATGCTCAGCCTGCACAGCATGTGGTTGTGCTCATTGATCAATACGTGACATGCCTACTGGTTGAACATGTCCAACATCTGTGTGTAAAAAAAACCAATAGTTAGTCTTTGATACATAGAAAACATAAAAAATTGTAAAATCCAAAATACCAAAAAAAATCCAAAACGACTTTGTTTTACCTACATGACCCCATTACTCACCTTCAAGTAAAACAAGCTTAGGGTCTTTGTGCAAATAAACTCCAACATATGGGTAGTCATCGATCATAATTAACTTCTTTCATATCCATATAAAGAAATTAGGGGTAAAACTCATTGTAAGTGTCCCCATGTGACGAGAGATTAAATCTACCCATTTCCTCATACGAGACACTTAGGTTCCCATAAACTCACAAGATATCCGCTAAGGACAAAGTACTGGTATCCTCTCTAAGGAAACGGATAATATTACACAACCATATCTGAAGTTCGTGATTATTCCTATCTTCGAACAATTGAGTTGTTCCTTCATGTTGACTAGAACCCTTTCACACTAGTTAAATATTTTAGTCTCCAAGCACTCTAAAGCATATTGCAACTAGGTCTTGGTGCCTAAATGTAAAGTAGCACTGCCATCCAGCCAAGTAATAGTGAAAAGGATTGTCTTGAGAGGAATCCATGCAACATCCTTTATCTCAAGTTTCCCATTCTTGGTTATTTCAACACGAGGTTGACAATGAATGACATTGTAATCCTTCATTGTCTCCCGAATCTAGATAGTGAAATGGGAGATCCTTTCCATGACAACCTTGTCAAGAAGTATATATCCTCAAAATCTATCATGTCAGTGTGTACCCCAAACTTGAAGTACAATCCTTGTCTATCCTAGCATATGAAAAAATACTCCAGTAACTCTAATTAATCCCTCATGCCCAGAATCATGAAAAATTTGAGACCACAGTTTCTCAACACCTGAATGATTGTTGGGTCATTGGAAACAACCATATATTGAGCCTCATTCTCTCTTTCTCTCTAGGTAAAATCTGGTTAGTGAATATCTACAAAATAACATGGAAGAACACATAGAATCAACCATTCAAAAAATTTTGCGAGAAAAATCACTCAAAAATCAAAATTCTGGAAACCCTTTACGCCCATCACACTGTCTCTTCTTAGACAGAGTGATCCATCACACTCACCCCCATTGCTGAGTGCATTGGGTTGCCTTTATCAGTGTTTATTTTACTATCCCATTGTACGTCACAATATAGGAGGGGTGCGACGGGCTGAGGGAAACTTTTTAAACCAAAAAACTCAAAAATATTCGAGACAAATACGTGAAACGAGAAATGGAAACCATAGAAAAGAAGAGAAAAGATAGATCTCTTACCTATAATTTATGGTACTAAAAATGGTGCGCGGGATTGGTCACAATTAACTACAAATATCAAAAGTAAAAACCCACTCAGAGCTCACTCAACTAAGTAAAAATGAAAATGGTAAGAAATGAATTACTTTTTCACCTTTTATGGTCAAAATTAGTCAGTATTTTAATATATTTTGATATTTTTTTATATTTTGACCTAATTTTTACCATGTATCATATAATTTTAATCTTTTTGTGTTTTTTTTAGCAAGATAAAAGGTAATTGAAGGATTTAATGCTTATCATAAGTTAAATACAAGTCATTTTGATAAATGAGTACACTTTTATTGCTTTTTCAAACTCATTAAACCTATGAAAAAGAAACCCCTTGGAGTCCTCTTTCAACTCCTTTTAGACTCCAAAAACATGAAAATATTGTCAAGCACTTATCTTTTCTAAATTGTTAAATTAAATGAAAAGACATCTTCCCATTATAAGATTAACCCTTTTCCAGAATGGGATGGACTATTTACGAAAAATGAATACATTAGTCGAACATGACTAAAAGTTTCTCCTGGGTATTGTTTTATGCCTTTTCGACCCAAGAGTATAAATTTATGAAAAGGAACCTCTTGGAGTTTTCTTTTTTGCCTCTTTTTCAAACTCTCTAAACATGAAAAAGGAGTCAAGTTGTGCCTTCGCTAGACTCGTAAAATTATTAAACAACGATGGAATTGTTAAGCATGACAAGACCGAACCACTCCTTCTCAGGGTTTGTTAAAAATACTCAGAAGGATTCATTCAAAGGATGAAATTATAGATCAACCATATGTTATCCTCCTCAAGCTTATAAAAAACAGATAGGTACTAGCCAGAAATGGTTGGGAAATCAGGAAAATAGGGAGTTTTACCAATTAATAGCAGCGAGTTGCTCTTTAACATGACACTCTTTCACTTCACCATTGTGATTGCTTTAGTTTGGGGAATCTTCTTGCCTTACAGTTGATCAGATCTTCATCATGGTCTTTGGGTCAATGCTTCCAACTCCATTTAGTTTCACTAATATTTTCAAGAGAAAATGCCACCCTCATTTGAGATCTACTAAAATACCTTAAGCCTTACTTCATGTATGATTTTTTGAATCAACTTTGTATCAATTTTGTCTCAAATATTGATACCCATTTCTTCTTGTTGATGGGGGATACATCAAGGCCCTCCTACAATGGGTTGCTTCTTGTCCACATCAGCACATTATCTAGGAAGTTATCTTAGAAGTTCCCTTCAGTTCCTTGGAACTTGCATAGCTCAATGGTAAGTTTTCGCACTTCCGGCAAAAATATTTCATCATTGGCCTTCAACCGAGAGATTAGGTGTGGCGTTCAGCTTCATCTCATTCATTCACACCTCATGGATTGTACTACTATACCTTAAGGGCCAATATCATTATTGGTGGTGGATCTAGGAGGATCCTAAAAGAACAAATTTTCAAAGTCCTCAACATGCAGTGAAAACCAATCTCAAATCAAAGATCTTATCATTCTAAATCCAACAGCGTGAATGACACCTCAATGCGATATCGTATGAGAAAGTTATGACCCGTAGAAGTTTTTGTGAAATAACTAAAAATTTTGGAAAGGCGGGACCCATAGGATGAGACGTGATGCTGACATCAATAGTACAGATGCTGATGTCACCCATACAAATTCTAACATCATCATGATGACTTGCATGTATAGGTGGCAAGGGTCCAATCAAGAGATGACATGTCACAAGTGATGTCAGCAACCCAAGCAGTGGCCCAATCAACAATACTGATGAATTAGAAAACACCACATGGCACCCAATGAGTAGTCAACCAATATTAAAATTTGAAAACAAATGGTTGGACAACCGACAGCCAGTTAACCATGTCGACCAACCCAATGGTCAGTTTTATTATATTATATATATTTAAAATCACCAATGGTGATAGTTGAACATGTCCAGAGGGTCCACTAGCGTCGGTTCAGAAACAACACCAAACCAGAAAAGAAAACGTTAATCGACCAATCTCAGCGCTCAAGTGGGGTTTGACCCTAGGTCTCTCGAGACTTATTCTAGGGTGGTGCTAATGCGCCACAGGTGGTGGAACTTGATAGGTCTTCCCCTCCACCACTACTTAAACCACATTCATGCTTAACATGGGGGGAGGGACCCTGTGGCGCACTATAGGAGGAGAATATTCCTGGTATATTCTAGGAATATTCCTGTAGGGGAATCTTGCAGGGAATCTAAAAGATTCCCTATAGCTCTAGAGGTCACCAATAGAGAACATGGTCGACTTTATAGTCATTTTCACCATTTTCCACCAAGAATTCAACCGTGCAGTCTGTTTCTTCAGCAAAGGTCTAGATTTTCAGGCCATCCCTAGAAGTGGATGTATAAGGTGTCATTTTTTAATTTCATGTAATTTGATTTCACTGCAAATTAATGAAAGAGGCTTCCCCACATTGAGCAGGGCCTAGAGATGTATCCCACACTGGTTGAACTCCATTATTAACTTGTTTGTGTGCCTTCGTTCTCATGCTTTCTTTTGATTTCCGATTATTTTATTAGTATGCTCCATATGGTTACATGTTATTTTAAATGCAATTTTTCATGTATATTTGAAGTAAAATATATGGATCAAGTTTGGTATTAGAGCATTTATTCTCGATGCGAGTTTCATGAGTAAATGCTAACCACGAAGAAGCTCGAAAGAGGTGAAGGAAAACTCCAATCCTATGATCCTGAAGCAAGGTGTGCAACATGAAGACGGAACATAGCAGATGAGGTAGCTCAATTGGAATAAGAGTGAAATTATTGCAAGATCTTATTCACCATGGCAGAGAAAGTGGAATTTTTTTTTACAAAATATTAGAAGATAATGGTGAAGTTGGAGAAGAAAGAGTCAGATGACCATACCTTGGTAAACCAAAGAGAAGGAAGAGAGCCTCCTGGACCTCCCTCTCCATCTACCAATGACAGTTCTTCTCCCTCCTCTTCTCATCATTCTAACAGGAATCATAGGAATGCATCTAAAGAGCCATTTTTAAAGCTAGATGTAATGTTTGATTCTCCCACATAGAATGGAGAATGTAATGCAGAAAATTTAAACAATTGGATGAGACATATCGAGGTCTATTTCTGGATTCAACATATTGATGAAGATGAGGTCAATATCCAATCAACATCTCTTTGGCTGAGTGGCACTACTCTCGTCTGGTGGGAGAGCAAGCTACAGAAAGGTAGCAAAAGTTTTGGTAATCTCCTTTCCTCTTGATCCAATTTTTTTTCTACATTAAAAGACTAATGCTATCCTTTGGGTTATTGAAAAAAGGCTTTAATGGAATGGAAATACACAAGACAAGGTAAGGGTCAAAATGTGCAAAGATTCACAAAATAGCTTAGAAAAAAAGCTTTAAATTTGGGCATTCCACTTGATTCACTAGAAAATGTAACAAATTATATTGGTGCTTTACATAGTTACATCAGGCATTCTTTGTTGTTATTTGAGCCTACTACTATTGATGTGGCCAGTGTGAAGTCCATTCACCTTGAAATCCGGGGAAATAATGACAAAGCGGATCATCCCAAGAAATCATCTTTCAAATCTCATAATGGCAAGTTCAAAGGAAAAGGAAAGGGAAAGGAAAGAGAACGAACACGAAGGAAAATACAACCAAGAAAGAATAAGGAGAAAAACCATCTTGAACACATTATAAGAAGGAAGGCCATGATGATGAAAATTTTTGGAAGTTTCATCCAGAGTTGAAGCCAAAGAGATTTGGTAGAAAGGGAAAGCAAAAGATGGTGGCAACCATGCAATGTGACTTTGGATCTGACTTTAGTGACGAGACACAAATCACAATAGTGGGCATACAACGTAAACCTTTCTCTTCATGCTAATGAAAATACTGAAATGCATGCAAGTACAAGTTATTCAAATGAGTCTCTTGTCAATTTACAAAAGATGACTGAATTGTTCCATATTAGAGTTTTGATGAAACATACTAAAGTGGAAACTTTGTTTGATCTGAGCTCTCAAGTAAATTTGATTTCAGAATCCTTGGCTAAGAAATTAGGGTTAGAGACCAAGACTCATCCAAAACCCTACCCTCTTGGTTTGGTGTGTGAGTGATAAAGACAAATTACATGTAACCAAATAGTGTAGGGCTCGATTTGTGATTGCATCCAAACTTGTAGATGAGGTTGGTCTTGATGTTGTACCTTTGGATATCTGTGGCATTGTATTAGGGAGTCCATATTTGTATGAAAGGAAAGAATTTTTCTTTTGCCATGAAAACAAGTACCATCTCACGAAAGTGGTGAGTGCTAGTATTGTAGCAAGAATGCTGCAACTCCTGGGCTGCCAATTTACTTTTATCAACCCGGTAGTTCATAACAAACTTGGAAATGTCGGTGTTGTATGTACAAGTACTTGTTCTTACTGCAGGTTGTCACTTGGTCAGCCAGCACAAGATCACTAGGAGCTCAAGCCAACTTCTATATATCTCAGAAGAAGCTCTAGATGTGATGAAAGAAAGAAAGATTACTCTACAGAAGCTATGCTAATTGCAGAAAGGAAAAACACTAGAATGTGAAGCAAGACCTAGTAAACCCTAATTAATAAGCTAATTCTACTTTTACCAAAAACACTATGAAAAACATGAAAGAAATGCCATTACCTACTCAAGAAAGTAAACAACATCTAACCATGCTATTTCTGGAAGTAAATAAGCAAAAAACATATTTTTGGATTTTTATGTGTTTTTATGTGAATTTGACATGCATTTAATTTATTGTGTGTCTGTGGAAGTGAGCAGGTGGTGTTGGAGGGTGGTTTTGGAGCTTGGGAGGATAGAATATGGTGTGGATGGGTACTATGAGGTCTTAGGTGGCCTTCTAGAGGCTTTTCCCACACTCAGCCTTCAAAAGAAAACCTACATGAAAAACTACAGGAGGAAAACAGGGAAACTATAGGAGGCCTACAAGAGGAGGCCGAGAGCAATTTCCACTATTTTGAGGGTGTGATAGAGGGTGTAAAAGGTGGATGAAGGTTGGGGTGAGGTGTTAGAGTGCCTAAGGTCGACCATGAATCACCAGGAGAGAGAAAGATGATTGGGTTTGCTCAAGGGGAGAGGAAGAAGTTCTATGAAAAATGAAGGAAACTAAGGTAGAATTGAGGTGAGGTTTGGGAGACCTGTAGGGCATGGATAAGATGGGGGATGTGATTGTTGATAAGCTAGCCTACTGTTGGAAGAGATCTGCTGCATAGAAACTGATAGTCAACCAAGAAGATCAAGCAAAGAATGAAATGAGTGCATCTAGAAAAACAGAGTTTTGCATTAAGGTGGTCTAAACTATGATCTATGAACGAAAATGCTGAGAAATGCTGCAAGAAAGAAAAGCATGAAAGAGGACTATTGCAAATTAGGAAGTGAACATGATAAAGGATATCTGAAGTAAATAAAAACTGGACTATGAACCTACTAAAGAGCTGCAAACACTAGAAGTCCTATGAATGAGGAAAATTTGTGTTTTTGGGGCAGCAAGAGAGCCTTTGCCTCAAATCATGGTCCTAGAGGGAGGAAGAGAGGCCAAGGCATTATTGCTAGCCTTTTTAATCTTTTCTGATTGCTGCTTAACCTACTGCAAAAAGCACAAATGGAAGCAAACTACCGAATCATCAAAAGCAACCTATTCTTAACTACAAAAGAAAAATTAATCTAACAACAAATTAATCTACAAGCTGAAGTAAAGCATGCAAATACAAGTAAATAGAAGCTTGGCTACTTGGATTGGGCCTTAACCCAAGAGATTCAGCCCTCTGAGATAACTCAGTGCTAGCTCAAAAAGGATTCCATCTTCATTATTAGAAAATAGCAAGATTACATGAAACTATCACAAAATAATAAGCTCGAAATTTGTTTACATAAGAAAAAAAATCTGACCCTAGTGAGGCCCTAGGCCTCTCTACTTATACATCTGAAGCTACCAACAACTTCCTTAAAATCAGGGAGGCTTGGCTCCAAAAACTCGAGATAATTATCAGTCATCCTCCACTTGCTCGGCTGCCTTTTAGTGCATGATTTGGCTGCTTGTACTCCGAGCTGAATGAAGGGGAGTTTGAAGTGAGGAGTAATAAATGAGGGGGATTCCCTCCTATAAGTCCTCTCCTCTGTCTACTTCGAGTTATTGCTACCATTTGACCATTGGATCCTTGACTTTGAACTCGAAATCCATCAATAATCTATATTAAATACATGTTAGACCACATGACATCATAACTAACTCAACTCACTCTATAAGCATAAATATAATCAGAAAATCATACAATAAGCTAAGAGAATGGTTGATTTGACTAGGTTAGGAGGTAAAATGAGCCCATATAATTACCCATTTATGAGGCTCATCAGAAAGATGAGATGGAATAAATTGTTAGGGATCATCGTGCCAAGATCAATTCAAGTCTTGTAAGTGTAGGTCAGATGAAGAGATTAATTAATTCCAGCAAAGGGTGCATGCTCATGGTTCTAAGAGAAAAATATGCAAAGGCATCTGAAGCTTTCCAAGGTTGTGATCCCACTCATAAAAAAGAATTGTATGAAACTGTTTCTAACTATAATGGGGTTTTTCAGGAACCAAGTGGGTTGCCTGCAAAGCGTGAGATCCAACATCAAATTCATTTGCATCAGAATTTTCCTTTACCAAATATTGGTATGTACAGCTTGTGAGCCATTGAAATGGAGGAGATAAATAAATAAGTGTAGGAATAGCTGAACGAAGGGGTCATAAGACCAAGTTCTTCTCCATGTGTCTCACCCATTGTTTTGGTGTGAATGAAGGAAGACACATGGAGGATGTGCGTGGACTACAAGGCACTCAACAAAATAACGGTGAAGAATCGGTACCCTCTCCCTCGTATTGACGATTTATTAGACCAATATGTATGGAAGACTGTATTCAAGCCAAAATAGGGTTTGTTTGAATGGATGGTGATGCCATTCAGATTTTGCAATGATCCGTCTACACTCATGAAGGTGATGAATGACTTTTTCAGACCTTTGCTTGATGATTTTGTACTTGTGTATCTTGATGGCATTCTTGTTTTCAGTAAAACTTGGGAAGATCATGTGAATCATGTTAAAAGGGTGCTTTATGTTTTGAAAAAATAAAAAATGTATGTCAAAATGTCTAAGTGTGAATTTGGTAAGACCTATTTTGTTTACTTGGGTCAGATTGTTGGAGATGGACATTTAAAAATCGATCCTTCTAAAGTTGATGTGATTATAAAGTGGCTTAAACCTACCAATGTTACATAGGTTCTTAGGTTATTTGGTGCAATAAAATACTAGAGAAGACTCATTGCCAACTTCTTTGTCATTGCATCTCCCTTGCATGCTTTGATGAGTGTGAAGAAAACCTTTCAGTGTGGAAGAAAGCAACAAAAAGCGTTTGATACACTAAAAAAGAAGATCAGTACTGCACCAGTTTTGGCCTTACCTAACCTCCAACATCCTTTTGATATTGAGATGGATGCTAGTGGGTATTCCATGGGAGATTTGTTGATGCAATAGAGGAAGCTTGTATGTTACCATTCAAAGACATTCTCCCAAGTTGTTGTGAACTATCCCACATATGACAAGGAGTTGTATTCCTTGGTCCAAAGCATGAAGAAGTGAAATCACTATTTGACTGGCAAGGATACCATCATTCACACAAACCACCAGCCCTTGCAGTACCTACAGTCACAAACCAAGCTTCAACATGCACGCCATTTTAGATGGATGTGGTTTCTTCAGCAGTTTCATCTGGTAATAAAATAGAAGAAGGGAACTAGCAACAAAGTGGAAGATGTGCTCTATCTTCCTCCTATTATTGCATTTATTGTTTTTAAAAATGCTTCATTATCTTTTGAAAGTGATGATGAACAATATCTTGTTGATGAATATTTTAAGGAGAATTATGCAAAACTAACTCATGCATCACCGACAAGACCAAATCCCATGTTAGTTACATATTCCAGAAAATGAAAGGAAAATAAGAATTCCATCAAAGTTAGTGATCACATCAACTATTAGTTTAACCCAACATTCATTTAACAAGCCAATTTCCTCATCCATATCAACTTAAATTCTACTCTGTGTGTGGGCCCATTCAAGTCTAGTGTTGGACCTATGTTCTAGTACCAATCTATAACACCTCCCACCCCTTTTAACCATCTCAAGTTGTGGGAGGGTTACCCCTTTTGACCTGGTCTCCAAGGTTTATTATGAAGGTTAGGTTACAACAACCTCTTTTTCTCAAAGTTTTTGAATTCTAAAAATAATGCCACCATTTCATTCAACCCGTTGAGAGATTTTTGGTGATATGAAATTTACCTCAATCTAAATCCTCGGTAGAAATTTATGCTCCTTAGAAAGTTATCCCATTAAGGATGGCATGCCATTAAGAGAAATGTACATGGCATCCATGTGGCCATGCCTGGACCACATGGTGCCACACCACTACCATGTGGGGGTCCACATGGCATAGACATTGTATCAATACAACATTGTTGTACCAAAAAGATATTTTATACAAGAAGCTATTGCTCCATGGATTCTGCCTAGAATCTATCAGACTGTGTTTTCGAAGAGTATCAATCAATCCAATCCCATATGAATGCACAAAAACATGGAAATTACACAATGTGGAAATGGAGCCTACCCTCTAGCTTGAGAGGTTGTTATTTGGTGTTGTCATCTTGAAAGATTCACTAGTTGTCATCAATCCTTGGTTTCTAATGTTGAGAACTTGCACACATGCAAAAACAAGATCTACTAAACCAAATACCTTACAAAACCCATAAGCATTAACATAACCTAAATTTAATATCTAAAATGAATTAGACAAGAGAAACCAATAGGATGTGAAAGGAATGAGCTTTTCATTAACATGCCAAAATAAATATGATATACCATCAATATATGAGCAATCCTTCTCAACTTCCAATCTTGCAACCTTCTAGATCAGGGACAATCTCTAGGAACATAAAATTATAGTAGAGTTCTCTCTCTAATTTTGACTAACTCTTCTCCTCTTAAAAGGTTCATATTATATAGGCCTTTTTCACTCTCAGGGAGGATGTATATGGAAATCTAGGGACTTTATAAGTTAGGAAACTTCTACAATAATTGACCCCTAGCCAACTCATGGACAAGTAGGTTGAGTTGATCACCTTGGGAATGCCAATATATAGAAGTTTCACTAAAGATGCACTGAGTAATAGGTAAGCCTATGTCTGAGTTTCCATGTTGTACATTACATGATAGATTTTGAGAACAAGATGATAGAATTTTAGGAGTGCCTTTGCTGCTAAAGAGGGAAAACCAAGAGGAAAAGTTATGCATCAGGGTTAAAAAGTCAAAGGTCTCTCTTACTAAATCAAGGTGGGTAGAACAAGCCATAAAAGATGCCCATTAATTCATTAGGTTAGAAGAGAAAATAATGGCTGAAATGCATAGTAAAAATATAGAGTTCAAAATGGAAGGAAGGTGTAAGGACTAAAGAGCTTAATCATAGCAACTTTGATACTGAAGTCTCAACCATGCTAATATCATCCCTCAGTTTGGCATACCCATGCTTGAGCATAAAGAGAAAATGAACATGGATTCCAACGATACATTACAAATCCATTGCATAAAATGCTAGGACATGGATATGAGGAATACATAGTGGATCCATGTGATAAAACAAAATATGATAGCCACCAATAAATAGAACATGGATCTATGTCACAGTATACATCGGTAGGGCTATGGACACATATAAGAGAAGTTCCCCAATGTATCTCTCAAAGTACTTCAAATGATACATAACTCCAATGCAACTTGGGAAGGCTGACATATAAAAGTGAAATGTCCCTAACCCAAGATCATCTAGACAACCCCATTGGTACAAATTTGCATTATGAAAATAGATGTGTTGATGTTAAGCATGGTATAAACCACCTTGATTATTGGTCATTGAGGTATATTGTTAATAATGTGATGGGACCCAACAACGATGAAAATGGACCCAAAGGTACCTAGAATAGTCCACTAAGCTAAATAATTGAGCTAATATCAAACACTCATAGACTTGACCGATCAAGACTCAATGAGGTAAACCCACTTTCAATCATAAAGAAACCTGCCATTGAGGTCTACAAGCTTCATTGTACTACTAGTTCCTAGATCAAGCTCCTGGATAATGAGTTGAAACCAATAAGAGAAGATATGTCTAAGGAAAGTCTTGACATATCCCTCATCAATCAACATGGAATACATTGAGAGATGATGTGAATTGGATGAAGTCATGAAATACACTTAACATGGGGATGACCAATACGTGAAGGTCAACAAGCAATATAGATGGTCAATAGAGGTTGAGACACCCCTTGAACATATAAGGATAAGAAAAAAAATGACTTGGAAACATTGACTAATGAGCACCACATGATATTGTTCAACAACACAAGAGGCTTTGAGGCATGCTCCATAGTGATTGTAAGAGTAAATAGCTAGAGGAGTAAACAAACTCATATATATGGTACGACTCCTTAGAAAGATAAAACCTAGCTGTGAGGAAATGATGTAGATTGGTGCCATGTACAAGGGTTATGTGAGTGGAATTTCCATTTTGACTGAAAATTCAAGCAAATGAGATCCCTTCCCTATTCTTTTTTTCAGTTTCATGTGAAAATTTCAACTCTATTGCAAAAATTGGAAATTATTTTTCTAACTGATTAACATTAAGTGCAATTTATTTACTACCACAAACAATGAATAAAATCACAAGAGCAATTTTCACTATAAATATGTTGCAGAATGTTAGCACTCTGTAATTTCCCTAGGTTGAGGAGAGAAATTCAGAGGTAACCACAAAGCACTTGGAAGTTGGAATCTAGCCCTTCCAACTTCAAAGAGGGCTCTCTCTGTTTAATCACTTAGATGCTAGGCTAGGTATGAAGCTTAGTGGGTATGAGTTCTAAATGTCTGCTGGTAGAAAAGAAAAGGAATCCATTGGGCAACACAATCAATAAAGTTGATGGTTTCCAGTGAGAGGAAAAGAGGAAGAGGGATCTTATACATGAGCAAGGTAACTAGTGTGCAAAAAAAATAGCTAGCACAAAATTCAAAAAAATGTAGGGTTCCTAGGTGTTCTCTGATCACATGCATGGAATTTTGGAAATCATACAAAACCAAGGTTTCAGACAAGACAAAAAATTTCACCTGGATGGACAATTTGATCCTCGTTTTGAAAGAAGAGAAAAACCTATGGGTGTACAAAGCAAATGTTTGTGAGTGCAAAAAATTCCCTTGCTTCCTTTTCACAGCGATCTCCAAACTTTATGTAGCTTGCTTCTGATAAAGAAATGAAGAGTTGTGTGATTTTTTTTGAAGATAAACCATGCATTCAAACTCCTAAGGTGGCTGAGTGCAAATTTGATGGGCGATGATTGTGATTTGAACTTGAAATGATGAATGCGCAACACCTATATTTCTAACTGTTGTACCGGTAATGATGTCATGGCTGATCAAGATTTTTCACCCTAACTAACTCAAGATACTCTACAAATATGTGCCCATGATGGCAAGGCATGAAAGCACAACCTTGCTCATGATCTCTTGATGTAACTTTACCTTAGACGTACTTAACTTGACCCCTTAGGATATAAAAGACCATTTTTGTGATTCTTCACACACTTTTCCATAATAACAATGATTAATGAAAATTTTATTCTAAATTGAGACTCATAGCTTGATCTTATACCAGATCATAGCCAAAACTTTATACATTTTTCAAAAAAATTAAAAGACAAAACTTGTTTTTTGACTACTATGAATATAGGATACTAACACAAAAAATGAAATACTAGAACTGAGAAATACAGAGCACACACAATAAAATTTACACCATTATTTTTGGACAAATGTCCCCAAAAAAAATCCAATTTGGGAAAATTGGTGCAGCTATAACACTCTCCTTCCACACATACCCAAGCTAACCGGTCCACAGGGATAAATATGTGATGAGGAGTTACTATGATATGACTTAACCTCCTAGATCACCTTAAGGAAGTGTAATTGAAAATCCAAAACCTTACTGACCTTCCTCACGTGCTATAGGACCCACAGGAGCTAAACCACCCCTCCAAGTGCTGAAACCTTGTGTCAAATTTCTTTTTCACTAACAAAAATCCTAGTTGCATGCACAAGCATGCATCCATGTGACTGTAGGTCTCCATTCTCTCCCATAATCATGCAAGGGAGAGACTATAGTCTTCTTCAGCCTATTTTGTGCCTGCTACTACAAGATTTGAGCCACATTTTTAGGGGTAGTATATAGACCACTGACCACAAATTGATGAGACTTTCCAAGACAATAAATGACACCGAGAGAAATCCTCTAACAAAAAAATTGATCAAGGCGTTGACCTAACCAAGCCTAACCATGGCAGACATTTCGTCAAACACATGATGAATGTGAAATCTAATTCCCTCTGATATTAGCTTCAATAACATCTATTAGGTCATGCATTTGATAACAAATCACATATTCATTAAACATGTCAAGAGCCATAAACAATAGACATGATATTACTAACATATAACCAACATATAACCATCATATAAACCGGAAATAACGAACATATAAACCATGGAAAATCAGCCATAATATCACCATCATAATAAATACATATTCTCATAGATCACACTAGAAAATACCTCTTACTAACATATGAAATTCCAACCAAGTCAGGGACTTCCACATACCACCCCACCATAGACTAGGTAGAACCAAATCTTCCTTTCAGCCTGTCACCCCTGTACCAAATTCCAAGCATGAATATGGGATCTCATGGAATAACAAAAGAAAAACAAAACTAGGGCTTCTAGAAGCCAAATTGCCTCAACCCTCAACCAGTGATTCCACCTCACAGTCCGAAATCACTAACCATCACTAGATCGGTCTCTACCCAAGATGTCCAAGGCTCTAGAGAATTTGTTCCAACCTAGCTCCAAGACTAGTAACTTAACCCACCAAGGGCTCAAGAGCATTTTTCCAACCAAGGCTTCCAGGACTAGTAACTCAACCCAAGTTGTTATAGGGCTTCTGGAGTGTTTATCTAACCAAGGCTCCAGGAACTAGTAACTTAACCCACAACCATAAGGAACATGAGAACCAATGAAAAAAAAATATAAACCCACAACACCATGGCTATCTAGGAAATGATAAGGGTAGGAAAACCACTACCAATCCAGGAAATCCTTCATGCCAATGACATATCATAACCAAGAAACCACATGCATGTGCCATGCATGCCAAAACTAGCAAGGAAATCATACATGCAATTCAGTACGTGCAAAGAAATCCATCTATAGCTATTGATCCCATTGTCCCCTTACACTTTACTAATTTTCCTTTGCCTTCTTGCTCCAAATCCCAAGTATGCCACACTCCTCCAAGAGTGATCCAAGAAAACTGTAAGTGAGAAAAGGTATGAGAGATAGAATAAAATAGAGAGTTCCAAGCTAAATTTGAAAAAATCTTATGAACTGATCCTCAGAAGCATTTTTACCATTGAGGCCTCTATTTTCTTCATTTTCCTATATTTTTCTTTCAATTTCATCCTCATGCAAATTTGTGACTCTTCACCTTCCTTTTCTCCTATTTTCCTTTATTTCCATAAATAAAATGCCAATTAATGCCTCTTTTCCTTTGCCAATGTCCTTAGCCTTAATAAACTGAAAGTGACACCCATTAAGATTTTTTTTCCACCATTCATCTTGGAATACGTGTCCCATGACCTTGGCCTTATTTATTTTTTCACACAGAAAATCAACTAGGGCTATTACAGAACCCTCTCCCTTAGGGGAACACCATCCTCAGTTTTCAATGACACCTATCAACCAACAAACCACTGAAAAAAACATACTTCCTATGGATCTTTATAACATAGCTCGTACAATGACCACTACTGAAAAACATGACAAACGTATTGTTTCATGGAGCTTTATAACAAAGCTCATTATGATATTTACAATAATAACCACATATAATCTCATGTACATTTGCTTCAGAACAAATAAACATGTTGTATATGGAGCTTTATAAACATAGCTCTATACAATATTTACAATAATATACACACATAAATATCCACATTTTCTCAACCAACAAATAAACGATACAATGCCCATATCAACAACAAGGGAGTCCAAAGGCTCACCCTCCACCCTCAAAGTAATACAAGGATTTGCTTCCTTCCTAGGAAGTCCAAAATCCACTTCCAAGGTCCAAGATGCATCCAATGTTTAGCGCCACATACTTGTGCTACTTGTCCCTTAGTGAAAAATTACTGGCTCATTGTTCTAGGGTACATTCCCAATGTGCATCTGATTCAATCTAGCAATGCTAATGGGAAAAAAAATCCACCCTTGACCTTCCCTTCTCTACTACACAGTCCCTCGGCCAATCCATTCAACCCCTTATGCGTTATCACACACCTTCCAAGTTCTGCATGCATCCCCTTCTCTGCTACACAGTTCATGAGGTGACCCCTCCCTTGGCAAGGTTTCCTCACATCCGAAGGTCCAAAAACCAAGGCATATACCTGCCTTAAAACCATCATATTGGTGATAGTATGCTCATGGAAATCAAAGGACAATATTGGGTACCAGTGTCCAATAATGGTCCTTCTCCTGAAGTTCTTTACCAACATACTGCTACCATGTTCCAATTCCTTTTGTCATTGTTGCTAATGCTTGTAGTGAGTTTTAACCACCCAACTGGGCATTTTCATGTTTTCCTGTACCAAGCACATAACTTCCATTTGATTTAAAATAAATACAAATAAATTGAAATCATACCTCATTGTTGGCCCATCAATGAAGTACACTTTCCATTCTGTTTACTGCCTATCACAATAATTCAAACTAGCATTTTTTACCAAATCATCATGTATAAACATATCACATCTGGTTAGCTCAAAACTCAACCATCATAAATCAAGAATCATGAACTGCATGCAAACATCATAACCTAGAATTATATGTCACATGTATCCATCATAAACCAAAATCATAGACCACATGCATAATCAAAACTAAAATAAAATATTGATACTCATCCTTCAATCGGTTCTTTGCTTCTTCCCTTATCCTTGTCCTTTCTGTACACACACCGGATTGGTTGCCAAACCCAGCAAGCACTCAATATCTTCTCTTCTCTTCAATCAGTACACATACATACAATGCACATCATACAGATACACCCACACTCAACGCACAACACCACACCATACATACACCTACACCCAATGTACAAATGTACAACACAACACAATACATACACCTACACTTGGTGTACAACACAATACATATACATGCACAGAGAATAGTGCAATAAATACATGTCATGATACAACGAATACACAATGCACATAACACAATACCACACATATACAACACAACATGTATGACGTGCACATAGCGCCACTTGCACAACGTGTACACATCACCACATGTACATGGCGTTGTCTGCACAATGTGTACAAAACACCACATGTACACAACATCACATGCATCACATGTACACAACACCATATGCATGGCATGTACATGGCACCACCTGCACATAACACCATATGTACAACATGTACAAGACACCACCTACACACAACAACCATATGTACAACATGTACACAACACCACATGGAAATAACACCTTATGTACATATTACCACATATACAACATGTACATAGCACCATATGTACACAACATCACATATCCAACATGCATACAACATCATCTGTACATAGCACCACATATCCAACATGCGCATAATACCATATATACACAACAACGTATATACAACATGTAAACAATGCCCTATGTACATAGCACTGCATATATAAAACGTAAACAACACCATATATACACAATAACGCATATGTAACATGTACATAATACAAGTACTACACATCCAGAGACCACACAATGTATATAAAGCAACCTTAGTTCTAGTGTCTTTCCACTATCCATGCATGTCCCAGCATGCCACAAATCGCACTGCTTTCATTCCGTTGATGTATCCCTTACCATTACCTATCATAGCATAAACATAGAAATAGTGCAAGAACATATTATCAATCATATCCACATAATACTTACCTCATTTATCTATCAGGACTACTCTTCTTACTCGATTCCTCATAAGACCAGGAACCCCTTCATGTCATTCACCTACATAATAAATCATTCCTCCACAAGAATGATTCATGATGACCCTATCAGATAGTTACATACATATGTACATACATATATATAAACATTAGCATAAAAAAATCATGATCCCTTACAACCATGTCAGAAAAAGACAATATACATACATACATGTATACATATATAAACATTAGCATAATCATGATCACAACATAATTACCAGATATTGTAAGATCAAGGTTAACATAACTCCCTTTATCCTTACAATGCATGCACAACATTGAGGACAACAGTCCCCAACATAGAAATGGCATCTGGCACCTCAAATCCATTTAATTTACCTTTCCTGGTTACCTTCCTCATGACTGTCCCACCACCATCTATTTACCCCAATGGACTCAACCAATCAAACTGCCTATAATATTCTTACCTTCAATTTTCCTTTACTCATGCATTGAGCTTCATCCAGGTTTTAGATTACCTGTTGAGTTTCATTCATTTCTCTCGAGCTCCATTAAATTTCCTCTTTCCCAGCCAATTCCCAAGACCCTCAAAACATAAACGACAAGAACAAGAAACAAACAAGAAGAAAACCTTGAAAAAACAATAGAAATATGGTACCATAAACCAAACATAAACAAAACTACAAATCAAGTGCAAAAAAATCACAAAATACCAAAAATACAAAACTAGCAACAAACACCATGACTCAGTCCCCATGGATTCCCAATGCTTCGAAGGGAAAGCTCAACCCGAGCCTTCTTCAATATTTCATGTAAGTCACTTTTTCCATGCAATTCTCCGCATCATACTACTATAAACACATAACTATTAGTGTATAAATAAATATGACAATATACTAGTTATCTTACCTTGTTGCGCCAAGAACATTGCCTTATAACTGAACACATCCACTTCTAAAGGAAATCCAATTCCTTAACGAATCTAGCTATAACTGGAAACCAACTTTTATACCTATGAAATACATGTTCATGAATCTAGCACATATCCATATAATCTCAGATAAAATCAAAGTTAACAAGACTTCCTATATGCAAAACATTCATTTGTTTAGAATTTCAGTTTACAAACATAGCCAAAGGAATTCTCACCCAATTCCTTTCTTTTACCTTTTTACCTTGCTGCAATTGAGTCTTACTACGTGCTATCACCTCACCTAATTGTTAGTTACATAAAAAAAAAAAAAATTGTTACCTTGTCATGCTAATATCAGGCATGTGGCCCTGTAATTGTTCACACATGTCAATCACACATTCCAAATATTAAGACATTGTGTCTATTAATTTGAAATCAACCTTTGCTGAGACTAATAGCCATGACATACTGAACAGTCAACTCACAGTCATTAATCATAATTCTACAACTATCACCTGCTTACATTCAAGTACATATCAGTTGTATTAGCACATAATTTTATAGTACAACTATCTTGAAACAAAATCATTTCTTCATGCAATTTGACAGACACATGCTCATATCATGTAATTAATCAAACATTCAAACAAATTGTAAATGTACCATGTTAGATAAATCAACTAGATGACATAATCAAACACTCAAACACCAAATAGACAACATAATCAAACTCATACCTCAATGTATCTCAGAGGAGGCTATCACATCTGCACAAGTTAGTCTTGATTAGTATAACATAATATCATAAATATATCGATTCGTACTTGAATACCATGTTATGCTCTTGACCTGCGAGAAATTCTAGAATGCCAAATATGCGAAGTAATACAACCCAGAACACAGAATAAAATGAGAAAAACATCAAGTATTTTATTATTTAGAGATAAAAGCAATGTTCACTTGCCTCTTTGAGGGGGCAACCTCCAACAGAGCAGAGCTCGATTACAAAATAAGACTTGATGACCTTTCCTTTCTATCTATGACTATTTATAGCTAAATGACCTTCAACAACCTAACAACTAGTGGTCCTTTGCATAATATGGGTTAACCACTTTATTTATTAATTATGACCCATTGCAACTAACTGTGGTCCCTTTCTTAAATGCGGGTCAACCACTTAAAATTATTAATACGACCTTTATTGGCTCTTTAACTAACTATAACTATGACTCCAACCTATTACATAAATAAAGGGGTTAGGGTTGGAGCCTAACGTGCCCTCCCCCATGAAAAGAAGCCTTGTCCTCAAGGCTAAAGCTGCAGAAACTGCTGAAGAATAGTGGTTAGTTCCCAGGTCGCATCTTCTGGAGAGGTGTCTTTCCACTTGACGAGGACTTCCTTGATCATGAGGTGTCATTCTCGTCTATTGGGGACATGTTCAGGTTGGAGCCAGGGTAAACCTTCTTCATCCAATTCAGGTAGATTGGTTTGAATTATGAAATTGTTCCCCACCACTTTATTGAGGCATGATACATGGAAGACTAGATGGATTTTTGAAATTGGTGGCAAGGCTAGCTTGTAGGCTACTACTCGAATGCGCTAAAGCATTTGATAAGGTCCATAGAATTTTGGAGCTATTTTCTGGCAGCGCTTTTCTTTGAGTGATGTTTGCTTATATGGTTGCATCCATAGGAATACCTACTCCCCTTCTTGAAATGTGCACTCTAAACAATGCTGGTCTGCTTGTTGCTTCATTTGATTTTGAGCTTGATGGAGATGATCTTCGAGATGAGCTAGCATGGTTGCATGGTTCTATAGGAGTTGATCAACTGCTTGCACCTTAGAGCATCCAAGGATATAAGAAATAGGCAAAGGTGGGAGTTGGCCATAAACTGCTTCATATGGAGTCATCTTGGAGGCTTCATGATAGTTAGTATTATACCACCATTCCGCTAAAGGTAGCCACTGCACCCATTGATGTTGCTTTTCTGAAGTGAAACACCTTAGGTATGTCTCCAAACATTTGTTGACTGCTTCAGTTTGACCATCAGTTTGGGGATGATAGGAAGTACTTAGTTGGAGTTGGGTGCCTTGTAGCTTGAAAAGCTCTTGCCAAAAGTTACTGTTGAAATTCAGGTCATGATTAGACACAATGGAAGTGGGAATGTCATGTAGTTTGAAGATATGGTCCATGAAATATTGAGCCACCAAAGTGGGGGTAAATGGGTGGGGTAGAGCGCAAAAAATGAGCATATTTAGAAATTTTGTCCACGGCCAACATGATGACTGATTTGTTACCTGACTTTGGGAGAAAAGTAATGAAATCCATAGAAACATCCATCTAGATGGAGGCAGGGATTGGAAATGGTTGTAAGGTGCCTGGTAACTTGACTATTTCTCCTTTGTGGCGTTGATACACATCACATTCAGATACAAAAGTAAGAACGCCATTTTTCATGCCTATCCAAAAGAAATAACAATGAGTGCGAGCATAAGTCTTCTGAAATCCTACATGGCCTGTAGTGGGAGATGAGTGCAACTTTGCCAAAATGCATGTCTTAAGGGTGGATGTTAGCGATATAACTACTCTATCCTTATAGAAAAGAATCTCATCCTTCCAAGAGTAGCCAACTGAGGAATTAGGATCTACTCTCAAGTTATTAATGAGTTTGGAGAGAGAGGGGTGTGAAAACCATTCCTTGCGGGGTTCTTCAATCCAATCTGCTATGGGAAAAGAGATTGATAGTAGGGTGCCTTCATCCTCAAATTAGCGTGATAAATCATCCGCTACTACATTTCCACGCCCTTTCTTGTAAATTATATCATAATCATATCCCAAAATTTTCGCCAGCCACTTATTTTGTTGTGGTGAGGATAGACGTTGCTCCAAAAAATATTTGAGGCTTTGATGGTCTGTGCGGATTTGGAAACGCCGCCCCAATAAGTATGGTCACCAGGTATCCACTGCATGTAAGATGGCCATCATCTCTTTCTCATAGGAATATTTTCCTAGATGTTTCCCACTCAATCGTTGGATGGTGAAAGCCAAAGGTCGACCTTCCTGCAATAAGACAACACTAATACCAGTACCGGAAGCATCACATTCAATCACAAAAGATTTGGTGAAGTTGGGTAGTGCCAATACTGGAGTGGAACACATGGCCTATTTGAGATCCATAAACACCTGTTGTGCTCCATCACTCCAGAGGAATGAATTTTTCTTGAGAAGTTTAGTGAGGGGTCTAGCAATGCAACCATAATTGCGGACAAATTTGCGATAGTAGTTGGTGAGACCTAGGAATCCCCTCAAACTCTTCAAGGTTTTTGGTTGGGGCCAATATTGCATTGCCTATATATTTTTGGGATCAACCCTGACACCTTCATGACCCATAATGTGTCCTTATTCCATGCCAAAGGAGCACTTGGACAATTTAACAAATAATTTGTGATTCCAGAGTAGTTGCAAGAGCAGGTCTACATGTTGAATATTTTTTTCCCAGGTTAGGTTGTAGATGAGAATGTCATCAAAGAAGATGAGGACAAATTTTCTGACATATGGTTTTAGCAGGTGATTCATGAGGCTTTGAAAAGTGGATGGGGCATTATAGAAACCAAATGGCATGACCAAGAATTCATAATGCCCTTCATGAGTTTGGAAAGTAGTATTGGGAATGTATACTTCTTTCATGCGTATTTGGTGATAGCCAAAGCGAAGATCTAGCTTAATAAAGAATTAAGCACCATGTATTTCATCAAGCAGATCATCAACAATTGGGATAGGGAATTTTTCTTTGACAGTGAGCTTGTTGAGGGCCCAAAAGTCTGGACACATGCGCCATTCCCCATCTTTCTTGAGCACAATGACCACTGGTGATGAATAAGGACTGATGTTAGGACGAATAACACTGACTTCAAGGAGTTCCTTGATGATTTTTTCAATTTCATTATTTTGGGTGAAAGGATATCAATATGGGTGAATATTTAGCTGTTGTGCCCCTGGGACCAAAGTGATGCTATGATCATGTTCCCCTCTAGAGGGTGGAAGCTCTTTAGGTTTGTCAAATACCTACTGGTGGTAGTTTAAGACCCGTTGCATCTCAAAATGAATACGAAGAGTAGTGGTTTCTATGGCCTAGATGGCATTAAACTGGATGATAATTCCATGATGACCCTTGTTCAACAACTTCTCCATTTGATGTGAGCTGATGATAGAAGGAGCACTTCCTTGGAGTCCACGGTGTTAGTGTCGATATCTTCATCCCTCCGTTAGAGATCAAATCCTCTTGTTGCATTTCATATTAGGTTTCCCACCCAGTCATTTGCATTCCATTAGGCGCATGGATCGTCTGATGGTAGTGGCTTTCCTACAGTTTCCCTCATGTCATTTACCTACTGGTTCATGTCTGTTCATTAAAAAGCATATACAGTCTTCTTTTTATCTTAAAGATTGCAAAGGTTGTATTTAGGGTTTCATTGTCAATTAGGTCTAGGGTTTCATTAGGGTTTCGTCAAAAAATGTTTCAAAGTGTCTAATAACAACCAGCAGGCCATGAGGAGGTTTCAGCATCAATAAATTTCATCACCAAGTGTTCGAAAATGTGTTTTTCCTCAAAACTCTGTTTTGAGGAAAAAACAGAGTATTTTGCTTTTATTGTACAAAAATCATGAAATTTTGTTTTCTTCATTGTGTATCACTCCATCTGCAACCCTGGTTTCTTTCCTTAGCCCCAGTAGTTCCAACACCTGCAAAACAAGCAAAGCTCAGGTCATTTAGTTCATCACAAAACTCAAATGAAGTGAAAAAGTCCAAAAAACAGAGTTTGAAAATAAAGTCATTTTCAAAACATTATGAAAATGGGTTTTATGAGCCAAAAATTTAAAAGCTCCTTGTTTATAAGCCATTTCTTCATTTCAAGAGTTCATTTGCAAAATAGAAGCAAGGCAAAGTGATTTTGGTGAGCAAGTGAGGATATTTGGTGAAAATCGCTCCAAGTCACCGGCGCGGCGCACTAGGTAGGAGGCGCGGCACACTTACTAGGCGCGGCGCATTGGGCCGCATTTCTCAGTGCAAAAAGACACGGGCACGGCGCATACACTGAGCGCAGCGCATTGGGTTGGATGCACGGCACACACAGCCAGAGAGCCCGAAAACTGCCAGAACTTGCTCCAATCGCCCAAAATGCATGGATTGTCACTTGTCCAAGTAGGTTGACCCTTTGTCATTGCTCTTCATCCAAATTTGATGGTTGTTTGATGGTGTTTGTTGCATGGTGAATGTTTAAAGGAAAACAAACCCTATCTCTTCAAAATTTTCAAAGGAGATTGCTGCTAGGGTTTTGTATTGGCTGTTTTGCTACCAAGTATCCCCTCACCTCATCACTCCCTTATTTCATATTTTCCTTGCTTTCCCTATTCCCCAAATTCACATACCCCTAATTCACTAATCCCCTATCCCAAGTTCCCTTTCCCAAAATCCCAAAAACAAACTCCCAAACCCTAGCCCCTCCTAAATCATTCCCTAATTCCCTATTTCCCTAAATTACCCCTCCACAGTCCCTCATTTCACTATTTTCCCTTGGTGGCAGAGGTCAAACACATCATCAAAGACAATTCAAGACAGTTTAACACATCAGCACCTACTTATCCAAGACAGTTTATCTACCAGCAGACATGGCATCTGATCCTTCATATGATTATGAAGAGGAGACCCAAAGTGACTCACCTACAGAGGGACATGCACCCAGGAGGCCTCATAGAGGTGGCAAACACATTAGAGAAGAATGAACCACTCTTGCTGAATTACAGGCCTGCCCTCTTGCCATCTCTTGTTTCCAACATCAGTCATGTTATGAATTTTGTGAGAAGGTTGCTAGCATTCAGTTTCATCATGAGTTGGCTCGTTTGTTTGTGTTGCATTTACATGGTGATCAAGCCACTCTAGCTGGTGTCACTTTCACAATAACACCAGAATCCATTTCACTAGCAACTCGTATTCCCAACATTGGAGAGCAATGGAACAAGAGGCAGAAAATTGTCCGGCAGCATTATGAACCATACATCAAGCCCAACTTTTTGAGACAGCTCAAGAGGGTGTTTCCTTTTCGGTACCTCAAAGATGAATATGCTCCTTTAATGAAACTGATCATGAAGTATTTCGGCTGTGAGGGCCGGTTCTCCCATTTGTATACTTATCACATCAGGCTGTTGATGCATTTGACATTGGTATGGATGATGAACATCCCTTACTTCATGTGCCGAAACATAGAGAAGATGACCACCCTAGTACAGCACAAGACTCCTCAGCAGCAGTTCAACAATATTTACCATTTTGCTCTCATTAAAATTGTGGTCGTCCATTAGCTTAGCTTGCAGGGCATCACTTGGGAGGACTTCATTTCTCATGAGTTTTTTAGAGCTCCTCAGGGACCTTCACCAGCTTTTCATGAGACAGGTGGACCTTCTTATCAGCATGAGGGTCGTGAGACACAAACCGCTAGTGTGCCGGTGTTCATCACCTATCAGAAGGGCACTAGACGGTTGTTTGCAGCAGCAAAGCGAGTGTTATCTCCACCCAGGGTGGAAGGGGCCTCACTTCCGTCATCAGCACAGCAGGTTCAGGACCAAGGCAAGAGGCCACTACAGGAGGAAGTACCATCAGGTGAGCGGGAGACTGATTTCATTCTCATTGAGGGTGATGATACTGATATGGGCCCGCAAAGCACAAATCTTAGGGAAATCATTCAGGAGCAGTAAGTGAACATTGATGCCTTGTCTACCAACTTGGATAGAGCCCAATGGATAATACAGTACCTAGAGCAATGGAATAAGCAGCTTGAGGACCAGCAGGTGATTATGGAGTTGCAAAACATTCGGGAGAATCGCCAAGCTACCCAAAGGAGGAGGGTGGAGTTCACTTCATTAGAGCAAGAGATCAATGTCGATAGGGAGTAATGGTTTGAAAGAGAAAATATCCACTTGGAGAGGAATATAAAAAAGGCCAACAAGGAGAAAAATTTGTTGAGACACATGGTTGTTCATTACATGGCGAGGAACAAAGTTTGCAAGGCGAGAATCAAGAATTTGAAAGCAAAATTGAAGAAGGCATCAAAGAGGCAAAAGGAGCATGATCGACTTCAGATATTGGCCAAGGCTTCCTTGGCTCAACATAGCTCTTGATAGAGAAGACTCAGCCCAAATTTCAAAAAATTTGGAGCAATTTTTGCATTTTGGAAATTTTTTGGCACAAAAACAGGATTTTCTGCCCTATGCGTCGTGCCACGTGGCGCTCACTTTCGCTAGGGGCCTCCAAATCAAAAAAACTCAGCATTTTTGGATTTGGCATGAAAAATTATGCTTTCCTACCTATGGCCAAGAAATTTGGGTAGGTTTTGAGCCCTCAAAAAGGTCAAAAGCACTCAAAAAATGACCTCACTGCCTCTATTTTGACACACAGGAAGCAGTGTTGGGAGAATTGACTTTTGGAGGGGCAAATGGAGGCAAAATTGAGAAATTCCACTTGGGTTGGAAAGTAGACAGGCAAAACTTTCTAGAAAGCATACCTAAAGCTCATTTGGACACTGGGAAGGCCTCCAAAAGTGGGTCCAAACAGGCGCGACGCATAGAGAATCAGGCACGGCGCATAAAGGAAAAATTGCCAGTTTGACCAAGTTTTGCTCTGTTTTTCGCCCAGCTTTGGCTAGTTTCACTTTTTCACTTTCCTAATAGAAAATTTTTCATGTAATTTTATAAACATTGATGGATCATGATGTAAATATATTAAATTTTCACTTGTAGAGGTAAATTCATCAGTTTAAAGGTTGTTTGAAACTGAATGAATCAGTTCCCTTGTTTCTAGAGGCATACTATTATGTTGCCTATTTTCTAGTTGTCAGTTTAGAATCAGTTGGATCAGCTCCTAAACATGTGAGCTCGACCCCTAGAGGCAAGGATGAGCTATGTTTGTCTATATTATGTTGTTTTTCAGTCATTAGCATGGTTGGACTTTTGAGAAAGCAAAGAGCTTCATTGTACATTCATATCAGCATTTTGGCTAAGGAATTGAGACCAGGGTTTGCAGCACTCTTTAGGATCTATTATCACTCAGGTTGTTCCCAAAATTTGTAAGAAAGGGAATACGGCCGAGGTAACCACAGACCAATCTTTTAGATACAAATTCTAGCCAATCTGCATCCAGAGAGGGCTCTCTCTTTATGATTTAGCTTTGTTTTTTAAAGGTTTTAGGCTAGTTATGAAGTTCAAGGGTTTTGTTTTGAGTTTGGGTGGTGAGATTCAATAGAATAGTGAGGTAAAACTGAAGAGTTTAGTCCATTGGGTATGATGGAGTCAAAAGAAATAGGCTTCCTGGATTCGGTTTCTAGCAGAGGATGGCATCACAGAGCAAGGTAGTCAAACAATGGAACAATTAAAGGTTGGAATCAGATGGAATGGACTCAAATGGGTGAAGGGCAGTTAAGAATCCTTCATCATATTGAAAAGAGGGAAATTGGATGATTACTGTTAAGGAGCAACTAATAATTCCTTAGCAAATACTCAACGTGAAAGAATCAGGGGAAACGGGAGCAATTAAGAATTCACTATTTATACTAATTCTGAGGAAAACGCAAAGAATAATAAAGACTGAAAACAGAGTGCAGTCAAGCAAATTCTGAATTAATATTTCTCTCTATCATTCAGATTGTGAAACACAGATGATATAACAGACAAGAAAACTATAAAACACAAGATATAAGGGTACTTATTGATCCATAGGTTGATTCAAGAATTCTGTGATAAGACTTCTGCATCGATTCTTCATCCAGTAGGCTAGACAACGGTTTGATCCCAATAGCCTTTTATTCCAGAAGTTCAGTATTACAGCAAAGTCTAAGAAATATACACATACCCAACCTCTTCAAAACTCTGATGAAGAGGGTATTTATACAACAAAAATATGTACAACCGGTATCTCATAAAAGCTCTGAGATAATATCTAGAGTTTAACCTAAAGTAATTTACAAGCAAAGTAAAAATAGCTAACTTATGTTGTGCTGGAGGCTGGCTCTTTAGGGTTCGGCCTACAGCTGTCTGAAGTAGCTGTGCACCGATTCTTTGTCTTAACTGATGCATTAATTCTGATCTGCTTTCGTTAGTCGGCTCTGATACTCTTTAATGCTGATTTGATGTGTCTTTAATTCTTTACTGATACACTTTAACGCTCCTCTGATACTCTTTGACTTTAATCATCTTCTTTAATGCTGAACAAACCCTACTCACCGCTTTTCTGGCAATAACAAGACTGCAACATGTTTTCCCACCACCTTTCTTTGCAATTGACGTCTCTGCGGGTTTCCACTGGCTAGGGTAGCAAAACATTCTGTCAATCCCTGTTTCTTTCTGTTTTGCGAGCTTGGAAGTCCATCTGCTTGTTTTTAACTGTGTTTGAAGGAAGGAAACCATAAATGGCAGCTCAGCTGAGGCCGCGAGCTCATTGATGGAGCCTTTGTGGTCCGGAGGCAGTCGAAAACTGGAACTATGAACATTAGTCGTTTGGAGCACATGGGCGCTATATTTAGAAAACATAACAAAAATGACCTTTTTTAGCCTTTATTAACAAAAATGATATTTGGCAGGAAAATTTGATCCAAAGGACGGATGACGTCAGCATGAAGTCAGCGGGGGGTACGGGATGGTGATGTGGCAGTGATGTTAGTGGAGGGTCAGCGAAAGGGCGGTAAGCTGTTTTGCCCACACCGCTTTCAGGCTTGGGCAGTGAACACCACGGGAGATCAACGCGTGGCACCTGTACGAGAGAAAAACCATCATTTCCCTGCAGCTTATCATTCGGCGGATGGGGGGGTCGCGAAATAGATCTCAGCTGTTGGATGGTGAGGTCCAGATCGGACGGTGGACGATCGTTGGAGGTGGCAGAGGTTTAAACAGCAGGGGGCCCGATCATTTTTAACATTGAAAAATCATTTCGGGTGCAATTTTATTGGTTTGCGGAGTGAATGGTTAGGTTATTAATCAACCCTGATGGTGATTAATTCCATTATATGTGCACGGTGGGTTATTAAAAGGTTCCAAATGAACCAATCAATCCCCAATATCACGATTATAGTTATATATTTAACCAAGGGCTGGAAATATTAACAATGCGAGGATTTTATACATATATACATATTACGGGAAGGGGTTTATATATGGGAGTTATATAGTAAAGTTAGGGTTAATATGAATTTTTGAATGGAGCGCTAAGTTATAAAAATATTTTAACTTTTGTAGTTAAAACTTAGGCTAGAGTTTGCAAATGGTTTTTATGGAGGATTGTTGCCATTTTCCTAAGCAAAACAGGGTTTCACTTAGGCAATGTTTATGAAATGAGATGGAGTGATTTTTATATTAAGAAAAGATTCTTAATATTTTTGGGGAAATTAGTAAATGATTTGGGAGGAAAAGTATGAAGGGGAGTTAGTCATGCCTTGCTTGAGTTGCTGCAAAATATCTGCTCTGCACTTGTGATAATAGTAAAAAGTTGACACATTGAGAGACAAAAATCTATCACAAGTATCATTCTGCAACTTCAAAACTGCCTACCCTACCTATTTTGCCTAACATTTTTTCTTATTTACATTTGGGTGCACTTAGACTCGCAAACCCTCATCAACTTTTTCTTTTCTTTTCTTTTCATTGTAAGCCTATCTATGTCTGCACTTATTTCTTCCCAGGGCTCAGATTAAACTGTTGAGGTCCTTTGATTCTCTACCTATCTACTTATCTGTCAAGATTAAACAGTTTGGACACATTTTATTCTCTATCTCTAAAACAGGAAATTCAAACATGAACTGGCCAAGATTAAGCTGTTTGGCCATTCATCAATTGTGGTAAAAGGTTCAACAAGCTGTACATGATGCTTTATTTACAGAAAATGAAATAGTAGTGGCATTTGGACTTGCACACTTTCATGGTCCTTTTTATTTGGGGATCATGTCTTTTCATTTTTTCTTTTGACCATTTATTTTTTCACCCTTTGATTTTTCTTTTAGGGTATACCCTATTTACATTTTTTTTTGATAATATGGAAACCTTTACATCAAGGAAAGGGATGAACATATTACAAAGCTCAACCAGTCAATCATGAAATATGACACCTATAACTATAGGAGTATAACACTGGCTCCACTTGGGGATGGCTTTCCCTCATGGAAAGTCAAGAACAGCAGCTCAGATGGCCTTTTGCATAACTTTTTCTCTGCTCTGAAATTTTCCTTTTGCTGGTTGTTTTATTGTATATATGACAGCACACTTGTGGAGCTTAGGGCCTTCTCTTCGGGCTTCAACTGCAGCAAGTTACTATCCAATCCACATTTAAACATTTATTCTTCCTTTTCGAATCTTGCTTGAGCACCTGGTCACTTGGGTAGGAACTTTTAGCCTTGGTCTTTTTATCAAAATCTTCTCAACTTTTTCCTGCACAATTTGAGATCTAACCTGAAACAAAAAGGTGCTGCACTCTTCAAACCAAATTAGCAAATCATCAAAATCTTGGATTCAAAAATTTAAGGATTTATTCTCTAACTTACTGAAAATTGAATAAAAACAAACTGAAATCCTACCTACTTTACTCTAATCAACCTTCTGACTGCTGGTTAGGTAAAATGAAACAACCAATGCAACCATTTAAGCATTATATACATCAGTGACCTGTGTTACTTGTGTTTGATGGTGTTTAAAATTGAGATCTCACAATCAAATTTGGCTTTGTTAAACTTTGAGAAGATAAGGAAATTCCTAATCTCCCTTGATGAATCTTGAAACTGTACAAAAGGATCTTGAAAAATATATACAATATTCTTGAAGTGATTCAAACAACTGTATAAATGTCCTGGATAGTTCTCATGCCATGAAACTGAAATATCACCCTTGTCTTCATCACCATGTATGTTTTCAACTGTTCTTTGTGGTGATATTTTAACTAATTGTAATGCCTGTCTTGTAAAACCATTATCATCTTGATTTTGACTCTCACAGTTTGTTAACAGAGAAGAATTCTGATTTCTTTCATCATTCAACCTGTCAGCTATTGGATCATAAAGAACTTGGAAGGATTCTTGCAACTTATTACGTATATGTTCAAATGGAACTTGACAGATTTCTACAAGGTGCTCTTCTTTTTCTTTAACCAATTCAGATGATTCAGAACAAAGGGGCAAGGAATCAAGTTGGGTTTTTTGATCATCTATTCCTGCTTCCAAGCTTTCTTCTGCAGCCTGATTTTTAATGGCATTCTGGGACTACAAATCTAGATATGATAAATCTTGAACAAAGATTTGATTGCCCTCTAGATGGTTAATATCAAGACTTGTTGACATTTGATTTCTTATTGCCTGATAGTTATCTCTGATAAACTGAAATGAATCAAAACAAAATGGTAAAGTTCCTTCACTAATTTCAAAATTTTCTGCACTTTCCTCCTCATCATCTTTGCTGAAATGAACAAACTGATCACTTCTTTCAAGCTGTTGAATCTGAATTTCCTTATTCCCCAAATTAGATTTTGATTCCTTTGCAAGGTTTATTTGGTTTTGAGAAACATAATTATCATCATATTGATCATATTTGGGCGAATTATTGAAATAAGAAATGTTATTGAATGCACACATCAGATCAGGAGATTGCTCCTCCACGTATTGCTCTATGAATCTGTCTTCTAATCTATGGTAGATTGAGTTGGTAGGAATTTGTTCGTGAATATCAATCTTTTCCTCTTGTGAAACAAATGTGTCATAATGATTTTGAACAAAACTTTCAACTTTCATTGTGATCTTCTGTATCATTTCCTCTACTTTCTTTATCAAAATGTCAAGTTTTTCCTCCTTCTCTATTTTCAACTTTTCTTTTCTATTTTTGAGATTAACCTCTACATCCACTGCCATGTTCTGCATCTGTTCCATAGTTGAAGGGTTTCTTTATCTCAGATGAAATTCTATCTTTGAATCAAATGCTCTTGGGTAATGCAGAAGAGTTGAATCAGGGGGAGGTTTTATATTCAATGGTATTGAATGATAGATTTGATTGAATCTGTCTTAAAATTGTTGTATTGTTTCATCTGGATGTCTTTTTAACTGATTATATTCTTCTATGATCATGAGGAGATTGAATTTGATTATCCTATTAGTGTCAGTCTTTCCAGCCTTCCTCCAGTGATCAAACATGCTCTTACAAAGTGATTTTAAGGTGTCAAGGTCAAATTTTATCATTTCAGTGAGTCTTCAAGCAAAATTTGGTCACTAGGCATTAGGTCTAGGGTTTGCTTTTACTCCTTTCAAAGTTGTCCAAATATCGGTTCGTGTCACCATTTAGATGAGTGTGCCATCATTCAGAGGATTTTCATCATCCTGTCAAGTTCCACTGGGTCATTTTACACCTTGTTCATGCTTCAGTTGTGCCTAGGTAAGGTTCATTTCCCTCTCCTAGGGTTTTGAAGGCAATTTCTCTTGGATGGTCAAATCATCAGAAAAACTTGCATCCTGATGTTCATACACCTTCCCCTATCCTTAATGTACCTTATTAAACACTTCCCGTCACTGAGATCCCTCAAATTCCTCATTTTCGCACAAACCCTAGTTTCTTGCTACAAACCCTATTTTCAAGGCTAGGCCTATGTTTTGCCTTTTGGACCCCTTCCCCTTACTCAATTTCTGAGACTCCACTTTCCCCTACTTCTTAACATCCCTCCCCACCTAGAAAAATTTCCTCAAGAATTTAGAAGCCCCCTATCCCCTTCATTTCGCTTCATTTCGACAAATCCCCTGTTCCACACATCGGGGTAGGTTTTACTCAAATGATGTTTCTGAGCAAGGAAAGATGAATTTGGAAAAATGGAGAGAGGTTTTTGTCGAAAACAGTCCAAGGAAGGAAAACATCCATCACTTTTTACACAGGTGTCATGGTTTTGGAGAAATGTCAAAAATACAATTTCCTCGGGAGAATTGATGCACCTCTGAAGTGACCTTGAGAAAATCAAGTTTTCTCCTAGTTTGGTTGGCCAAATGACTTGATTGATGAGTCAAATGATAACTAGACATAAAGATCTTTCCAATGAGCTATCATGAGCTCAATTTGGAGTTGACGAAGGCATTCAAAAGTTGACTGCAACAGCACTCTGCCTTGAGGCAGCCTCATTTGGCACATTTTGACCAGTCTTGGGAGATTTGATTTTTGATATGGCAAATGAACTCCAAATTGAAAAATTCTAGTTGGGTTGGAAAGTAGTCTCAAAGACCTTTCCAATGTGCTATCCTGTGCCCAATTGTGACACCGGGAAGGCCTCAAAAAGTCTTCCGTAAAATGCGTGATGCATAGAGCAGGTGGCGCGACGCACTGGGGAGGCGCAGCGCACTGGGAGAAAGTGTCCAGTGTAATTCTGAACACGCGCGACGCACTAGCAGTGCACGGAACACTGGGTATGCGGTGCGGAACATACACTTGAAAGCCTAAATTTTCTTGAAATTTCTTTAAATTGCCCATAACTTGCGTGGATTTTCCAGGTAGGGTTGTTATCTTGGTTTTTTATCCAATTTTGTGATATGTTATTGTGGTTGGTGGAGGATAACAATTGAACAAAAATCTTAAACCCTACTTCTAAAGTACCCCAAAGGAAAAATTGTTGTGGGTTCAAAAATCAGTGTGTTGCTACCAAAGTCACTCTTCCATCCCATGTCTCATTTCTTTCCATCATTCCCTTCTCCCTTATTCCATTTCTTCCTAATTTAATTCTTCTCCATCTCCAAAAATTCACTACATCCCTATCCCCAATTCCCTTCCATACATTTCCAAATGTAAAACCCCAAACCCTACCCTATACAAAATTCCCAAACCCTCCTAAACAAATTTTTCCCAATAGTCCCTAAACCCCTACTAATTCCCCTCTTCCTAACAGTCCCTTGTTGCATTTGTCCCTTTGGTGGCAGAATTCAATCACACTACAAAAGAGCAGTCCAACACAGTTCTTTCACCGGCATCTATTTCTCCAAGGCAGTGGTGCAACAATAGTTATGTCATCTGGTCATTCATCTGATTATGAAGTGGAAACCCAAAGTGACTCACCCTTGGAAGGACATGCACCCATGAGGCTTCATAGAGGTGGCAGACATATCATTACTTGTCCCGGAACTTGGTGTACAAAGCGAGAATCGGGAGTTTGAAAGCAAAGGTAAAGAGAGCATCAAGGAGGCAAAAAGTGGATGAAGGACTCCAGATATTGGCTGAGGCATCCTTGGCCCACCATTGCCCTTGATGAAGAACCTTCAGTCCAAATTTCAAGAAATTTGGAGCAATTTTTGACATTTTGGAATTTTTGCACTAAAAAACAGGGTTTTTCTCCCTGTGCGCCGCGCCACGTGGCACGCGCTTATGATTGGAAGCTCCAAATGCAATTTTTTTTTATATTTTTAGTTTTTCATGAAAAATCATGACTATTGGTGCATGGCAAAGAAGTTTTGGCAAGTTTTGAGTCCTCAGGAGGCCAAAAACACCCTAAAAATGACCTCTCTGCCCCTATTTTGACAGACAAGAAGCAGCCTTGGGAGATTGAGGTTTTGGAGGGGCAAATGGGCACCAAATTCAGAAATTCCACTTGGGTTGGAAAGTATACAGGAAGGGATTTCGAACAAGCACACTTGGGCTCAATTTGGACTTCATAAAGTGCCTCAAAATCAGCACCAAAGTGGTGCAACGCATACAGAAATTGGCGCGGCGCACAGAGGTTTTTTGCCCAAGTTTTCACCTTCTAGCTCAGAAATTCAGCCAGTTTGACTAGTTTTTCTTTGTGATGTAATTTTGATCTATCTTGATGTAATTGGGTGAACATGATGTAATTTGGGTACTTATTTACTTGTTCTAGAGGATTCATTCACCAAAAGGTGAAAATTTAATGAATGAATCAGTTTCCTACCTTATAGAGGCAAGTTGTTTTGACTGCCTAGATTTTAGTGCTTTGTTTAGAATTGGTTGAAACAACTCCTAGAATGATGATCTCGACCCCTAGAGGCAAGGGAATGGGTTGGGCTAGTCTATATTATGTAATTTCTAAGTCATTTTCAGGGTTGGACTCTTGGGAAAAGTTTGGCACTCTATTGTACATTCATTTCTCCATTTTTGGCTAAGGAAAGACTAGGGTTTTGCAGCACTGTTTGGGATCCATGTGGCTTTATGTTTTGATGGTGTGCTTCTCTAAGTAATTGTAAGTTCAGTAGTGTTATGTGTATCATTTTCAAGCTTCTTCTTCTGAATTTGAACAAATGAGTGATTAAGGTGGAATCCATTAACTGTTATGCTCTGCCTTTGAATTTGTTTAAATTTTCATGTTTTCATCTGTTTAAGGAGAATTCTTGAGACTCTCTTGCTCTCCTTAACCCCTCACCGGTCTGATCTATCCATCCACTCGATTTAAAGCATCAAAACGATTGCCTTCCTTGCCCCAATCGGAACTCTGTAGAAACTGTGCCTCATCCCCGAGCCCAAATTTGCCTTTCCCATTTTTTCAACAAAAATTACTAAAAACCAAATCAAATCCTCGCACTTAAATACCTAGCCTAAAATCAGTTGCTAAATCAGTCATCTCCAGCCCCATTGAGTATATTTCGCTGAGATTGACCCGGAGAGAGCCCTCTCCTGTCCTCGTAGGGCTAGCTACGAGGCTGAGCGTGGTTTGATGTGGACCTAGAACCTTGTCTTTTCAGCCTAAGACAAATCTAGGCTCTAACATAGTGGCGACCATACTGGGGAAGAAAATGGTTTGCTTGTTGATGTCATTTGTTTTATAGCTACAGACTAAGCCTGAAGTTATGCCAGGTAGCCTTCGAAACACTTTTGCTTTACATTAGTGGAAGTAGATAAACGCTGCTTCAGTCAATCTCTGGTCTAGCTTGTAAACGTGACATCTAACTTGTTAATTGCCCCAGTACATGTATCAAGTTCACATCTGATTGTTGATGGTGGACAACGATTAGGCACTGGAAAGGCTGAAATCATTCACCTGGCGATTCCAAATCATTTTCGAGATCCGATCCAAAGACTCCACTGGATGATGAACCTTGCGAGCAGAAACATGAAAAGACAATATGGACAGATCAGGTATTCAAGTTGGCATTGCATCCAAGACATTTTGTTCTTTGTTCTAAATTATTTCTTCTCTTTTCCCGAGAATGTAAAGAAGGCTTTGCAAAGTATACTATGCTTGAGAAAAGATCCCAGGCCTGCATTTGATTCCTTCCCTTTGACAATGGTAAATACCAAAGATTTGCATGCCTTTGAGCTTGATCAAGACCCTTCTTTTGAATCTTGTGATGACCGTCTTCAAAATGATGAGCTTCAAGAGACCAAGCCTGATTCTATACCTTCTATGCATACTCCTATACCTTGTAAAATTCTAGATAGGTATAAGCCTCTTGTTTTACCTTCTGTTCTCCATGCTTTCCCCAAAAACTATGATCTACACTTGCCGAGGTTTGATGGTGAAAATAAGAATGTCAACGCTGAGCAACATGTGCAGAATGTTGAGAATTTTCTAGACCTTTTTGAAGTTGATGAAGAAGATGTCAGTATAAGGCTTTTTGCTCTGTCTTTGCAAGGCAAAGTCAAGAGTTGGTTCAAAACCCTGCCTGATGCGAGCATCTCAGATTTCCAGCAGTTTGTCAAAGTTTTCTTCGACAGGTGGGTGGTTGGACAGAACCTTTTCTTGATTATAGAAGAGTATAACCAGCTGAAAAGACTGCCAGGGGAGACAGTACAACAATTTTCTGCCAGATTTAATCAAGTTTATTATTCAATGCCGGTTGATATAAGACCTCCTCCTAGATCTACTCTCTTGCACTACCCGGGTGCCTTTGATCCGGAAATGGAGTTTCAGCTGAGAGAAAGAAACCTTGAAACACTTGAAGAGATGCAAAATAGTGCAGTAAATGTAGAGGCTCACTTGCTGATCCGAAGGGAAAGGTTGAAAGAGGAAGAGATGAAAAACATAGATCTGGAGAAATCGACATCTCTAGGAGTAAAGCTTGACATTTTGGTAAGTGCAGTGGAAGAGATGATGGACAAGATCACTGCAAGGAATGATTATGATGTTCAAGCCCATGGCTCGCTGATTGAAGAAGAACAAGTGGCTGATCCAAAACATTTTGTTTCTTATCCCAGTTGTTATAGTGATTGTTTTATAGATCATCTTGGAGAAGAGAAAACTGTTCATATGACATGTATGCTTGATGATGTCTTTTATACTGATGATTTGCCTCAGTTTGATCAGTATGATGATGATTATGTTCTCCAAACAGAAGCTAATCTTGCAGACAAATCAACAGCTAGTTTGTGGGAGGAGGAAGTTCACTTTTAGCAGCTCGAATATAGTGATCAACCGATGCATATAAGCTATGACAATGACGAGGAAGGTGCAGCAAATTTTGAAGTAAGTGAAGGATCTTTGCCTTTTTGTTTTGATTCATGTCAGTTCATCAGAGACAACTTCCATGCAATTAGAAATCAGCTGTCAACAAGTCTTGATTTGGACCATCTTGAGGGCAATGAAAACCTTGTTCAAGACTTTTCATATCCAGATGTGTAGCCCCCGAATGCCTTTGATTGTCAAGTTACAAATAAAGACTTAGATGCTGGAACATATGCTCAGATGATGCAAGATGATTCCATACCATTTTGTTTCGAATCATTTCAGTTTTTGAAGGGAAAATTGCATAGTACATCTTCAGTAAAAAATGAGCAGCATGTAGGCAATCATGTAATCACATTGGAACCAATAGAAAATGGGTCGCAGTAGTCTTTTCAAGTTTTACATGATCCACTAGCTGATGTGTTGGATGATGTCTGCAGTCCAAGTCCATCTCCATTGACTACATGTGAGCTTGAAACGTGTATTGATACAAACTTGATCCGACAGTCGGTTTCTTTATCATTTTTAGTAGGAGTCTCGTCACAACGCTCAGATCAAAGTTTGCATTCATGGTATGAAGAGAAGAGAAGTAATCCATTGGATGAGCTAAGTCCCAGTGTGCATGAATTTCAAGATCCTTATGCAGTTTTTTTGGAGGCGGATAGAGAATCCATAGCATTCAACGGATCTGTTTCCAAGTTGTCATGAGAGTTGCCTTTCGGTAGTTCTCTCTTGTTGTTCATAAGTGAGCACTTGTAGAGAATTCAAACAGCAGACAGATTACTTACTTGGTTGCATTGGTTGTTTCATTTCACTTGATCAGGTGATGAATGAAACTGGTAGAGTAGGTTTTGATGAATAAGCTCCACTTTGAGCATCATTTCCAGTTTGTCGGTTGTGTTGAAGTATCGAGTCAGTTTGAGTCATGAGTCATTTGTGAGTCAATTTTCAGTCTTGTTGTTAAGTTAGTTTGTGTCGGTTTTCAGTCATGCCTTTCAGCTTGAGTTTTTGACTCCATTGCCCAATGGATGAAGGCACTGTCTGCTCTCCCAAAGATCTGCCGTTCTTGGCACCTCCAAGGAGCTACCATCCCCATTGGAGCCAATGTTAGTGCCAGTCTTTCCAGCCTTCCTCCAGTGATCAAACATGCTCTTACAAAGTGATTTTAAGGTGTCAAGGTCAAATTTTATCATTTCAGTGAGTCTTCAAGCAAAATTTGGTCACTAGGCATTAGGTCTAGGGTTTGCTTTTACTCCTTTCAAAGTTGTCCAAATGTCAGTCCATGTCACCATTTAGATGAGTGTGCCATCATTCAGAGGATTTTCATCATCATGTCAAGTTCCACTGGTTCATTTTACACCTTGTTCATGCTTCAGTTGCGCCTAGGTATGGTTCATTTCCCTCTCCTAGGGTTTTGAAGGCAATTTCTCTGGGATGGTCAAATCATCAGCAAAAATTGCATCCTGAAGTTCATACACCTTCCCCTATCCTTAATGTACCTTATTAAACACTTCCCGTCACTGAGATCCCTCAAATTCCTCATTTTCGCACAAACCCTAGTTTCTTGCTACAAACCCTATTTTCAAGGCTAGGCTTGTGTTTTGCCTTTTGTACCCCTTCCCCTCACTCAATTTATGAGACTCCACTTTCCCCTACTTCTTAACATCCCTCCCCACCTAGCAAAATTTCCTCAAGAATTTAGAAGCCCCCTATCCCCTTCATTTAGCTTCATTTCGACAAATCCCCTGTTCCACACATCGGGGTAGGTTTTACTCAAATGATATTTCAAAGCAAGGAAAGATGAATTTGGAACAACTGAGAGAGGTTTTTGTCCAAAATAGGCCAAGGAAGGAAAACCTCCTTCCCTTTTTACACAGGTGTCATGGTTTTGGAGAAATGTCAAAAATACAATTGCCTCGGGAGAATTGATGCACCTCTAAACTAACCTTGGGAAAATCAAGCTCTCTCCTAGCTTGGTTGGCCAAATGACTTTATTGATGAGTCAAATGTTAACTAGACACAAATATATTTCCAATGAGATATCATGAGCTCAATTTGGAGTTGAGGAAGGCATTCAAAAGTTGACTGCAACAGTACTCTGCCTTGAGGCAGCCTCATTTGGCACATTTTGACCAGTCTTGGGAGATTTGATTTTTGATAGGAAAAATGAACTCCAAATTAAAAAATTCTAATTGCGTTGGAAAGTAGACTCAAAGAAATTTCCAACGAGCTATCCTATGCCCAATTTTAACACCGGTAAGTTCTCCAAAAGTCTTCCAGAAAAAGCGTGACGCACAGAGCAAGTGGCGCGGCGCACTGGGAGAAATTGTCTAGTGTAATTCTGAACGTGCACGGCGCACTGGGAGCGCGCGACGCACTGGGTATGCGGCGCGGCACATACAACTGAAAGCCTGAATTTTCTTGAAATTTCTTTAAATTTCCCATAACTTGCGTGGATTTTCCAGGTAGGGTTTTTATCTTGGTTTTTTATCCAATTTTGTGATATGTTATGGTGGTTGGTGGAGGAAAACAATTGAACAAAAATCTTAAACCCTACTTCTAAAGTACCTCAAAGGAAAAATTGCTGTGGGTTCCAAAATCAGTGTGTTGCTACCAAAGTCACTCTTCCATCCCATGTCTCCTTTATTTCCATCATTCCCTTCTCCCTTATTCCATTTCTTCCTAATTTAATTCTTCCCCATCTCCAAAAATTCACTACATCCCTATCCCCAATTCCCTTCCATACATTTCCAAATGTAAAACCCCAAAACCTACCCTATAAAAAATTCCCAAACCCTCCTAAACAAATTTTTCCCAATAGCCCCTAAACCCCTACTAATTCCCCTATTCCTAACAGTCCCTTGTTGCATTTGTCCCTTTGGTGGCAGAATTCAATCACACTACAAAAGAGCAGTCCAACACAGTTCTTTCACCGACATCTATTTCTCCAGGTAGTGGTGCAACAATACTTATGTCATCCAGTCATTCATCCGATTATGAAGTGGAAACCCAAAGTGACTCACCCTTGGAAGGACATGCACCCATGAGGCTTCATAGAGGTGGCAGACATATCATTACTTGTCCCAGAACTTGGTGTACAAAGCGAGAATCGAGAGTTTGAAAGCAAAGGTAAAGAGAGCATCATGGAGGAAAAAAGTGGATGAAGGACTCTAGATATTGGGTGAGGCATCCTTTTCCCACCATTTCCCTTGATGAAGAACCTTCAGTCCAAATTTCAAGAAATTTGGAGCAATTTTTGACATTTTGGAATTTTTGCACTAAAAAACAGGGTTTTTCTCCCTGTGCGTCGCGCCATGTGGCGTGCGCTTATGATTGGAATCTCCAAATGCAAAAAACTTTATATTTTTAGATTTTTCATGAAAAATCATGACTGTTGTTGCATGGCCAAGAATTTTGGGCAAGTTTTGAGTCCTCAGGAGGCCAAAAACACCCTAAAAATGACCTCTCTGCCCCTATTTTGACACACAGGAAGCAGTCTTGGGAGATTGAGGTTTTGGAGGGGCAAATGGACACCAAAGTCAGAAATTCCACTTGGGTTGGAAAGTATACAGGTAGGTATTTCCAACAGGTACACTTGGGCTCAATTTGGACTTCAGAAAGTGCCTCAAAATCAGCACTAAAGTGGCATGATGCATACAGAAATTGGCGTGACGCACAGAGGTTTTTTGCCCAAGTTTTCACCTTCCAGCTCAGAAATTCAGCCAGTTTGAATAGTTTTGATTTGTGATGTAATTTTTGATCTATCTTGATGTAATTGGGTGAACATGATGTAATTTTGGTTCTTATTTACTTGTTCTACAGGATTCATTCACAAAAAAGTGAAAATTTAATGAATGAATCAATTTCCTACCTTATAGAGGCAAGTTGTTTTGACTGCCTAGATTTTAGTTCTTTGTTTAGAATTGGTTGAAACAACTCCTAGAATGATGAGATCGACCCCTAGAGGCAAGGGAATGGGTTGGGCTAGTCTATGTTATGTAATTTCTAAGTCATTTTCAAAGTTGGACTCTTGGGAAAAGTTTGGCACTCTATTGTACATTCATTTATGCATTTTTGGCTAAGGAAAGACCAGGGTTTTGCAGCACTGTTTGGGATCCATGTGGCTTTATGTTTTGATGGTGTGCCTCTCTAAGTAATTGTAAGTTAATTAGTGTTATGTGTATCATTTTCAAGCTTCTTCTTCTGAATTTGAACAAATGAGTGATTAAGGTGGAATCCATTAACTGTTATGCTCTGCCTTTGAATTTGTTTAAATTTTCATGTTTTCATCTGTTTAAGGAGAATTCTTGAGACACTCTTGCTCTCCTTAACCCCTCACCGGTCTGATCTATCCATCCACTCAATTTAAAGCATCAAAACGATTGCCTTCCTTGCCCCAATCGGAACTCTGTAGAAACTGTGCCTCATCCCCGAGCCCAAATTTGCCTTTCCCATTTTTTCAACAAAAATTACTAAAAACCAAATCAAATCCTCGCACTTAAATACCTAGCCTAAAGTTAGTTGCTAAATCAGTCATCTCCAGCCCCATTGAGTATATTTCGCTGAGATTGACCCGGAGAGAGCCCTCTCCTGTCCTCGTAGAGCTAGCTACGAGGCTGAGCGTGGTTTGATGTGGACCTAGAACCTTGTCTTTTCAGCCTGAGACAAATCTAGGCTCTAACATATCCATCTATCAAGGAAGAATTTGAGAAACTGCTCAAGACTTGAGATGCTTGCCTCAGGCAGGGTTTTGAGCCAACTCCTGACTTTGCCTTGCAAAGAAAGAGCAAAAAGCCTAATACTAACATCCTCTTCATCCACTTCAAATAAGCTAAGTAATCTTCAAAAACTTGGATATGCTTTTGGGCAGTGACACCATTCTCTCTATCAAATCTAGGGAGATACTTGGGATAATCGTTAGGGAAAGCATGGAATTTAGGAGGCAAAATGAGTGGTTTATACCTATCAGGAACTTTATGAGGTACTAGAATATGTTCAGGAATTGGCTGTTTAGTCTCAATTTTTGGGTTCTCCTTAATTAAAAAATGATCTTCAGAATTAGAAGACTGCTGTTCAAAAGTGTAAGGAGACTTTTCATCTACATTTTTGGAAGGAAAATAATAAAAATTGAATCTAAAGTCATCTCTAAAATACAAGATACATTGAAAAATCTTATCAATGAGAAAGAACATAATGTCTTGGATAACAATCCAAATCAAAAGCTTGATCTTTTCATACAATTCTTTCAGGTTCATTTCTCCAGTGGAGTCTTGATTGTGAAAATGATGTGGAGTCGCCAGGTGGATGATTTTAACCTTTGTGTGTCTGATCCCTGTCCACCATCATAGATCAGATCTAAACCTGTAAAACAGTTATGAAGAAATGGTTCAGTTTCTCCAGGAACAAAATTTTTGAGTATTTTTTGATTATTTCGATTTTTTGTGATTTTTCAAAACAACTTTTATGATTTCTTTAAGAGGTTTTTTGATATGAGATTTTAAACTTTCTTAAAGACTTTATTTGACAAGAGGAATTGATCAAGCATTTGAAACTAGATGTTTAATCCACAAGCTAGACCAGAGATAGACTGAAGTAGCATTTATTCACTTCTGCAATTACAAAGCAAAAATAGTTTCAAAGGCTACCTGGCTAACTTCAGGCTCCATCTGTAGCTTATACAGAAAACAGTAGCAACAAACAATTATTCAGGTCCCCAATGGAGTCGCCAATGATGTTATCACTCAGGTTGTTCCCAAAAGTTGTAAGAAAGGGAATACGGCTGAGGTAACCACAGGCCAATCTTTTAGATACAAATTCTAGCCAATCTGCATCCAGAGAGGGCTCTCTCTTTATGATTTAGCTTTGTTTTTTAAAGGTTTTAGGCTAGTTATGAAGTTCAAGGGTTTTGTTTTGAGTTTGGGTGGTGAGATTCAATAGAACAACGAGGTAAAACTGAAGAGTTCAGTCCATTGGGCATGATGGAGTCAAAAGAAACAGGCTTCCTGGATTCAGTTTCTAGCAGAGGATGGCATCATAGAGCAAGGTAGTCAAACAATGGAACAATTGAAGGTTGGAATCAGATGGAATGGACTCAAATGGGTGAAGGGAAGTTAAGAATCCTTCATCATATTGAAAGGAGGGAAAATGGATGATTACTGTTAAGGAGCAATTAAGAATTCCTTAGCAAATACTCAACGTGAAAGAATCAAGGGAAACAGGAGCAATTAAGAATCCATTGTTTATACTAATTTTGAGGAAAACACAGAGAATAATAAAGACTGAAAACAGAGTGCAGTCAAGAAAATTTTGAATTAATCTTTCTCTATATCATTCAGATCATGAAACACAGATGATATAACAGACAAGAAAACTGTAAAACACAAGATATAAGGGTACTTATTGATACATAGGTTGATTCAAGAATTCTGTGATAAGTCTTCTGCATTGATTCTTCATCCAGTAGGCCAGACAACAGTTTGATCCCAAAAACCTTTTATTCCAGAAGTTTAGTATTACAGCAAAGTCTAAGAAATCTACACATACCCAACCTCTTCAAAACTCTGATGAAGAGGGTATTTATACAACAAAAATATGTGCAACCGGTATCTCATAAAAGCTCTGAGATAATATCTAAGTTTAACCTAAAGTAATTTACAAGCAAAGTAAAAACAACTAACTTATGTTGTGCTGGAGGCTGGCTCTTTAGGGTTCGGCCTGCAGCTGTCTGAAGTAGCTGTGCGCCGACTCTTTGTCTTAACTGATGCATTAATTCTGATCTGCTTTCCTTAGTCGGCTCTGATACTCTTTAATGCTGATTTGATGTGTCTTTAATTCTACACTGATACACTTTAACGCTCCTCTGATACTCTTTGACTTTAATCATCTTATTTAATGCTGAACAAACCCTGCTCACCACTTTTTTGGCAATAACAAGACTGCAACATGTTTTCCCACCGCCTTGCGTTGCAATTGACGTCTCTGCGGGTTTCCACTGGCTAGGGTAGCAAAACATTCTGTCAATCCCTGTTTCTTTCTGTTTCTGCGAGCTTGTAAGTCCATCTACTTTTTTTTAACTATGTTTGAAGGAAGGAAACTGTAAATGGCAGCTCAGCTGAGGCCGCGAGCTCATTGATGGAGCCTTTGTGGTCCAGAGGCGGTCAAAAACTAGAACTATGAACATTAGTTGTTTGGAGCGCGCGGGCGCTATATGCAGAAAACATAACAAAAATGACCTTTTTTACCCTTTATTGACAAAAATGATTTTTGGCAGGAAAATTTGATCCAAAGGACAGATGACGTCAGCATGATGTTAGCAGGGGGTATGGGACAGTGACGTGGCAGTGACATCAGCGGAGGGTCAGCGGAAGGGCGGTAAGCTGTTTTGCCCTCACCACTTTCGGGCTTGGGCGGTTTTGGGTGGAGGGGCAGCGAACACCACGGGAGAGCGACGCGTGGCACCTGTACGGGAGCAAAACCATCGTTTCCCCATGGCTTATCGTTCGGTGGATGGGGGGTCGCGAAATAGATCTTAGCCGTTGGATGGTGAGGTCCAGATCGGATAGTGGATGATCATTGGAGGTGGTAGAGGTTTAAACAGTGGGGGGCCCGATCATTTTTAACGTTGACAAATCATTTCGGGTGCAATTTTATTGGTTTGCAGAGTGAATGGTTAGGTTATTAATCAACCCTGATGGTGATTAATTCCATTATATGCGTGTGGTGGGTCATTAAAAGGTTCCAAATGAACCAATAAATCCCCAATATCACGATTATGGTTATATATTTAACCAGGGGAGGGAAATATTAAGAATGCGAGGATTTTATACATATATACATATTATGGGAAGGGGTTTATATATGGGAGTTATATAGTAAAGTTAGGGTTAATATGAATTTTTGAATGGAGCACTAAGTTATAAAAATATTTTAACTTTTGTAGTTAAAACTTAGGCTAGAGTTTGCAAAGGGTTTTTATGGAGGATTGTTGCCATTTTCCTAAGCAAAACAGAGTTTCACTTAGGCAATGTTTATGAAATGAGATGGAGTGATTTTTATATTAAGAACAGAGTCTTAATATTTTTGGGGAAATTAGTAAATGATTTGGGAGGAAAAGTATGAAGGGGAGTTAGTCATGCCTCGCTTGAGCTGCTGCAAAATATCTGCTCTGCACTTGTGATAATAGTAAAAAGTTGACACATTGAGAGACAAAAATCTATCACAAGTATCATTCTGCAACTTCAAAACTGCCTACCCTGCTTATTTTGCCTAACATTTTTTCTTCTTTACATTTGGGTGCACTTAGACTCGCAAACCCTCATCAACTTTTTCTTTTCTTTTCTTTTCATTGTAAGCCTATCTAAGTCTACACTTATTTCTTCCCAGGGCTCAGATTAAACTGTTGAGCTCCTTTGCTTCTCTACCTATCTACTTATCTGCCAAGATTAAATAGTTTGGACAGATTTTATTCTCTATCTCTAAAACAGGAAATTCAAACATGAACTAGCCAAGATTACGCTGTTTGGCCATTCATCAATTGTGGTAAAAATTTCAACAAGTTGTACATGATGCTTTATTTACAGAAAATGAAATAGTAGTGGCATTTGGACTTGCACACTTTCCTGGTACTTTTTATTTGGGGTTCATGTATTTTCATTTTTTCTTTTGACCATTTATTTTTTCACGCTTTGATTTTTCTTTTAGGGTATGCCCTCTTTACATTTTTTTTTTTTTGATAATATGGAAACCTTTACATCAAGGAATGGTATGAACATATTACAGAGCTCAACCAGTCAATCATGAAATATGACACCTATAACTATAGGAGTATAATAGGATCCATGTGGCAATTTGTCTTGGTACAGTGCTTCCTTTTGTAACTGTGAATTTGCTTATGTGTTATGTATGCCATTCTCTATCTTGTTTCTTCTTAACTAAACAAACAAGAGTGTAAGTAGAATCCATTGAAATTGCAGTGCTCTACTTGAGGTTTGCTTTAGTTTTTTGATGTTTTCAGCTGTTTGGAGAGGATCCATGGTTGCTCTTGCCCTCTTCAACTCCTCACCTGTCTAATCCCTCCATCACATTCGATTTGAAGTGACAAAATCAATTGCCTACCTTGCCCCATTGAGATCTCTGCAAGACTGAGCCTCAATTCCCGCACCCAAAATCTACCTTTCCATCCGAGCCAACAAAAACATTATTTTATTCAATCAAATTCTCTTGCACATATGCCTAGCCTAAAATTATTATTTCTATCAGTCATCTCAAGCCCTCATCTATCATAATTTGATAAGATTGACTCGGAGAGAGCCCTGTCCTGACTTGGTAGGGCTAGCTACTAGGCTGAGCGTGGTTTGATGTTAGCCCTGGATCCTACCTTTTCAACCTGAGGTAAATTTAGGCACTAACATAGTGGTGACTACACTAGGGAAGAAAAGCTTATTTGTTTGTTAGTCTTCTTTCTTTATAAACTACAGACGGAGCATGAAGTTATGCCAGGAAGCCTTCGAATTGCACATTGCTTTACGAGTGCATAAGTAGACAAAAGCTGCTTCAGTCAATCTCTGGTCTAGTCTCATAAGCTGAACATTTGACTTGCAAATTGCCCCAGTAACATGTATCAAGTTTAGATCTGATTGTTGATGGTGGACGGTAGTCAGACACAGGAAGGCTGAAATCATCCACCTGGCGACTCCAGTGTCGAAGAATCCCAAGGTTCAAAATTTTTATGGCGACTCTACCCTTCAAGAACCAGTAACCTGAAGGATTTCTTGGTCAATTCATTGTTATTAAAATGGTTTCGCTTGCTCGATGGTATGCTCCCATGAGCCGAGATCACATTACAAGTTTTCCAAATAAAATTCCAAAGGTAAATTGGCAAAGGAATTTACCTATGTTTAAAGATGATGATAGGAAGGATGCTACTTTACATCTGGTTAGATTTCACATACATATTCGCAAGTTGAAGGTTGATTTTCCTAAAGATTGCTTGATGAATATATTCATGGCCACTCTGGAAGGTGAAGCTCGATCTTGGTATGAAAGTTTACCGCCTGCTTGTATTTACTGTTTAAAGGATTTTCATACCATGTTCTTTGAAAGGTATAAAGAATCTTATCCATCATTAAATCTAGTTCAGAACTATTGCAAACATGCTTATAGTTTTATTGAAAATCTTGAGAAAGTTTATGAAGATGATGACTTCATGGATGATGAGATCATGGAAGCCCTGTATGAAAATCCATTTCAGCAACATAAAGAGAGTGATACTTATCAAGATGATCAGGAAAATTTGCAGCAGGATCAAGATCTAAGTACAGTGGAAGATGATGAAGGAGAAGGTTTTATTTCAAATCTGTCCATAGAAGAAGTCAGCATGCTAACACACGGAGTGTATGCATGTGGTCATTCTGCTTAAAGATCATATATAACTCCTGGAAATCCATTGTGATTGGGCCTAGTGTGTGAATCCATTCAACATCCAAGACAATGTCACAACCACCCATGCTAATCCCAAACATGTGGGTCTTTAGGTGGTAGTCTCCCATCTGAAGTTTAATATTTTCGCAACGGCCTTCACATTTCATTGTCCCCCCATTAGCAATAAGGACCTGGAAATTAGAGACTGCCCTTACAAAATAATGAGCAACTTCGGCAACTCATTGATGGATAAAGTTATGAGTGTAGCCACTATCAATCAATACTACTACAGGGCGATGTTTAATAAAGCCTCTAATTTTGAGAGTTTAGGGTGCAGAAATGCCCGCCAAAGCATGTATCGAGATAACTAGTTCCTTTGGTGCAGCTGTGAGCTCATTTTCCTACTGTGTTTCCTCAAATTTGTCCTCTGGTTCCCCAAGAGGTGGAGCACCCTCTGATGAGCTGTGATCAGTAACATCAATTTGAAATAATTTTGGTTCCCTGTGTTTATGCCCCATGGAGTATTTGTCATCACAGTAGTAGCACAATCCTTGTTTTCTTCTTTTAGCCATTTTTGCTGGGGACAGCTTTTGAACCTTAAGTGTTTGGGTATGGCCCTAAGCCTGGGTGGGGCATCCCTTGGCTATGAAATTCGGATGAGTAGATTGGGAAACCAAAGCACATTCCACTTCGATAACCTTTATGCAAGCGTCTATCCATGTAGGTGGGTGGTGTATGCGGAAATGTGCTTGGATAGCTTCTTTGAGACCACTTATAAAACATTCCAAGTAGAATTCATCTCCTAGACCTTCTGCTCGGATGGCCAATGTCTCGAAGGTTGCAATTTAGTCTTTTACTATGCATGTCTATTGAAGCTTAGTAAGACGACCCAAAAAATTAGATTCTCTGTCAAAGCGGTCATAAAGGGATTTTGAGAACACCTACCAAGTTATGTTCCTGGGATAGCATTTCCAATGCCACTACCACCATTGCCATCTCTCTTGGTCCAAGTAAAGGGCTCCCACCTGTAGCTTAGTTTTATCATCATGGATATCATTCAGAATGAAATATTGTTCCATTTGTGCTACCCATACTACCGGATTAGAGCCATCAAATTTATACATGTCCAGCTTGGGTGGCTGAGGGTGGGAATGTTGGTGATTTCCATGGAAGTGAATATGATGGTTAGATTCTCCTTCAAGGTCTTGATTAATACCATGTGCCTCCAGATGCAACCCCGATGTGATCATATTGAATTGTGCCATGAATATTTGCATCTATTCTTGGAAAGAATCCAACTTTTGTTCAAGCTTCTCATTGGCCATGACTTGAACTCTGGTTTCTACCATACACAGATCTCAGTCACTGGACGTCACTTTGAAAAAAATTGTGACCACCTAAAAATTGAAGCTAACAAGTGAATGATACCACTGTGATCAGCTTGTCATCTTTAATCTTATGGGCTAACTCTCTTGTAAGCATCCCAGGAAGGCCTCATATATATATATATATATATATATATATATATATATATATATATATATATATATATATATATATATATATATATATATATACTCCAAACGAACTTTACTCCCCGCTAATCAATACTGCAGTGGCCAAATTCTTGAAAGCTTGATCCTACCCAATGTCCTATGAAAATTGGGCCCAGACTATAGGAGACACAAGCCTCACTACACATATGGTCAGATCTACCTGCGAAACCCCAAAGGTTGAATGTGAGTAGGACTACGACGGCGACAAAACCCCAATTGCTAGATCTGAATGGTACTATGGCAGTATAACCTCAATTGGTGGATCTGATTGTTGCGGTGGTGACAGAACCCCAACTACTAGATCTAATTTGTATTGCGGGAGTACAACCCCAACTGGTGGATCTGATCTGGCAAATAAGATAATGGGCGATCTTCCGAGAGTCAAGGGAACTATGGTCTCAAAGGAGTGTCAGGTGCTACAGATCACAATATACATAAGGGTCCAACATTAGTACATAGGCCAACCTTTCAGGGCATTAACTAAGGAGGATAAACCATACCCTTAGCCATACTACCTGATTACCCTATCGTATGCGCGAGTAATCTCCCCTAGTGCTGTTCTCAGTGTATTGTAGTAGCAAGATGGCCGGTGGCTTGTCTAAGGTGAGGTTTCAGGTGAGCCTATGGGGCTTCTGATATACCCAGAGGGTATGTGGAAGGCAGTCCATGTGCTATTCTGTCTAGTGTGCTACTACTCGAAGGGGTACCCACAGGGGTTACAAGGGAGTCCAACAAGTGTGACCACCTCTTGTATTTCCTGCGTGCATGCCTCCATAAATCCACGGGTTTATGCGCTCAATGACAAATCCCATGGTTTAAAGACGTTGGAACACGTCTCTAGCCTAAAAAAAAAACTGCCAAAAATGGAGGTACCACCGGCCTTGGAAAGCGCTCTGATACCACTTGTTATGCTCTTGACCTGTGAGAAATTCCAAAATGCCAAATAAGCGAAGAAATACAACCCAAAACACAAAATAAAATGAGGAAAACAACAAGTATTTTATTATTCATAGATAAAAGAAATGTTCACTTGCCTCTTCAAGGGGGCAACCTCCAGCAGAGTAGAGCTCAATTACAAAATAAGACTCGATGATCTTTCCCTTCTATCTACGAATATTTATAGCTAAATGACCTTCATGAACCTAATGACTAGTGGTCCTTTGCATAACATGGGTTAACCACTTTATTTATTAATTATGGCCCATTGCAACTATCTGTGGTTCCTTTCTTAAATGCGGGTCAACCAATTACAATTATTAATACAAGCTTTATTGACTCTTTAACTAACTATAACTATGACTCGACCCTATTACATAAATAAAGGGGTTAGGGGTGGACCCTAACATACCATAACTATAACAATCTGCACAGGCCAATCCATATCAACACAATACATATAACATTAAGATCTTAAATTCAATGACCACAATCCTCATGTGTATGACCACAATCCATATAACACAAAGTTAACTACCATGCATGACTATCTGATGAACGTGCATATGACCACATTGATTCACTAGCATCTAATGTACATGTAACCGCACAAACATAGACTAACAAACATGTACATAACCCTAACGCTTGTAACAACGATTAACCAACGTACCTTCATACCCACCATACAAACTTGTATGGCGATATTCTCTTACCTCAAGGTCTAGTATTGCAACCTCACTTTAATGACCTGCATCTCCCACTCTATCTCAGCCAACAGATTAGCATCATAACAACCGACAACATCATGCTGACACAAACTACATACAACGACCTCACAATGCATTATGACCTGCTATACATGCATAACTATAACCATGACAATGCATGCATAACAACATATAGACACTCACATGCATAAAAAATGCATATACAACCGACATGAATTCATGAAAAACACATCCTAGCAAAAACATCATCAACTTTGACATGTCAACACAACTGTAATAATGACCACTACCATGCATACATAACAAGCACATATACAACCTGCATGCATTCAAGACAAAATCATTTTGCCCATTCAAGCCAAGGGTTGAACCATCCTCTGATACCACTTTATGGTATCAGATATCACCCAAAGAGAATGAAAACCATATATCACCCAAAGAGAATAGAACCTGGTCTGATACCACTATGTAACACTCTCCTCCCACACTTACCAAAGCTAACCGGTCTATCGGGGTAAATATGTGAATAAAAGTTACTATAATATGCTCAACCTCCTAGATCACATTAAGGTAGTGGAATCAATAATCCAAAACCTTACTGGCCTTCCTCAAGAGCTACAAGATGCACAAGAGCTAAACCACCCCTTCAAGTGCCCAAACCCTATGTTAGATTGATCTTTCACTAACAAAACTCCCAGTTGCATGCATAATCCTACATCCATGTGATTGTAGGCCTCCAGTCACTCCCATAAGCATGCAAGGGAGAGAATGCAATCTTTTTTAGCCAGTTCTCTGCTTGCTACCATGAGATTTGAGCCACTTTTTCAATGCCAGTCTCTAGACCACTGGCCAGAAATTGGTGAGACTTTCCAAGACAATAAATGACACCAAGACAAAGCCTTTAACATAAAAATTGATCAACGACTTGACCTAACCAAGCCGAACCATGAAATACATTTCGTCAAACACATGATGAATGTGAAATCTACAGGTCATAAATACACATCTAAACATAGGGGTGTCATACTCATTTTAGATTCATCAAGAAGGTATAATGCCTTCTCATATTATCTGCAATAACTTCTATTAGGTCATGCATTTGATAACCAATCACATATTCATCAAACATGTCAAGAGACATAAAAATATACATCATATAACCAACATATAACCTGCTAATAACCGACATACAAACCAACAATAACCAACATATAAACCATGGACGCTCAGCGATAATGTCACCATCATAATCAATACATATGCTCATAGATCACATTAGAAAATACCTCTTATTAACATATGAAAATTCCAACGAAGTGAGGGACTTCCATGTACCACCCAACCATAGACTGGGCTGAACCAAATATTTCTTTTAGCCAGTCATCCCCATGGAATATTCCAAGCATGAATGTGGGATCTCATGGAATAACAAAAAAAAAAAAAATAGGGATTCGAGAGGCCAAACCACCTCAACCCTCAACCAGTGATTCCAACTCATGATTGTACATCACTAACCATCATCATATCGATCTCCACCCAAGCTATCTAGGGTTCCAAAGCATTTGTTCTAACCCAACTCTAGGAAAAGTAACTCAACCCATAGCTTCCATCGAGATCTAGAGTGTTTGTCCAACCAAGGCTTCCAGGACTAGTAACTCAACCCACCAAGGACTCCATACCATTCTTTCAACCAAGGCTTCCAAGACTAGTAACTTAACCCATGCTATTAGAGGGCTTCCAGAGCGTTTGTCCAACTAAGGCTCTAGGAACTAGTAACTCAACCCACAACCTTATGGAACATGAGCACCAACCAGGAAACACCGATAAACCCACAACACCATGGCTATCCAGGAAAAGACAAGGCTAGGAAAAACCACTATTAATCCAGGAAATCCTCTATGGAAATGATAGATCATAACCAAGAAACCACATGCATGCCAAAACTAGCAAGGTAATCATACATGCAATTTGGTATCTGCAAAGAAATCCTATTGTAGCTATTGATCCTGATGTCCCCTTACACTTTCCTGCTTTTCCTTTTCCTTCTTGCTCTAAAACCCAAGTATGCCACACTCCTCCAAGAGTGCTCCAATAGAACTCTAAGTGTACAAAAGTATGAGAGAGAGACTAGAATAGAGAGCTCCAAGCTAAAACTGGAAAAATCCAGTGAACTGATCCTCAAAAGCTGTTTTATCATTAAGGCCTCTATTTTCTTCATTTTCCTCTATTTTTCCTTCATCTTCCTCCTCATGCAAATATTTGACTCTTCACCTTCCTTTTCTCCTAATTTCCTTTATTTCCATAAATAAAATGCTAATTAATGCCTCTTTGCCTTTCCCAATTTCATTAGCCTTAATAAACTAAAAGTGACACCCACTAGGATGTTTTTTCCACCATTCAGATCGGAATACTTGTCCCATGACTTTGTTCTTAATTATTTTTTTCACATGGAAAATCAACCAGAGTTGTTACAAAAATAGATGAGGTTGTTATTATTATTAACAACAATAAAATTTTTGAATACAACTCTAGATGCCACACTGTATCCTTAGAAAATAATCTGGAAAAAATTATTAGTGAGAATTTTATCACTCTCCACAAGAAACCCCAACACAACTTACTTTAGATAAATGGCTCTCAATAACCCTTTCTTAGACCCCTACATAGTACTTGCACAAACCCTCACACGCACAACCTAAAGGTGCCTCTGATCAAGCCATTATTCCTCCTGATGCTGTTGGGAGTGATCCTCCGGTCCTCTAGAAAATTTTCTAGACCTCTAGAAACTGAATCAACCTCCTACTCAGCCAAATTGAACTGCCTTACTGAAGCTTCTTGTCCATTCCCCGCTCTGAATTGAGTGGAATAACTTGACCTCTTTTCTACTACCTATATGATTTGGAAAATCCTTCAAAATCATTGTCTTTACTCGCTCTCTATCTAGATGTCCCTTTTGGCTTGAAATCATATTATTTTCTCTACTCTTGTAGCTGGATAGATTGATCTACCAAGGAAATCGACCCCTCGGTATGTTCTCCATCTACCCATTGAGTTTCTCTTATAACATGTCATTGGTGATGTCTATGATTATATCCCCATCAATCATTAAGATCATCTCCAACTCAATCTATGTGAGTTTCTAGAGAATTCTCACATTTCTCAATTAATTTTTGTTAATTAATCACTTTTCCTAAGTTAGACTTAGGAAATATTTAATTATTAATCAATTAACTTAATTGACCCGTCTCTACGTATCTTATTTAAAAAAGAAAAAGAAAAAGGGTTTTGGAGATCCTGTGTTTCCTAGCCTCTCTAACCATAGTCAAAACTAGAACACCTATCCAATGCTACAAAAGCTAACACTCCCTCTTAGTGAGGAAGGTGTTCTCACACTCTCTCATAACATCTCCCCATAAACACTGTTGATGTATGACAATTGTGACCATTTTCCACTTCCCATTAACCATTGCGCAACTCTAATTCACCTATCACTCTAAGATAAATCACCCTGCATTTGTGCTACTGCTGACACTACACTATACAACTTGTACTACTTCCGAGACTGCTTTACGCCGCAACTAATCTCTTGGTGTTACTGATGCTACAAAGTTTTCAAATGAGAACCAAAATTTTGAACCAACTATGTCCCTAGTCTGGCTCTGCATATGTCTCCTAAGTCTCTGACTATAACTAGCCTCAACACTTCGACAACTACTTTGTGCCCCTCAACATCTAGTTGTTACTATCTTTTTAACTGTCCCTCAACAAGTAACTGTGCCATCCTGAAAAATGATCCATATGATACTGTAATATTGTCGGCCCTCGTAGCGAAGGTAATTATCCAAGAAAAAAAACTTTTCACTGCATTCTTCCTTGGAACTTGCCCAAATTTATTCAACTTTGGGAACTAGAGCTCAATGTCTCCCCACCTCACTCCTGGAGGTATAACTACATGCATTCTGAATTCGTCCTCCAACCTGTTGGAAAAATTATCAATCTCTGCATAATCTGTTTCTTACTTCTCGATTCTCTTTATTTTCCTTCTTCCTATTGGGACACTGAGTACTGTAGTGGCCAAACTCACCATAACAAAAGCACTTAATCTTCATCAGATCCCTCTTGTTTTTTCCTCCCTATGAGCCTTATCTCTGACTATCACCTTTCTTTGCCTTCCCCTTTGATGCAAGGGATACATTCTCCTCCTCTTTCACACCCTTTGGTCCTTTTCTACTACTGCCACTGATGTTTCTCTTAACTTGAGCAAGCCTCATCTCTTCCTATATGAAATCTACCCAAAAATGATCCCAACCTAGTAGATTATCTCATCTAGTGATGCATTGGACAAAGGTAGCACACTCTGGGGTGAAACCATTGAGAGTTGTATGCACCAACTCACCTTCTTGAGGTGCTTCTCCAACTGTATCAAACTCATCTAAGACATTATGAATCCTGGTGAGATAAGGAGCGACTCCTTCACCCTTATGCATCCTAGTAAGCCTCAATTTATCTTTCAAGAACATCTTCTGGTACTCAGAAGGATTCTGCAAAAGTGTAGCGATTCCATCCCACATTTCTTTGGCTGTATTATTGGCCACTAAGTGTGATACTATATGATCCTGAATGCCATCAAGGATCAACTCCTTTTCCTTAGCCATCTCCTTATTGCAATTATCTAGCTACTACAGGTCTGTAGGTATAACTACAACTTTCTCTATGTACATCTTCAAACCATGCTCATCTAGTAGGAAAGTCATCCTGTCTTTCCAGATGCAGTAATTTGAGGCTCTGTCTAGCCTTTCTTGATATCGAAGTCCTGCTAAGGCTATTTCTGCAAAACACACAACTAGGAAAATAAACAAGAATCTCCTCTCTTTCATGCTTTGCTGCTTTATTTGCTACTTGCACTTCCTTATGGAATGCACAATTTCGCTAGCTACTACTATCATCTACAACTGGAAATCATATATTTCATCCAGAATACTGAATCTTGGAAACCTCTAAGAAAAATCCCTCTGTGTGTGCTTTTCTCTTCCACCTAGCTCTGATCCACTACTGCAAAAAAGATACAAAAGCAACTACATCTAGATATGCTCAAAAAATTACCTGATCTTCTCACCATAACTACTTCTTGGCAATACCACTACTTGTTGGAACTACTACTGAGCTTGTTCAAAATTTTTCTACACTTGCACCTAGAAATTGAACCCTCTCCCAACAATTCTAACTGCCTGACTGGACCTCTGCACATACGTTGAAAACTATGCTCATAACTCCCTTTGAACTTGCATAAATTTCTTCTTTGCTTCTTAGTTGTCTTCAACATTTCTCTGATACCATGTGGAATTTTCAATTCTATTGCAGCAACTAGAAATTATTCTTCTAATTGATTAATCTTAAGTGAAATTTATTTACTACAACAAACAACAAATAAAATCACAACTACAATTTTCACCATAAAAACATTGCAAAAAATAAAATAACAGAACTAAGAAATATAGAGCACACACAAAATAAAATTAACATCATTATTTTTGGACAAATTCCTCGGAAAAACCTAATGTGAGAAAACTAGTGCAACAGATGAGGGTTTTAATATTATTATGCAACAATGAAATTTTTGAGTACAAATATGGATACCACACTAGCTATCCTCAACAAATAAGCTGTCCGAAATTATTAGAAATAGTTTTCTCTCTCTCCACAAGCAATGCTGACAAAACCCACTTCAAAAAATTAGCCCTCAAGAACCCTTTGATAGGCCCCTATGTAGTGCTTTCACAGACCCTCCCATGCATAACCTAGATTTTCCTTTGATCAACTCATTCTTCCTATTGCTATTGCTGGGAGTGATCCTCTGACTCTCTAGAAAATTATCTTGGCCTCTGGAAACTTAATTGACCTCCTACTCAGCCAAATTGAATTTCCTTACTAAAGCTTCTTGTGCAGTGTCCCTGCACACAACCTCTAGTGGAATAACTCGACCTCTTTGTTGCTACTTCTCTAGAATTGGAAACTCCTTCAGAATCATTTTCTCTAATTCCTCATTGTCTCTACATCCCTTTTGGCTCTAGCTCTTCTTCTCTGCTCTGCTGCTACAATTGGACAGCTTGATCTTCCAAGGAACATTAGCCCTCAATATGTTCTCCATCTACCCATCGATTTTTTCTTATAATCTCTCGTTGGTGAACCGATGACCATGATTAGATCCCTATCAATGACTAACATCATCTCCAACTCGATCCATGTGAGTTTCTAGAGAATTCTCACCTTTCTCAATTAATTATTTTTAATTAATCACTTTCCTAAGTTAAAATTAAGGAATATTTAATTATTGATCATTTAACTTAATTAATCCATCTATTGGTGTTTTCTTTTGAATTTTTTTTTTTGGTTTTTAAAGATCCTGTGTTTCATAGCCTCCCTAACCAAATTCAAGACTAGAACACCTGTCTAATGCTACAAACATTAACAACTCCTTCATAGTTTAATGAGCATGAACAAGAAGGCGAGTAAGCTCAATAGGTCCTTTTTCATTTAGTTTTAAATATCTTGAAAAAGAGATAAAATGATACAAGATGTCTTTCATGTTTTAATGAGAAAAGGAAGGATAAAGAGGAAGCTTGTCCTAGAGGAAAACGTGTTATAAAGGGTATAAACTAGTTCGAGCTTATGGAACTATCCTAAAAAATGTGAAGTAGAGAGGCTAGGCAAGAATACCACTCATCACAATGACCCCTCTAGAGAAGGTAAGAACACCAAGCTAAATTAAGTAGTATTCCAAGAATAATGTGATTTTGATGTTGAAGCAAGACTAAGGCATATTAACATGCAAAAGTGATGTTAGCAGTAGCAACAATCACGAGGTATAAAATGGGTGGAATCCGCTTAGGGAAAAGCCAATAGATGATGAAGTAGAGTAAATGAGGCTCTGATTCTAAGTCACGGAGGGTGAAAAGGAGGGATTCTAGGATATGAAAATAATGTTTCATGGACACCAACATGGAAGAGAGGTGCTAATATAGGGAATCCATATATAGGAGAGCTCTACCACCAAGTTACGAGGTGCAAAAAGAAAGAGGCTATTATCACAACTTAATGGGATCAAACCTAGGGCGTATTAAAAAAATGGCAAGGGTGGGTTATAATGCACGAGTACGGTAATGAGGAACCTATAACTATATCACGGGTAGATAAAAATGCACTATAGGCCCATTGTAATAACAAAACCACGAAGATACTCTAGTTAATAGATTAAGAAAGTTCCCAACTCCTGTAGATAAGATGAATAGAATAATATAATAATAATAATAAGTAACCTCAATTCTAAGATAAAGGGATAAAAATTTGAAATTTCCTCCCAATGAAATGTTATAAATCAGTTTTTCCTTAGCATAGTGAGAAAGATGAGAAGAGGATAAATTTACCAATTCACCCTTCAGCTTTCGACAAAGATTTTAGGAGTTACAAGCAGTCATTTACTGAGTTGTCTTTACTAGGTAGGTCATGACACCCTCCTCTGTAATATGGTAGTTTTCATGTTAAAGTTTAGTCAAGTTTTCAATGTCCAAGTTTTTACCCTAGTTTATTGTTGTGTAGACGTGACTAAGACGGGTTCCCACCATGTCTATGGTTGTTGCATATGCAGTGGAGAGTCAAACATACTACATCTAACTCCCTGTGTGCACAGGGAAGGACTTCTTTTATCGTGCTATATTTTTTTAAAGGATAGCTCAAAAAAATCATTTGTGGTTTTCCCATTAATGTTTCCTGACCAATTGATGTGTGTGTATGTGTAGGAATTCACCATGATTGATTGAAGAGAACATGAACACCAGGAAGATGATATCCAAGTTGTGGCCCATCCTTCAACCCTTAGGGATCTCATAGATTTTGGGTTCTTGAATTTATTCAAACTACAAAGCATGGAGAACCATGTAGATTTCTTGTAGTGTCTAGTAGAATTACAGGATACCTAGAATGAACACTTTGTGGTGAAATGGGAAATCATGCGGTTGGAGGTGAAAGGTATCTACTTCCTAATAGGATTCTTTAGGGATGGTACCAAAACAATCTTAGCTAGTGTGAGGAGCACTGTAAAGGGAAATGTGGATGAGTCTGTGGCCAAATACTAGAGGTGATGTGTATGAAAGATAGGTAGAAAAGTTCCCATTTGTGATATACTAAACTTGACCCTAAAGATCGTTGTCCTCAAAACCGCCCATGTAGTTGGTTCAGTGTCACCACACTTAGCCTCTAACACATGTATGGACCTGTAGAAATTTTGAATAATAAACACTTATTCACAGAGATTATCCCGATTATACACTATTGCGGAATACATGCACAATACATAACCTCCTCTACGTTGATCATCAACTTAGCAGCATTAAAAACAATGAAACATCAATCACATGCGTACATTAACGCAGTATGTAACCTAGGGAAAGCATACAACTGAAAACCACACACTATCTGTATATTATAATGATAGAGAACATGTAACAATACATAGTACAATACTCCTCACAAGTACTTAGTACTATCTCCACCTGTTACACACAAACTAGCTCAGATCTGAAGCCTCAAATTTCCTCCACTGTTTGCCTGCCTCCACTGCGCAATCCTGCAAGAGAATCAATCACTCTGTGAAATTGAATTCCTTTGGTTATACTACGTAAGCCTCATGGGCAATCTCCATCCATGCATGTGCAAATCTCATGCACAACTATAGTCACAACTGATAGCAATCTCAACCTCTAACACCTGTCTCCACTGAATTGTACATGCACTGAGTTAACTGATGTTTTCTTTAGTTGCTTTATGAGTTAATAATTAGTGAATTAATTAATAATTAATTCACACAACTCATCACTAGTGTATTCTTTAGTTAGACTAAAATACAACTAGTTCAACCAAGTCAAACTGAACACAACTCCATCAACTCCAAAATCAACTCCACCAAACTCAACCACATGAGTTCTAACTGAAGTCCTGCATGCAATAGCTCAACTGACTCATAAGAAAAGCGTATTTCCCTCTGACAGCTGCATGTGCTACATCTGTAGCTCAAACTGAAGTGCTCCAAGAGGATAAGATAATGTTTATAGTCCAAATATTATTATGAGCTAATAATATTCGACTGTTCTATTTTTAGCCTGGCAGTCTAAAAATAGAAACCGCCCATATGTCTAAAAATAGAAGTCCATCTATTTTTACCAACATGACCAATCATCCACAAATAGCATCCTGCAACTCATAGACCATGATCCATATGTCTAAAAATAGACATAGTCTAAAAATAGACTTTGCGCCAAAAATAGCCTGTGGGCCCACTTAGTGAAGGCGACTTCTTTCCACTAAGCTCCATCATCTTGTTGCATTCTCAACACTCCCTCTCAACAAGATATGGATTATCAGCAACCCCTATCCTGCCTCGGTGGTATTCGAATTTTCTCCTGGTGAGCGCCTTCATCAAGATATTAGCATCCTGATCCTCTGTTGGAATGTATGAAAGTAACATGATTCTCCGCTGCACACAATCTCTAATATGATGGTACCTGATGTCAATATGCTTAGATCTATCATGAAATAGTGGATTAGTCGAGAGTTTAATGCAACTCTAGCTATCACAATAAATCACTGTAGGCTCCAAGTGAGAACCGAACAACCCGACCAGGATCTTCCTCATCCATATAGCCTCGCATGCAGCCAAACTTGCTGCCATATACTCGGCCTCTGCTGAACTGAGTGCCACGGATCTCTGCTTCCTGCTGTACCAAGAAACTGCTGTCGACCCGATACTGAAGACCCCTCTAGATGTGCTCTTTCTGTCCGTTGGGCTCCCTGCCCAATCTACATCCGTGAAGCCACATAGCTTCACCTCATCCTCCTGTCTATACCACAATCCATATCCCGATGTGCCTTTGAGCTAACGCAATACATGCTTGCCTGCCTTCCAGAAGAGCTTGGTTGGCTTAACCATAGCTTCTGAAACCTGGTTAACAGCATAACATAGATTGGGTCGTGTATTGACCAGATACATAAGCGACCCCACCAACTGTCGATAAACAGTGGCATCCACTACTTCCGCTGAAGTAGCATCCTCCTTCCTCCAACCTCCAGGAAGAGGAGTATCAACAGGTTTGTAGCCATGCATGCTGAACTTCTCCAGTATCTCCCGAGCATACTTACCCTGAGAAACAAATAGTCCATCACTGCGCTGCCAAATTTCCAATCCCAGGAAATAATGAAGGAGGCCCAAGTCCTTCATCTCAAACTCCTTAGCAAGATCATCCTTGCATGAAGGTATCAACAGCTCATCACCTGTTAGAATCAAATCATCTACATAAAGTACAATGATAAGCAACTTACCCTCCACCACAATCTGGTATAGGTTAGGATCCGCCTCACTCTTGGAGAATCCAAGTCCGGTGAAATAACTGTCTATCCGTGTGTACCAAGCACGTGGTGCTTGTTTCAACCCATACAACGCTCTCTTGAGCCTGCACACATGCGACTAGCTACTGAAGATCTCAAAACCTTCGGGTTGCTCTATGTACACCTCCTCCTCAATGACTCCATTGAGGAACATAGTCTTCACATCCATCTAATCAATGTGCCATCCCATCTGCGCTGAGAGAGCAAGAATCGTCCATATGGAAGAATAGCTTGCGACAAGTGCAAAGGTCTCCTCATAATCAATCCCCTCTATCTGTGAAAAGCCTCAGGCAACAAATCTTGCCTTGTACTTCTCCACACTCCCATCAGCTGCCTGCTTCACTTTGTAGATCCATCTCGAACCCACCACTGATTTCCCTTCCGGTCTTGGGACAATCTCCCATGCACTATTTCTGACAATCGAATCATACTCTTCCACCATGGCATCTACCCATGCGGGATCCTCCACAGCTTCCTCGAAAGAGGATGGCTCAGTCACAACACATTTTCTCACAAGAGCCATGTATCCAGTGTACCGATCAGGTGACTATCTCTGCCTACGTTGAGCTGTAGGTGGTCCTACAACCTTCTCTGCATCTTGAGCCAGTCGCTCAGCTTCTTTCAAGCGCTTTCGCCCTCTGATGGTTGGCGTTGCATGAGTGGTCTCTTCCACTCCATGAACTTCGTCCTGTGGCTGGTCCACATCCTGAAGCTCATCCTTAGGAACTAAAAGCTCCTCATATACATGCAAGTGTGGCTCCCTCTCAAGCGAACACTTCATGGCTTTCTCCTCCTAAAATTTTATATCCCATCGCACAACAGTCTTGCCACTATGTAGCAAATACACACGATAGTTGTGGGGCATATCAGTGTACCCCACAAATATCCCAACCTCTGCGGTCGGCTCCAGCTTCTTCCAGGCATCCTTTGTCACATGCATGTAAACATTAGTACCAAAAATCCTCAAATGAGAAATATTAGGCCTCTTACCAGAATAAGCCTCCTCGGGTGTACTCATGCCAAGTATCCTGTGAGGACAATGGTTCTGCACATATACTGCAGTATTGCATGCTTCCGCCCATAAGTGAAGGGGTAGGCCCTAATCATGCAACATCACCTGTTCAGCACCCACGATCGTTCTGTTCTTCCGCTCAGCAACCCTGTTCTGCTGTGGGTTATGGGGAGCTATGATCTCTCTTCGAATCCCTTTTGCACTGCAAAAGTCCTTGAACTCGGCAGAGATTTATTCACCACCATTGTCGCTCCTAAGAGCCTTCACCTTCTTCCCCGACTCCTTCTCAACTAGTGCTTTGAACTCACAGAACTTTGAGTATGTCTCGCTCTTCTTCTGGATGAAGAAGATCCAGCACTTTCGAGAGAAATCATCAACAAAGATCACATAATACCTTTGTTTTGCTGTCGAAGCCACTGAGAAAGGTCCACACATGTCTGTGTGAATTCTCTCAAGGATCGTCGTGGCGCAACTATCCTTCTCGTGAAACGTGGCTTTCACAAACTTGCCCAAATTACACCCCTTGCACTGATCTGACGGTGCAAGAGTGCCTTTAGGAAGCCCAGTAGTGATCTGCTGCAGTATCTTCAAGGCTCCATGGTGAAGGTGACCCAATCTCCTGTGCCACAGCTTGCCATCATCTCGGCTCACCAATCCTTCTGCCTTGCATTCCATTGCTGTGCAGCCATCTACATGCAACTGATAAAGGTTCCTCACTCGAACCCCTATCTTCCAGGTTTCCCCAGTTGTCTTACTGCGCAGGAAAGCCTTTCCCTCGGTGAAAACAACATCATATCCCTTGTCTTCTAACATCGCCACAAAGATAAGATTCTTCTTCAATCGTGGAACATGTATCACTTCCTTCAATACGAAGGGTTTACCAGACTCCCTCTCAAAGGAAATGGTACCGATACCGGTCGCACTGTATCTACCATCATCGCCCATCTCGATGTTGTTATAGACAATTTTGTGCCTTAGCAACAAGCATGAATTGTCAATAATCCAAGGGATCCAAAGTTCCCTAAACATGATGTTCCTACCCCTAGAGGAACAAGGTCAGCAAACCAACAGCTCTCAGATCAGTTCTCCACCTGAAAACACTCAAAAACAAGCAATCCTGAAATCAAAGCAGGTGCTCCACTAGGTTTCTGCGCTGAAACTCAGTTGCTCCATGGTGTACCTACGTTGCAAAGCAAGTGGGACAAAGGCCACCTGCGCTGAGCGAGAAGGGACAAGTGGCACAATGAGTCATTGCTTTGGAATCTTCCAAAAATGACACTTGGATCAGGAATTTCGCCTTGTGATGAGTCAGAGGCTCTGTTTCTCCAAGTGGAAGCAAAGTTCTCCAAGTGGACTCAAGAACTGAAGATCAACTAAAGATTAACTGAAGAGAGAGAGGACACAAGGCAGCTACACATCAGTTGCAAGCTGACTCATCCTTTCTCAATTCATCTATATATTGAGCTCTCTCCTATGAGCTCAGGAGGCTGGAATTTTGTGCAAAGTAATGATATGCTGTTGGTTTCATTCTTGAGTTATTGGGTGATTGTTTGAGAGAGGTGAAGAAGAGAAATTCTTTCTGCTGGGAGGTGTTGCTGGGTTGGAGCCTGCAATGGTTGTAATCCTCTCAGAAACTTTATTTCTTCATTAATAAAAGCTATTGAGGTTCTTCTATGTGCTCTTGTTTCAGTTATATATTGTGATGATTGCATGTTTGGTTTACACTAATCCATGAATCAGTTATGATTGCATGCCTCTTGTAGTCTCCTTCTTTGTCATTGTGCAGGATCTCATTGCAGCTGGGCGAGCAGAAGGACAAAGAGCTAGGAGCAAGCGGCCAAAGAGGAGAGTTTGGATTCGACATTAAGCGCAAGGCAACGGTTAGTGCTTTCTCCATCCTCTTTTGCTTTCATAAAGAAGTAAACCTTCAGTAGTTTGTTTTACAGTTGTTGCTAAGGAACTGTCACCCTTAGAGTGGGTTAGGGTCATCCGAGTCGGATACTTTTCCCTACAACAAACTGGCGACTCCGCTGGGGATCGTATCCGTTTGATTGTGTTTGTAGTATTTTGCTATTCATTTCCTGAACAAAAGAGTACCAAATCGAAAAGCTTTTGACTATATCAAAAGCGAAGTAGAGGGGCTGCTACTCTTGCTCATTGTCTGAGCAGATTCATGATTTGAAGAGCTGATCTACAAAGATCCTTGTAAGCTCTTAGTGATAGCTTTGCACCTTCTAAATCATCCCTTTGATTGTGCTTGACTGATTGCTTCTGATTTGAGCAAAAACCGTGCATTTTTGAGAAAATTATGACCCGGAAACTGTGAAAATGCAACTCTCGTTTTCCAAAGCAGGTAGTACACAGGCTACCTGCTTTGCAACGCAGGTCCCGAACTAGCTACCTGTGCTGAGAGCCAGTTTGACTGTGCAGAGCCTGCGTTGACCCAAATTTGCTTAGTGCATTTGGGGTTTCCTCCTTTCTCTTGCCTGTTTTCACTTAGTTTTGCTGCTAGGTGTCAGTCTTGTGCTTGTTTTGAAACCAATATTACTTGCCATCATTCCGCCTCTGTCATATAACGAAATTGTACTTGTTCTTTTGTATTTCTTACATCATTTACAATTTCCCATAACGAAAGTGAACTAGTCTTGCTTTGGCCTCTTAGATCTGAACCTGTATTAGGCATTTTGCTGGTCTAAAGAGTTAGCTTGTTTGCTGTCCATAGCTGATTAGTCTTTTTACTTTCGTCATTATGGTTTGATTTCATGTATTTCCAGTGATTAAACAAGTAAATCTTAAGGTGTCTTTTGATTTTGGACAAGCTTGTTTGTTTTCACTTTAAATCGAAATCAAAGTTAAATAACAACTTTCTTTTTGTAATACATCAACATTAAGAAAGGGAAAAGAAAATACATGCATTGTGCATTTTGCATTTGAAAAAATTTGCATGATGATTTAGGAGAAAGTGCATTAGTTTGTGCTGTATGAACTGTGTGAAAAGATATGCCTTTCTTCTCCCTCAGTAGTTAAGATTTTCATCAGTCAAAAAGATTTGAAAAAGCTTGCTTCTCATCTTAGGCTGCATTTAGGAATTTGTCATATACATCTCGTGGTGATCCTTAAAGGCAAACTGCTAAACAAGATCAACATTAAAATAAATTCAATTTACATAACAACGCTTTGTAACATAACACAAACACATAGAGGTCTAGGTAGAGACGTGTTCCGGCGTCGTTAAACGTAGTGACTGTCGATCTCTACGAAGGTGGGTGATTCCTCCTGAGAGTCGGTGGCACTAATACGGACTTGTGCTCCCACGTACCGTCGCGTATATATTGGGAGACCCCTATAGGAACAAAGCCTTTATCCATAGGAAGCCGTGTCGGCCGCCCTACTGATCGCGATGCAGTGAACACAGCATTCACGAAGATCGACCACCCGTACCGTAAAACGTATTCTGTGGTTTCGCGAAAAGTTTGGCACACCCTCTGCCTAGAACTCCAGAGTAGTTTCTTTTGGCCTTTTTCAAACTCTATAATTGAAAAAGTCCATCCGAGCATTTGTCACTTCGGGCTCGTTAAAACATCGAAGGAGACTAGAGTCATCTTTAGTTTTTTCTCGACTCTTAAAACATGAAAAAGCAAAGTTGTGTCTAAAGCGTCGTTAATAAAATTTATTTTAAACGGAACATAATCACCTCCTATTCCTGCGTTGATCTTCGAAGTTAGTCTTTTGGCATCGTAAGTTCTTGTAGAATCGCTAAAATCTTTTGGATAGACTCAAAATGTCTGAACAACCGTCAACATCTAGGACTGTGTCATTCGACACAGCAACAGCAGAGCTTCCTGCTGCTACTCCAACGATGTTTGCTGGTATACCATCTGTCTCGGCAAATTGTCAACAACAAGCCGGAGTCCCATCAGGGACAACAATATGGTTAGTTCCTATTGCTTCATCCGGATTATCATCTGGTACTTCTTATGTTGAAACTCAACAAATTGATCCAATGTGTCTTCAAAGGCCAATCTTCCCTTTAAGTACTGGATTTCCACCATGTGGAGGGCAGTATGCTCTTTCATTGTTCCCTCCCGGAGAACAACCATATGGGAGTTTACAACAAAGTTCAGGTCAAACTGGAATCACATCTAGCGGTTGGGTACCAATACTGCCTCAACAACCAGGGGTTGTATCTTCAATGCAACCAGTACACCCTGTGTCAAATATTACCACCACTCCTGCTATGGTGAATGCGTTGCATCAATCACAATCTCAGGGTAGTGCCTCCTTATCTGGAGCGACTCAGGCTCAAACAAGTACTGTGACTCCTCATCTTGGTCAATCATCCAATATTGGTCAACAGCAAATGGTCCAACAACCAGAGCTGGTTCAATTTCAACAACCGCCATTCCAGCAATCATATCAAGGACCTGAGCAACAAGTCTTTGTAAGTAATGGGCAACCATGCTATAATGGTTACGCCCATCAACCTTGTCAAAGTTGTCAGCATTATGCTGGTCTGCAAAGACCCATTGCTCAGGCGATACCATCTTATCCTGGATATGCTCCGCCTAATCTGAACCATCAGTTGCCTTTTGTAGCAACTCTAGAATTACCAGATCTAAACCGGCTGACGAATGATCCAATTGCTTACGCCCCTTGGTGGCCAGCGATTCCGCATAAACTTCCGTCGGACATTCCTAAATTCAATGGAAATCCAGGTGAAGACCCGTCGAATCACGTCATGACTTTTCATCTGTGGTGTTCATCGAACACTCTAAACGATGATTCGATAAGACTTCGCCTCTTCCAGAGGACATTGACAGGTCCAGCGGCTAAATGGTATATTGAATTGCCAAGAGCCTCTTTCGACAATTTTAGCTCCTTAGCCACGACTTTCTTAACCCATTTTCAATTACCGATAAGGTATGAAACGGGAACATAACTCCTTACCAACTTCAAACAGACAATAGCCACTCACATATCTGATCATATACATGAGTGGCGACGTCGTCGTAGGATGGTGAAAACTTACGTTCCCGATCAGCTGTTAGCTGAATGGTTTATAAAGTCGTTACTTCCGGCTATAACGGAAGATGTGGCCAAGGGAGGAGTCGTAACAGAGGAGCAAGTCATCGCTTGTGCTCAATACTTAGACTTAGTATATACTCAGTCGGGCACGCTCTACGACAAAATACCTGACGCCCCTAGACCTGAATTTTCAATTCCTCCCCCTCCCAAATCGAATACTAACTCTCACGCCAGTAATGGCGTGACTGGCAAACGCAAAATTTCTAGTCAAAATGCAAATGAGGAACTTCTTGCCTCAGAAGTAAATGCCATGTCGACCGACAAGGGCAAACAACTGAAGCAACCAGGGGGCAAGAAGAAAAAGAAAAGGAAAGGGAAACCCCCGACAGGGTGTCATAAATGCGATGAAGATCATTGGACGAAAGATTGTCCACATATAGCTGAAGTTAAGAAACTCTTCAAGAGTTCAAAAACCCCAGCAGTGTTGACTAATCCGTTTCCTAATCCAGGTCAAAATCTGGTTACTAATCAAAATGCTTCCCGATCCCAAGTGCTTATGCTGTCTACCTCAAAGCAGCAGAATAATGCTTTGACAAGGAATAAAGATTACAGGAATCCAAAGCAGTTGAACAACAAGGCAAATAAACAACCTAGTAGTTCAACAACAACTTTGACCAAAGTCGTGCCACCCATCATTCCTGAACCAATGATAGAGTCGCCAAAGGGAGTAGTACACAAATCGACATTTAATCCTCGTGCAAAAATAACATAGGGTTACAATATAATAGAGGACCTGGCTCAACCATCGTCCGCTATGTCGACGCGTGAGGTACAGCAAAATTGCACCTCCCAAGAGCAAGCTTTATTATCAGCCATTGGTGGGATTGGCCCAATGGATTCCAATCTTGTGGCCTTTGATCATAAAGGATATGACCCTCAGTTACCAGCTCAACTCGCTTTCCTTATTCAAGTGAAAGCCCTCAACAAAACTGTTCATCGAACAATTATTGATGAGGGGGCATCTACATGTCTTATGTCGATGAGTTGCTGGAAAAATTTAGGCTCACCACCCTTGTCGAAATCGTCAACGACGTTAAAAGCATTTGATGGACGATCATACACTCCATACGGGATTTTAAATAACTTGCAAGTTGAACTGGGGGGCAAAACAGTAGAAGTTGATGTTGAAGTAATCGACGGAAACCTCGATTACAACATCCTACTGGGAAGACCTTGGATATATGCCATGGCTGCAGTTGTGTCGACCTACTTCAGG